>VZTB01000123.1:5232-46825 GCA_013397245.1 Thryothorus ludovicianus | reverse complement strand
CTTTTTTTTAGGTTTTATTTAGGTCCAAATATTTTTTTACAAATTTTATAATTAATGTGAAGGAAAAAATACACAGTATTTATTTTATATTTGGCAAAAATATCAAATTAATATAATAGATGCATTACTTTCTGAAATATTATTTAATTTCTTAGGTTCCAAGAACTATATGAACATATTAAAAAGTGGGTTTTTATCATAGTCTTTCAGCAAAAATTATTTTTTCTCTAAGTTTATTTCTAAATTTTTAAATTCTCAGTTGCTAGTCTTAGTAGTTTGATTAATTATATATTATTAATAGCATATTATAATAATTACAATTATATGTACACCTCTATGTATAATTATACTTGTAAATATGCATTACAATAATAATATATTTTAATAACCACATATGTGATCACATGTTATCTGTTATAAATGTACTAAAGAAATCTCTTTCCTTCCAAGAAAATTTAAAAAGTGAACTTGAGATCACACTGATTTTTATTTTTCTTTGCATAATATATACAGCAAATTTGGAGTTTTGATATTAAAACTCCATTAAAGTTCAGCTCCTCTTAAAAAATTCTGAAGAATATAATACCAGCAGAAGCACTATTTTAATTTGCATTCTGTGCAAGATGATACTGAACTTTGAGGTAATTTTGATATATCAATGCTTTCCAGATATTTACTGAAAATATGCCATCATCCAAGGTGTTTGCATTTGTTTGAAAAATACTATGTTCATAGGGAACTAATTTAGATACAAGCTCACTTTTTCAGCAGAGATCTGCCTAAAATGGGTTTCTTGAAAATTCATATTTGGAGGATAAGGATAAAACATCTCATTATTTGTGGTGTGTTGCAATACTCAGGATATACACACACTCTTTTATGAAGAACGTTTATATAACTAGTCAAAACAACTCCAAAAGCTTAGGCAGTGTGATTTTCTCTTAGATGGCTTCAGAGGCAGATGTCTGAACATGACTAGACTCTGATGTGCATGGAATGAATTTTTCTGGGATAACTGAGACATAAAGGGGCTCTCTACTATGTCCCAACATAGGGCAGAACTCATGTTCCTCAAAGTAGGAGACCTTTTCCTCAGAGAAGACCTGAAAGATGATGTGGAGCCAGGACACGATTACCTTAGTAAATGACAGTGAGGATTGTTCAAGTCATGAACAATAATACACTTGGAAATAACACAGGTTATTTCTTCCTGCTTTTAAAGTAGAATATTTGTAGATAGCAAAAGAAAAACATGGTGGAAGTTGGGCTAACAACTTGCTTCTTCAGAGACAAGGGATGGCAAGAGGGAATATGCTCAGCAGTACATCTGTACAGAAGACCTGGCCTTAAATGGTTTCCTTTCCTTGAGTGAGCCCATGAAGACAATCACCCTTTCCTACATTTATACTGTGGTTTTTCAAGGCAGCATCTCTTGTCTGTCTTCCTGATGAGTAAGGATTTAGTTTTTGTTTTAGTCAATAGATATTTCCATTAATGAGGATGTAAATTTTTCACAGATATTGCAATGTACAGTAAACCAATGTGTTTTGTTCATCACTAAGAATCCCTGTCACTCCTTTCAGTGCACACACACATTTTTAACTGCAACTTGAGTAAAGTAACATGGTAATTTTTGCAGGACTGTTTTAATTTAAGGAAAAGCACTTCTGACAGTGAAATAGTTCTTTTAAGTTCATTTTTAAATGAGGAATTAAATCAATTTTCTTATCAGCATTTGCTAATAAACACACTCACGTACGTGTGTATATACATACAGACATATAGACATGCATATAGCTATGTGGAAGTAAAAGCTAGCAAAAGTTATTTATAAAATAGGTAATATGTTCCCTATATGATTGTACTGTACCAAATGAAATATTTCTTGCCTCACATTATACTTTTTATAATCCAAGGATATCAATATTTTTAACTGTAGCTCGATGTATAGTTGTCATAGAACTTCTAAGTGTGATGAACTTTCTTGGTGAATGAAATAACATTTTCCAAAATACACTTTAATTAGTGTATTGTGAGAGATTAAAACATAAGCCAAACACACCTCATTTTCATCTTGCTTCCCCTAATGTAAACTAGTAGATTAATTGAAATAATTTTACTGTATTTTAAGTATTAAATACAGTAATTTTACTGTATTTCCTCGGTGGTTAAAAAGACACACTTAACCCATATTGTCATGAACCATAGCTGAGAAAACCATTAGGAATTAAAGATGAAGGGCATAACTTTCACCTTGGTTTCAGTTTTGAAGTTAGAGAGAAAAACCGACTTGAAAATACAGGTATGCTAAGCATATTACACCTCACCAGCTCAGATGCAAAACATGTGTAAGGATTATAGGAAAACTATTTTCACATTTGTTTTTTTTGTTTTCTGAACAGTTTTTTGTTTGCAGTTTCTGTCAGACTTTTTTGAGACCTATATATTCCATTTAATATTATTTAATTTTTATTTAAATGCTTTCATGACATGTTTAGAGGGTAGATATTTTTTATAGCTATGTGAAATGTGCATAGATGTTTTGTAAAAACCATAAACAAACAATATCTAAAGGATGCACTTTTTTCTTTAATTACTCATTAATTGTCTCACAATATTTGATGATCTTTCTGCTTAAGAGACACTGCACAAACAGTGGAGCCCAGAGACTATAAAAACTCTATTAGTGTTCATTACCGCCGTGCATCTCCTAGAAGTCTAAAGAAGACATCTGGATTAAAGCTAGTGAATGACTCAATGCAGATCACAAATCAGACCAGCAGAGCAGCGTTTGTGAATTCTCATATACACAAAATATCTATTATGTTAATATTGAAATGCATTTAAGGCAACACAACTTCAAACCCATCCTTTAATGACTCATTTAGGAAAGAAAAAGTGAAAGAAATTTAAATTTTCAAAAACACTTCAATATAACGTGAGAGAACAAACTCTTATTCTGTAGCCAGAACTGCCACTATGGAGCAGATTTAGTGATGTTTGTCTTTCCTAATTGTTCATTGTCATACTTAAAACCATTTCTAATTCTCTTAAATTTAACTTCAAAATTATATGGTTTGTAATGATTGCTGATGAGGGGTTATTGTTGAATTCCTATTATTTTCATCCCTAGAAAGTGAATGTATAGAAAATCTGATCATCATTTTATTATATATTTTAGTTAAAAAATTACTGATATAGCACCTTGCATACACTAGAGAGGCGTATTTGTTTCTCAAGCTGACTATAACAATTTACTCTAAAAGGCAATAAATACCTCTAAATTTTTAGGACCTTCTGGTCCCCAAAAAAAATCCCACCTCTCTCCATGGTGATTAAAAAGACAAGAATACAAAAATAAATACTTTTTTGGCTTTTTTGAGTCACAATGATTGCTGGTGGATTACACTTTTTCAAAGGAAAATAACCTGTTAGATAACAACAAAAATACCTTTTAACACTTAAGTCTGGAAAAAGCTAATTCTGATTAAAGCTAACCATTTTATGGAAAAACTGCATTAGCAATACATTTGCTAATATTGCTTGGGCTTCTGAGAGCACGTTTACAGCAACTGAAGGCATTAAGTAAAGAAATCCAAACCGTGAACTACTGAAGCATAGACTGCAAAATAGACGTACTTACTTTTTTCCCTCTTTTTCTCACTGCATGTGTATTTCCCAGTGTGTGTACTACACACTTCCTTAAGGCACTGTTAAAGCTGCTTCAGGGATAGTGTTTGTGAGCCACCAGGACTTATGTTAAATTTACTATGCAAACTCAGTTTGAAAGGCATGAGGCACCTTCACCGTAGATTTCAAAGTGAATTAGCATAATAAATACAGTATAGGCTTTAAATCTTTCTTTTAGGTGAATATGACAGATTGTATTTCTACAGTAAGTCTACTCTGAATAATTAGAAATGCTCAGGAGATAAAATTTGAGGTCATAGAAGGACGTATAATAACTAAAGGAAATGTATAAAAAAAATCTGTCTATATCCTTTAGTCATTTTACACATTAAAAATTTTAATAATACATTGTTCAGGATTGAGGTTTACAGTTGCAATCAGTTCCTTGGAAATCAATAAAACTTTACCACTGATTTAAATGCAGTCAGGTTTTCACTCTAAGCATTCTATCTTAGGACATTTTGTTTGGAACTCTTCCTAATGTTTGGAGGATCCAGCTGGTGATTATATAGAAGGAGTAAATTTTAATCCGATATTCTTCTATGATTCTCCATAAGAAACAATGTGAGATAAACAGAAGTAGCATTAAGGGTCATCCTGATGTTTAATTTCCTAAGTTTAGTTTCTTGTATTATCATCCAAGCTGTCCCAATTCAGAATCTTTTTATTATTTTGCTATTTAAAAAAAAACAACCAAACAAAAGAAGCACACAAACAAACAAGCGAAATCCAAAACTCCCAAACACAAAATTATAAGGGTTTAAAAGGAGCTAAATGAAAATCAGCAGGCAAATACAGGTAAGTCAAGATCTTGAATACTGATCCTGCTGGAAAAGCTAACACAGTATGAGGATACACACATATATCAGCATTCATGTTATCTCAAACTTCATACATAAATAGGAAAACATTCTTTACAGTTTGCTTTAACTATTTGAGTTTAGATCAAGAACACATTGAGAATTTTCACTGTTTTTATTTTTGTTCTGGAACTAATAAAACTATGACATTTTGTGTTTTTTCTGGCTACTTCATCTTATGATTTTACCATAATATACCAGACAATTTGAAGAATGCAACTTTTTCCTGTCTAGTGTAGGCCAGTCTTGACACAAAGTTAAAGCAAGAAGAAGAGGAATCATCACATTTAACCCAGAAGCCTTAAAGAGAGGGTACATTTCCCTTTGGTGATGTCCAGCCCCCTAATGACTATAAATAATTCTGAGATTAATTTCATCTTGAGTACATAATGATGAATATAGTTGTTCACTACAAGTTTTCAAATTTGGTAAAGGATTTGATGTCCAAGCCTCCAGTGAAAAAAATAGAAGAAATAATTTAATCTGATAATATAAACTGTAAATCTGATCGGTGTCTCTAAATATCTAAATATCTTCTAATACCTACATTTTAACTTTCCCAATACTGCCTTTTCTTGATCTCCATTAAATTTTTATTTACATCCAATGAATTGTCTTTGTCTTACCCCTCATTAGAAAACTAAATTTCATTTTGCTAGAATATTAAATTACATGCTGAGGTATTGTGGCCCGTGTTTGTTCTAATTCAGCATTTTACTCATGGTTGGAAATTGTATTGTTAATGGTTTAATCCATGAACACCTTTACTTTCTCCAAGCTGCATGTCCCTGAACTGTATCTGCCCATGAATCTACCTTTTATGGTATTTCCCCACCTTTTATTCCAGTCCTTTCCTTGTCTATCATTGTCACCCTGCCTCTTTTTCATGAACCTTCCTTGTCCATCCACCCCTGAACCGATCTTTTAAGCGTACCTCCCCTCGGGGGTTCTGGGGTGTTTCCCTAACCTCGACACCCCATTGGGGCATGAGACCTGTCCTCTCCTCCTCCCTACCATGATTGGTCCCAAAGCTTATGTTGTAACCCCCTCCTTCCTTCCCTGAGGGTTCCCTATTGGTTACTATTTTGTATCCACCCTCTGCTTTGTTACTCTATAAAAACCCTTGCAGGCCTGTGCTCCTTGGTTTCTGTTCTTAGACCCTTTAGCGGCAGTAAACTGTTCCCTGCTGGAGCTTCACTACAAAAAGCCTCTTCCTGTTCCTTTGCCCAATCCCTGCCACGGTAGAAGACTCTGCCCCGTAGAGCGAGCTGCTCTAAAGGCTCTGCCGTCAGTATGAACTTGTGCGCTGGCAGTTCCCCACTCCTAGCGAGACACCGGAGAACCTGGAGAACCAGAGCTAGCTGAGCTCTGATGAGCCATGTCACTGAGGTACTTTTTTGAAATGCAATATTGACTGAGATATTTGAAATTCACACCACTGATTAGTTATGCAATTCAGATTTTGCTTTTGGCAACTGAGCATTCAGGCTGAACATATCTTTCATGAATTTTATTATTAGTAAAGTTTGATCCCTGCAATATTGACAGGAAGTAAGCACAAAGCAGGCATGAAAACAGTTGAAGTGAACCCACTTAGGAAGAGGAGTTCATATTCTTGTAAATGCTTTACAGTGTTCTCCCACCTTAATTTGGTACAAACAAAAGGGAGTTTCTGAAGGTGAGTTATACATTTTTTATTGGATTAAGAATGAAGCACAAAGAAGTACATGAAGTGTGCTAAAGGAAATTTTCAGTGACACAGGGGAAGTCACACTCCCACTATTTTTATTTTCAGTGGCAATCTGGAGCAAGAAATCAGTGACAGGCTTCTGGAAGGCTTCCCTAAAACACATAAGCTGTTCATGTTTCTGAAAGAGGAAAAAAAAAACACATTAAATAGCTATGTTTGTTAGATAAACTTTTTGTTTGCTTCCTTGACAATGATTGATAATACTGAGCTGTTTTGTCCTATTCAGTGTCATCAGCATTATTTATATTGCAGTTGACAGTATTATGCCTTTCTAGACACACAACAAAATATCAGTTTCTCAAAGCACAGAGCATCTTACAAGCTGGAAAAAAAAGTGACACTTGAACAGCTTGAACTCAGATGGTGAGTGAAAATGCTGGAAAAGATTTTTGGTCCAATATGGATTAAATTTGGGACCTCAGCAGCGGAAAATCGTGATTCTTTTTCCTTAGCTACAGGAGCCAGCCAACTAAGGAGAAAACAATCTATTACTTGCCCTAACACAATATGTTTCAACAGAACAGCAATTTTCTTACTACCTTTTCCTACCTCAAGATAATAGACAAGTCTTCTGTTTTCTTCAGCTCCCAATTTGAAAGAAGTTTAAAAAATGCCTTTCAGTATCTTTCAATCAGGCCTCAGCCTTCTTGTCATTCAACAGCTCTTATTTTATGTAACTTTCTGAAATACTTTTGGGGTAATCTCTAGAGAGATGTCATGTTAAGGGCTGTTATCAATGGAGTTGACAATTCCTCCTCAAGTGTGAACACTCTTGAATGGTGATAGAAGGGAAGCCTGTTTTAGTTTACCTTGTGACTTTGACACAATCTAACTGTTTTCTTGTTGTATGTCTGTCACAAAATTTCATGCAATGACAGCTCTAGCAGTGTCAAGTTCACCATTTCATGTTGACAAGTTAGGTGTGTCAAGAGATGCTTTTCCTATTCAGCTTGAATGACTTATATAGTCCCACCGAAACGGAATGGAAGTCCCCATTGTCCCAATGAGTTATGATATTTGAATAAATCAGCTCTGTGAGCTGTTTTAGTGAAAACTGAAATAATTTATCTGATGTAACCTGCTTTACTCTGGAGAACTGTAGAAGCACTCAGGCGCCACTGGGGAAGTGGTGACTTGTGAATGAGGTATTAATTTCACGAAAGACTCAAGTTTGAATGGAAGATCTCATCTAATTATGTCTACTCGTCTGTTCAACATAAGGCCTTAACACATTTAGGGAAAGGAAAAATAGCACATTTGCCCTAGGAAAAAAGGGAAATAAAAGTTACATATAGCACAGGTTCAGCAATGTATAAGATATGTACTATGTGCCATAATGTTACAAAATTCAAAAGCTTATTTTTTCACCACTGAAAATAATTAGATTTCTGACATTACAAAAAGAATGTTTCTAAATTACTTGAAATTATAGCTTAAGTGTGGAAAGAAAGGAGAGTAATTTTGTAGTTGGCACAGATAGATGAAAGTGGGTAGTATGAAACAAAATGTACATTCTGCTTTGTTGAACAATGCAAACACACCAGCAATTTCAAAGAACACCAAAGGAAGTAAAAAGGTGAGAAGCAACATGAAGATGCAGTTCCAGCAAGAGAATACAGAAAGGACCTAAAACTTTGGAGGAGAAACTTGCTATGTCAAGTAGAGATTATGACAGTCTTCTAACAGACCAAGAGTAAATTTTGTGGAGAAGTAGATATTAGATAAATCAAATTTAAAGTAAAATAAGGCAGTTCTGAAGTTTATGCACATTGTCAAAGAATTACAGGTAAACAAATACCGTATAAATCATGACAGTTCTTCATATGTGAGCGTTTTTAGTCCTTGAAAAGCATAATGCATTTTCATGTCATTTCTGCTCTTTCAATTGTGCTACAGCTAATTGAATTACACTGCATTTGTTTCAGGCTTACAACATATACATAAGCAATTCCTGCACTGCAGCTGATGATCAATAACTTCAAAAACCAAAATGATGTGACTATGGATGCACAGTCTATAAAGACAGGAAAGAAAACCAGAAGAGGGAAGGAAAAGTAAAAGAAATGACAAAATAATTATACAAGGAAATAAAAAAGGGCTTTCTTTTATTAACCTATTCTTTAATCTGTTTTTAATTTGCTTGTGATAAACTAAAGCTGCTGACTAGCCACTGACCTTGTTAAAATTTTCTGTTACATGGGACTGAAGAGGAAGGTTGATTGCATTTTTGCCTTAGGGCTTCAACATAGGAAGGTACTCCTTTAGTTGCTCAGTGGTGTTAGTCATACAAAAGTAACTTTGCAGGGCTGAAGCACAGATGTGTTATACATTGAGACATTTTGCTTGCTTTAACTAACACACACCATTGTTTATCTTGGATCTGATGACATGAGGCCTACTGTGAAACCATGGGGTGCTTTTTAGAAGTTATATCATTTTTTGCTCGTAAAGGGCTGTAAACAGAGAAAGTACAGAAGTTTAGCAAAGTCCAGTAGGCAGAAGGTGACATGAAAAGATTTGGCGTTAAAGAGAAAAGCTGACATCTCTCATGGACTTTGAGAAACTTGTGTAAGTTTTTCAAAGGATTTATAATGTATAGAACATTATTCTGAGCGGTGGTATTTTTTCTGTTAGCTAACACAAGACATGTCATTGAACTATAGCATTTAAAGGTGGGGTTTTGGTTGGTTTTCTTCTTTTGTTGTTGATTTTTTGTTTGTCTGAAAAGCCTAGAAGCTTTTACATTTCAACAAAATGCTGTTAACTTACAGAGGAACAAAAGAAGGCAAGCGTTATCCATGGTAATAAACAAGGTTGAGACAGTTCATTTTATTCGCAGAAAAGTGTAAGCAAATAATTTTCCTTGTTACTTAGACAGCAGAAATATGTGCAGTTGCAAGTGTAGTGTTGTGCACAGAAGTACGGCCGAATTATTTAGGTTGGCTCTTCAGTATATAAATGGACAGCTGTTGCTAAATGGACACTGCATAACTGAAGAGAACAGATTAACTATGGTCTAATCTTCTTTCCCCACTAAAAGCATCTAGGCAATTTGTTCACACGTAGATATCCACGTGTGAGCATCTAAAGTGAGCATAGAAATTTAGTTGTTTAAGACGTGTATGCACCACTCATTCCTTTCACAGATCTGTCCTAGAGACATCATCAACATGATGTCCTAGAGACAAGCATCAACAGACCCTTGCCTGCCTCCTTGCAATACAATACACAGGATCACAGATGTGCTCATGGACAGCTTGTTGTTCACCAGGACTCCCAGGTCCTTCTCTGCAGAGCTGCTTTCCAAGCCCCCTACTTGAGCCCCCTACTGGTGCCTGGGGTTGTTCCTCCCTAGGTGCAGGACCTTGCACTTGCCTTTGTTGAACCAGACAGCTCTCTTCCTGTCTCTCCAGCCTGTCCATGTCCTTCTGCAGGGCCATGCAGCTCTCTGGGGTATTGACCACTCCTCCCAGCATTGTGTCATCTAGAAACTTGATAAGACTGTGCACCTGTAAGAGCTTGATAATAAGAAAAAGGCTTCAAAAAGTGCTTCATCATAATCTTATGAAAATGCTTATCATAATCACTCTTGGACACCTGAAAACCGCGTGCAGCATGGACCGCGAGCAGCCTGCCTTGAGGCCCACAGAAAGGAAAGTGAAACTGGTGCAAAACTTGCAGGGGAAAGCGAGGGGCAGGATCCCTGACCTTTGCCTTTCCCCCACCACAGCCTGCTGCGAGACACCCTGAGGCACTGAAGAGCCGACACTGCCCGCCTGGGGAGAACCCTGCACCCCTGGAGTCGGGATACAGAGAGCCATGGAACCACAACCCCCCAAACCCCCAAATCTGCTCCTGCCCCATGGGGAGTGCGCCAAGTCTCGGCCGTGGCCATCGAGCACCGCGCCCGCATCCCGGGGCACCGTGCGCGCATCCCGGAGCACACGGGCTGCAGCATTCCAGTCGAGATGCTCTCGACATCGGAGGAGGCAGGTGAGATGCTTCAAACAGCAGAAAGAAAAAGGAAAAACCTGCTGTGCTCCTCCCACCTCGTCTCAGCAGCAGCAAAGCTACCAGAGTGTGGTGGTGACCTATCCTATGATTTTAAAAGTAACCTTATCTTTTTCTAACTTTTCTCTATTTTTGTCTTCCTTTGCATTTCTTACTATTAAATAAAAATATATCAATGTTTTGATATACATTTAATCTCGTTTGGTTTATCTCGTTTTTTTTGAAGGGACTATTTCAAACCTTCAAAGTTCTTTGTTTTATTCAGAGTTAATTCTCTTTAATTGTCTGTGATTAAACCAGTTCGTAACAGCATCTACCCTTTCATCCAAGTCATTGGTGGATAAGTTAAACAGTACTGGACTCAGTATTGAAACTTGAGGTATACTATTAGTGACAGGCATTTTACATCCTGCACCACTGACTACAACCCTCTGGGATCTACTGCTCAACTCGTTCTCAATTGATTCAGAATGTTTTGTGTGTGTCTAATATTTTGAAGAAATTGAGCTACTTAAAATGTTTTCTCCTTCAGATTTTTGGCTGCATGCTGAGAACCAATCTTTTAAAAGATTCCATTTAATAACTACTGACTGCAAAGAAAAGAATCTATGACAAGGAACCCAGAAAAAAAGAGAATACAATAAAGCGTTTTGACATAAGCTGGAGAAAAAAGCATTTAGTATAAGGATTCAAGGTAAAGGTTCATTTTTGATTTCCAAACTGTCACAGAAGATAAACAAGATGATGTCATATGGGGCCAATGGAACTGTTTCCAAGGTCAAATCCACAGAGACAATGATGAAGTTGCTTGAATTCCTTCATCAGCTCTTTTCTGCTTGTTCTGAAGCATCCAAAAGTTACTTCCCTCCTATTGTTCTCCACTGATGTAACATTTGTTGGATTCTGGTCTAGTTTGCAGGTCACTATTTTTATTTCACAAAAGCAATGCATGCCCATATACCTTCCCAGAAATTATTTTAAAACTGATGCTCTTTTTAGTTTGGTTGGTTTGGTTTTGGGGAGTTGTTTGTTTGTTTGTTTGTGGTTTTTACTTTTTTTTATTGCTCATTTTTATTTTTGCTTTAGGTTTCACAGAATCACAGAAGCATTCAGCTTGGAAAGAGGCCTTCAAGACCATCTAGTCCACTGTACTACTGGCACCACCATGATCACCCGTAAACCATATCATTCAAGTTCCACATCTAGGTGCCTCCTGAACACTTCCAGACGGGGTGACTCCATTATCTTTCTAGACAACTTATTAAAATGTCTAAACACTTAGTGACCTTTTTTTTCTCTAGTATTTGATCTGAACTTTGTCTGATCCTCTTCTTCTCCAAACTTAACAACCTCAGTTCTCTCAGCCACTCCTCATAAGACCTGTGCTCCAGCTCCTTCACCAGCTAGATTGGTCTTCTCTGCAGCACTTCACTGTTCTTTTTGAACTGAAGAGTCCAAAACTGAGCACAGTGCTCTCTTCATGGGGCCTCACCAGTGCTGTGCACAGAGGGACAATCACTTCCTTCATTCTGCTGGCCACACTCTTGATAAAAGCTGGGGTATCACTGATCCTCCTGGCCCCCTGGGCATACTGCAGACTCCTGTACAGCCAGCTGCCAACCAGCAACCCCAAGCTCCTTTCTGCTGAGCAGTTCGCAAGCTACTCTTCCACAAGTCTGGAGTGTTGCATGGGTTTGTTGAAATCCTAGTGTAGGACCTGACATTTGACAACCATGAAGTTGTCCTCAGCCCATTCTCTCTGTAGAGCCTTCATATTCTCAAGCAAATCAATAGTTTGTTTGCATTAACAAACTAAACTTGAATTATGCCAGATTGTCTTTAGCACCTGCTTTTACTTTTCACTGTACTCACTGTGACCCTTGGCTAGTGACATCTTTTCTTCAAACTCAGAATGTCTTGACATCTGCCTGCAAAACATTAGTACAGTTATCATTATTGAAATATCACTTTGTATAATTGCGATATTTATATAATTGTTTCACATAAGCCAAATGTGGGGTTTGTATACCTTTTTTTTTTCCAGTGAAAAATACAACTGTAGTATAACAAGTACTCTCTTGGTAAACTTTGACATTTTTGTGAAGAGAATCTTCCCTTTCCTACACTGCACAGGCCAGAGACAGCTCAACATCTGGGCAATTCCAGCACAATTTGTTTGCTCAGGTCACAGACCTCAAGAGTCCTGAGCCCTAAGATGGACTTTTGCAGAGTGATATACTTTCCTCATGACATCATTTGGAATTGTGTATGTTTTTTTTCTCTAAATAACCATCTCAAAACCTCAGAAGCTGTATACATAAAATATTAGCATTGTCTCAGTTGGCTAGATGGTGCACACACCTGACTTTTTAATATCTACAAATTATTTTTTCCTTTTTTTTTCGCTTTCACCCTTCATAGACTTTGAAATATATTGAGTCTACTTAGTTACAGTGTGCAAATAGATCTATTTGGAAATTAATAATATGAACATTAAAGAGTCATAATTCTACAAGATTTTGAGGTGTTTTTCTCATTAATTATGTTCCAAGATACCTTTATTAAGTTTATATAAGTAACCATATATTTAGAGGAGAGTTTGATCTGTTCCAGTCAAGCAAATATGTTACACTCTCATTGTGTGTACCTTGGAATACACTACTAAATCCTCTATGGGACAACAGGAAAAGACAGATGTCCAGAAGGACTCCCAGCAGGTATCTGCTGATCACATTGATTGTGAGGATAAATACAAGTCTAAAGGAAAGTATAGTTAATTAAGAAATAGGATAACATTTTGAAGGTTATATCCTTGAGGATTTATTAACTCTCTTACATTCTTGCATGTTTTGAGAAAGTGAAACTTTAGTTTGTCTATCCTCCCATTTAAATTTTAGTGTCATTTGTGTGCTACTGACCTGAGCTTCTGGCTAAAGCTGGTGGCCTCACATTCCTGAAGTTCAAAGCATAAACTATAAAAAATAATGTTAGTCAATAATTTAGAATAGTACACTTTATCTGGGAAGGTATTAAATATATTCTGAAAACAAGTATTATAGCCACATCCTGACATCCAAGATAATTCATCTGACCTTTCCTAAAGGAGCCCAGAGTAATTAAAATATTGAGTTGAGTTGTAGATGAATTGTTCAGCTGATTAGGGATCTCATCTCAGGTACTAGCAAGAAGTAGGGAGAGATTTACATTATATGTTCTTTCTGTAGAAAATGCCCTTGTACTTCTGGTAAATGGCTTACAATGCATGGATCTATCTGCTGTGTGCATGTGTGGCAAGTTGACCCCAACCAGAAGCCAAACATCCACCAAACATTTTGCTTATTTAGCTCTCTCAGAGGACAGGAAGGAAGAAGAAGCATGGTGAGAAGATTTGAGGAGCAGAATTAATAAGAACATAGCATGGAAAGCAAAGCAAAAAGAAGAATTTATTTGCTTCTTTCCACCAGCAGACAGATGTCCAATGACTTCCTGGGAAGCACTGGCATCAGCACCTGTAATTGTTACTTGAGAAGACAAATGGCAATAACCATGAACATTTCCCCTCCTTCATTTCTCTGAGCTTTTACTGTGAGACATAAAGGTCATATAATATGTAATATCCCTTTGGCTTTTTTGGATCATCTGTCACTATATCACTTCCTGACTTCTTGAGCTTACCAGCATATTAGGATTTAACATCATATTTAGATTTTAGGATAAGATAACAGGGCTGAAAAATAGAAATCTTGATGCTGTGCTGTTTAGCAATAACCAAAATACTGTTGTAATTTAGCCACAAAAGCAAAAGCACAACACCATACGGGCTGGTATAGAAAAAAGTTAACTCCATTTCAGCCAGACCCTGTGGAATAAGCAATCCTTTGAAGATGTAAAAGAGAATGTACCCTAGCCAAAATTTCGTGGTTGCCTGCAGAAAGGATAATGAGATCTGCTAAAAGAGGAACTCAGGTGAGGTGAAGTCTATCTTATAGCATGACAAAACCTTCTACAGAATAACTCAGTACATTACAATTATGAATATTTCAGCAGCTGCTATGGGAACAATAATGAGAATATCAGGCTATGTTTTAGTTTGTGGAAATATATGATAGAGTGCTTAATGTCTTTTATTCACACATCCAGGAGAATGTGTTTCAGTCTCACTCTTTTTTCCTTTTGAGGACTGCTCTTGCCTGATCCATTTGTAAATGGATACTCAACTATTTTACCATGAAGTTAAAGGAAACATCATGTTAGGCATTTAGTCCCCTTTTGTGCATCTGCCTACGGAACTGGAGGTGTTGCATACAAAATTCAGTGCTTTAGTACCTCCCCAGGCACCTGATCCTGATACACTGGGTAGAATTGAAATCATAGTCTCCAGAGGTAGGTGTGATAATTTAGTCCTCCTACCTGTGCAAAAGAACAGGGAAAGAACCGGTCACATTTAGTTTGTCAATGGGACACTTTTGGACAGCAGCAATCTCTGCTAGTGGTTTCTACTTCATATCCAGTAGGCCTCCACTTCTACTTTTTGCTAATATTGTTTTGATATTATGTATTTTCATATGTAAGATATGGCAAATAATAGTATTTCAGTGTTTAAATTGCTAACTTCAAAACAAGTTGAGAACATAAGGTTCAAACTTCAGTGCCAGTGCTCTCCTGTGGTCTCCCTTCTTTTTCTGAGGTGGCATCGAGAAGTGGATGGGATGCCAACCATGTAACCGTAAGTTTGCGTGAAGTCAGAGTCTTAACAAACTGACATTCAATGGTACTACTGCTCTTTCAGTCTTAAATGCAAAACAAATCTCATTAACAATGCAACACATAAAAGCCATTATACAACAAAAACTTATATTCGTATCGTTTTAAGGGTCGTCTGGGTCCTGATGTTTCGTTTCAGATAAGCATGAAAAACATTATGAAAGTTGTCAGCTTGTTTAAGCCAGCACTTGGAGGAATAGGATGGCAATTGACTGGGTATCTCACATTGATGTTGATAGTTCCTTCTTTCTCCAAAATTTTATTGAGTTCATTAATATATTTTCTGCCGTGCTTTACTCCTTAATCTTTTTTGACTGATCTGAAACTCCTCAAAGTATATATGGTGCATTGTACATGTCAGACACTTGTTCTTGGTTCTTTTTTTTTTCCCAAAACAGCTTTTAACTTTGCATAGCTAACATTAACTAACTGCTCTTGAGTTGTTGATAGCCCTGGATTATCCTGAACCAACACCTTGATGCAACATATTCAAGGAGTCTTCTGCTATCCCAATTTAGTCTTCCTTTACATTCCTTCTCACTGACAATTCAGAAATAATTTGATCTTACACACATGAAAAGCTTGTAGATTTATATTCACCATGTTAAACAATGTGTGTCACACCACACAAATGTATATAAGACAGTAAAACAAACTGGGTAATAGTCACCTACTCATTAAGAAATTCTTGTTGCAGCTAAACAAGCTAAGTTAGAGGTCTAACGCAGACAAGACAAATCTGCATAAAGCCATACAATAACTGATCTGAGATCTGTGTTGTAGCTTAGTAAAAAATCTGTAATCCATTACTAGGAAAGGTGATCTTATATTTACTAGGAAACAGGGCTGTGTTCAAGAGATTTAAATTGTACATCACATTAATACTCGTGGAAATAAATAAAGCCAGACCAGATTTTGTCTCTAAAGGCATTGATAGATCTTTGTGGTAACAGGAATATAAAGATATGGAAATTATTTTTGTAAGAAGAAAAAATTATTTACACATCAAAAGCCTTAGAGTAGGACATGACTTCAGCACTGGAAACTGTGCATGTTCCTCATAAATAAACTGAGGACAAAGATAGTTAGCAATCATACACATGCTTCTATGATTGCTGCAAAAATATCGTCTGATCTGTCAGCATTAGACATTGTGGTAGTGTGATCAATGCCAACAACATAGGCATGTGAGAGCTTTAATGAGGTTTTAAGAAGCAAAAGATAAACATCTCTTTCACTGTGAGAGATGTTAAAAATTGTTTATGGAGACGATAATAATTTTTTGGTATTTTTAATGGGATGTATATAAATCTCCAATCAGCTTAAAATAAAAATTTGAGACTGACCTATAGAAATCAACAAGAAAAATTTATTTCCAGGGAAAATAGTAGATATTGACCATTTCATAACACATCTTAGTAAGCAAAGCAAATCTGAAGAAGTACTTTTAGGGTACAGAATTTACCAGTATGACAAGAAAGAGAAAAAAGATTTAGGGTTTTATCTGCTTCATAAATTATATACATGAGGAAATATATCAGAGATGCTGTAGGCTGTTAGCCTATAGCTGGTATGAACAACCATTAATAGAAAACTAGCCATTCTTTTTTGAAACTCCCTGTATATTATGGAGGAAGATGAGGAAACCTGAGAAAAATGTCCTTAGATATAAAAATGAAACGTTACCCAGGGGCAGCAGCTTACAAACAACAGGTAGAGACAATGAAGTCACAAATAAAAAACTGGAAAACTGATAAAGCTTGAAAATAACAAAAAACAGACAAAAATTCTGGTGTGTGAAGAATGTGTACTTCATATTTGAAGATACTAAAACTACCAATGAGTACTGCAGAACACTGTCTCCAGTTCTCAACATTCCCAGGATGTTTGGTGAGTCGACTTGGTATCTTAGGCATCCCTTCCTGTTTTGCCATAAATTGTAGATATATAAAGCAAAGCTTTTTGTAAGACAGTTGCCTTCCTGGGTGTTGACTGTTCATCTAACCAATTCAGAGATGTTTCATGAAAAATACATCATGTAAAAAAGATAAAAAATCCAACGGTAATAATCTACAAGTATAAAAGCCACAGAAGGAAAACTAGGGAAGAACTATGGGAATATTTTCTGTGCTGAAATAAAAATCTGAGGTACTCAGGCAAGCTGAGTGAAAAGGTAGAAAAAAATGATCTTGACATATAGGTTGTCACATTATTATTATTATTATTATTTGTTATTATTATTATTATTTAAAATTTAAACTATATGTTGCTTCAATTAAATCCCCTTTAGGTCAGCCTGTCAATCAACTGGTCTAACTATATATCCAATTATTTGTAGGCATTATTTTGTTGAATGAATTATGTGAATAGTCACACTACACAAAGCCCAGTAAAGAACTTTACTCTTTGGACTCCCTGTATTGAAGGACAGTGATCACAGCAGTCCTCCAGCTATAGTCTGTAACAAATAGAAATTGAGCTTCAGTGAGACTGGATAGTAATGTAAAGGGCACTCACTATGATTTCCAGCAATGGCCAGAAAACTTAAATTTAAGCTAGAAAAAACTCTGTTCTTCAGGACAGAGAGTTATAATGCAGATCAGAAATATCTGATAATGCATTTCTTATGCTATTAGAATAACTGTCTTGGGACTTATTTTTCCTAAATCGGACTTCTAAAAGATTCTGACTCTTCCTTTTATTTGTAGTCAGTGAAATAGTTCAGATGAGGCATTCTTTGAAGGGATTTGTTTGTGTTTGTTAACTATAAACAAAGCCTAAAATTATTAGATGAGACCAGAGATGTCCACAGTTCATTTCACCCACACACTGGAAGCAAGTGTATAACACAACTTTGCTTAGCAAATCTGCTCTGCAATAACAAAATGCAATACAGCCATCTTAATACAGAATTGCACAGAAGGCAGAATGGAAATAAGTTCCTTTCTCTGTCCATTTCATATTCAATCATATTCAATTTGATATATTTTTCTATGAATTCATAGCATTCAGGATGGTATTCATCTCACCTAATTATTATATCTGAACTTGTCTAGGCCTCTGGACTGTGTCCACCCTAATTACTATATCCGCCTCTTAGAACAAAAACAGTATAGTATATTTCATATAAATGCATATGTATTCACTTATGATTATGTGCCTAAAAATATGAGTTATTAAATGAGATCATAATGCTAACTCGAAAATGTGTTGTATGCATGCATCTAAACCTGTTTTAAGAATTCAAACTCAGCTCCAATTAGACTTTATTTACTTATTAATTACTGAACTTATTTTGTAAGATTTGACTAAACATGAAGCTACTCTTATTTAAAAAATCTCCTAAATAACAAAAAAATACCCTAAAACCTCCCACAACCAACAACAAAACATTTTTCATATAATCTCTACTTGTCTTTAATAATTTGAAAATGTTTCAGTTTGAGATATGGAGAAATCTCTTTTGGGTTTTGGAGGATTATTTGGCCCAAGTTATTACAGACATATTGAAAAGTCCTCAATGAGAAAAGAGGAAACCATAAATCCAAGTGAAAGATCTGTGTACAGAATGAAATGACACAAAAGCGGCTCATTAAGACTGACTTTGTTCCTAGTTTTCATGCTGTATATCAAGTGAAATGTAAGGCAAAAATTACTCAGTTCTGTTTGCAGTTGCTTGCCAAAATTTAGATAGATAGTTAAAGTAACAGCTGTTGTTGCCGTAGACAAGCTGGTCTGTAGAAATTAATTGTGATTATTAAGAATAATCCTGACCTAGGTCACAGATGCAGTGACATAAATTCCATTGTAGACAGTGATCAGAAAAGTAATTTCTTCTTGTAAAATCAAGAAGCCCCCTTAGTTTGACGAAAATCTCGGTGATGTTTTTTGCATGATGAAGCTGTTTAAGAGAGATATTTGCTTATAGTCTATGGGGTAGTGGGTGGATTTTGACCTGTATTACCAATGTAGGAGGGAGTTCATACGTTTTTCAAAGCAGAATGAAGTTGCAGATTGCTTCAGGACAAATTCTGGGTGTGGCTCAGTATGTTTCCAATCATATATAGCAAAATAGTTTTGTTTAGAGAAAATATCTTTGGAAAGTGCTGAGTGCTGCAGACAAAAATCATGCATTCTGAGGGCTTTTCTTGTTTGGTTGGGAGGAATAGTTAATTGCTAAGTTATATATATATGTCTACATAGATATCTATATCTGTGTAGATTTGTGCAGTTTGTATAAATTTTAACACAAATTATTTCTAAGTTTTAAAAAGACAGAACTAATTCAAGCTTCAATACTCATATTAACATAGAGATATCAAGAGAATTTATTTGTAAAGTGCTAACAGAATAAATACCAATATCCAGTTTTAACACATTTTCTGGCCTGTAACAGTTTGGAAATGAATTTCTGTAAGACTAGTTTCATCATTACCTGATTTTGTTTTATTTGCTCTTTCTTCAGAGTTATCGCCATCAAAGTAGGAGGCCAAGTCTTGACATAAATTTTTAAGAGCCAGAACATTTGTTTTATCCTTACAAAATTACCAGGTACAAAAAAAAATAAAAATAAAAAAAAAAAGTGGCTTCAGCTGGAATTTAAATTTACTAGTGGGATCATTTCAAGACATGAGATTAGGAGAAAATATCCTTTATGTTAGACAAAATAGAAAAAGCATGAAACATTTCTCTTTAACTTTACATTTCCCTCTCATTTCAGGTTTCCTGAGTGCCTCTTTCTTTACTATTCTTCCTTGTTTCTTTTTCTCTAGTTTTCTTACTCTTTCGTCAATTTGAAGCAAACTCTGACAGGTTTTTTCCAATAAATTCAATTAAAGAAAATAAACTAAAATTAATAAACCTTTCTAAATAAGAATCAATTAAAATAGGAAACCCTGTGAAAGATTCTCTTGTAATCTTTAAGGTGATGGAAGTGTCTACTGCTCTCAAATTGCCTTGTTTTAATGATCAGACAGTTCTAGATATTTTCTCAAACCAGCTTCCGTTGCATAGGTTCTAAGCACTTTTCAGAAGCTTTTTAAAAAATGTGATGGGCACTTAGGATATGTGGATACTATTTTCTTTGGCCCCTTACTCAGGTGATTCCTTCTCTACACATTTGGTAATTCATCTGCCTCTCAGACAGCTGTATTTCTTCTCTTAAACTATTTATTTTTTTAATTTTAATTTGGGTTGAGATTTTTTTTTTTCCCTAGCAAAAACAGAGTCAGGTTAAAGAAATCACAGCTTAGTGGTCAAAGAGCTGATTTGAATATTAACTTCTATTGACTGTCTCTCTAAAACTATCTGTACTGTATATGTTCTTACCTAGTTCAGAAACATGGTGATTTATTTTGGGATGTATAATCAACAGCTACAACTGTTTCAGAAATGTCTGAATGTTTCTAAACAAAAGAGTGTTTCCAGTGATTTAATAAGCTCTAAAATTGCTTCATAATCATTAACAGTGATAACAAATATAATTCAACACTATATTGTACAGTGGAACACAAAAAAACCCACAGTTTTATGTTGTATATTCAAAAGCAAAGACAAATTTGCATTCATATAGACTGGCAGGAAGTTTAAACTTCACTTTAGTTTTTTGGCCACAAGATATCACCCTCCTCTCTTAAGACCACTGTCTTTCAGCTTAATTGTACAGTGTGCATTTTATTTGGATTGGCTGGTTTGTGGTTTGATGAGAAGTGGGGGATAACTTTTAGTTTAACACATAATCCACATTTCTAATTTTAAATAAACCTCTGTAAAAATAGATGTCATTAAAATCTTGTTATGAGTAGACAGATAATGCACAGTACTCATCAAAGAAATTTTCTCTAATAGACTGACACTTATATTGAAGGACACAAAGAAGGATAAAAACATTTACTTGAATATAATTTCATATTCTTTCTCAGGGTTAAGCAAAAATGGTTTCATCTAGACTTGCACAAAGGAATATGAGAACAGTGATAGACCAACAACACATTTCAGCTTAACACTAAAAAATTATGCTGAAATTACTAGTTATTCTGGCTAAGCAGACTCACTTATCCATGGATATAATTGGAAATCATTGACTAAACTATTCATATGTTCACAGGTGTTCCTAAACTGTGGGCTGGATAACTGCACAAATAACAGCCATACTTTGCAATTCTGTGGCATTTTTACTGTGTCTTTAAATCCCCCAGATGTAGTAACAAATCTTCTCTGTACATTTGAGACAGTTGCAAGTTAATTCAACCTTCCTTAAGTGAAATAAAGGGAATAGTTTAACTGACAGTGCCAGAAGAAAGTGAGAATTGCAATAGAAAAGTTTTATATATATCTATATATCTGCACCTATCTATCTATATCTGTCTGTCTGTCTGTCTGTCTGTCTGTCTGTCTATCTAACTGTTGTACCTAAGGATGCATCAGGGTGTATCAGGAAATTGCTCAAGATCCAAGTGGAAACCAGTAATGAGCGGTGTCCCTCAAGGGTCTATTCTGGACCAGTACTTTTTAGTGTCTTCATTAATGACACAGATGAGATTGAGGGCACTCTCAGCATGTCTGAGGATAAAAACAAACCGAGTGGTGCAGTTGATTCATGGGAGGGAAGGGATGCCATCATCCAGAACAGACCTTTACAGTCTTGAAGATTGAGTGCATGTGAACCTCATGAAGTTTGCTAAAGCCAAGTGCAAAATCCCGCTCCTGGGTCAGCACAACCAGCAATATTGAAACGGACTGGGAGTCAGATGGGTGGGGATGGGAGTCCTTCCTGAAAAGGACTGGGGGATATTGGTTCATGAAAAATTAATTCTAAGACAGTTGTGTGTGCTTCTATCTCAGAAAGCCAACCATATCTTGGACTGCATCAAAAGAGAGGTGACCAGCAGGTTGAGAGAGGTGATTCTGTCCCTTTGCCCTTGTGAGACCCCACTTGGAGTGCTGTGTTCAGCTCTGGGGCTCCCAGCACAAGAAAACACGAAGTCTTTAGAATATGTCCAGAGGAGGTCTAGGAAAATGGTCAGGGATCTGAAGCACCTCTCCTGTGAAAACAGACTGAGAGTTGGGGTTGTCCAGCCTGACGAAGTATCCAAGGAGACTGCGGTCTTTCAACACATAAAGTAGGCTTATAAAAAAAGAAACCCACATGGCAGTAACAGGGGAAGAACTGTTGGTTAGTTGAGAAAGAGAGAACAATGTAGTATCTTTGTTTTCCCCCACTTTTTATAGTTTCATTTCACTAACAGCTTTCTGTAGAGGACTACAAAACTAGACAAAAGACAGTGTATTACTGGAAGAGAGGTGGATGTCAAGACATCATATTAAAAGCATAGAGGAAGACCAAGCAAATTAGACGTCACAGGGGCGCATTTTAGTTAAACTCAGAGTCTCTCAGATTAAGGCCATGATTATGGTCTGACAGAGAAATTTGTTATCATTTGTCAGTGGAAGGGGAATTAGGACCACTGAATTCAGTGAAGTTGCTCTTGATCTACAACAATGCAATTCTAGAATAGAAGTCCTAAGTTTGTATTAGAAATTCTTTTTTTAAATTCTCAGTCCTCATTGACACAGTTTTCCTGGGGAGTTTCATACCATAAATGGATTAAGCAGGGGCAGAAAGTGTAGTTCTCCTACACTGAGAGGGGAGTTACAAGGACAAGCTGAAAGCAAATTCATAGAATTCCAATTAACCTACTTTGAGAAATTAAGTTTTTAAACCCCATTTTTATAACAATTTTTGCCACCACATAGCCTATTCAAAGGTCTAGGGCACTTGACAGAAAAGGGCAGCAATGTAGCACAGTTCCTGTATTCAAATTCCAACAGGATCTCCCACCTCTGATTAATTCCATGCACTTCTTTGTATCTCAGCTGCTCCATAATCAGTAGATATAGTTCATGTGTGTGTGTTAACCTGCAATAGTTACTGCATAATATCTTCACTTAACAAGAATTTCAAGTGTCTTGTTAATTGGCCACTCTGTGTATACAGAATCACTGCTATCAGAAATAACTGCAAAGCTGTTAACTATGGATATTAGAAACTGCTGCTTTGTTGTTGGCTGGAAAAAATATTGAACATATAAATTGTAAATCAAATTTCAAAAGTCTTAAGGAAAAAGCTCTAAATAATAATTAGCATTTCAGCTTCATATTTGAAAAAGTAAGTAGCCATCTTAGAAAGAACTCTTATGGTTGTAAAATAAAAAAACTACATGTTAGGGCCAATAAAAAAATCACACTAATCTACTAAATTCATAAAAATTATAGAATCACAGAATATGCTGAGTTCAGAGGGATGCATCAGAATCATTGGGTCCAACCCCTGGTCGTGCACAGGATACTCCAAGGGTCACACCATGTGCCTGAGAGCATTGTGCAAACACTTTTTGACTCAGACAGGCTTGGTGCCCCACTGACCTGGGGAGCTTGTTTCAGTGCTCAGCCACCCCTCTGGGTGAAAAACCTTCTCCTGATAGCCAACCTGAGTCTCCCCTGGCTCAACTTCATTCTGTTTCCTTGACTCCTATCACTAATCACAAGAGTGAAGAGATAGGTACCTACCCCTGCACTTCCCGTTGTGAGGGTGTTGAAGACAGCAATGAGATCTCCCTTTAGACTCCTCTAGGCTGTGTTCTGTCAAACACTGCCAAGCACCACACAATTCCAAAGCAGAGGAATCTAACATGAACAATCCATATAGAATCGTACATATGGAGTGAATTTCCTAAAAATGTTACTGTGTACACAACTTCACTCACTGGATTTGTTTGTAGAAGAGTTCTCAAGTGTTTTATAATTGACTAGGTAGATATGAAAGAATGATGTTAGCAGATTTGCCAGTGCTCCAAATCCAATTAATTTCATTAAGTTCAGCAGAACTTGCCATCCTTGGCTTGTTGCCTCAGAACACTTAATTACTTTGGCCCCTATTTGTGATTTTCAAGGGAAAGATGCCTAACTTGCTAACTATCTACAAATTCATGAATATGATTCCTAAATATGGGGACATATTCTTGAATTTTCTCCTAGGCACTGGTCTGACAATGTGAAAGTGATGAAAAGAGACCTTTTGCTCCTTTATCATGATTTATCCAGAAATATATAATAGGAAGCACAAAACCAATTTGATTGATTTTTCCATTTTTTATTTTTGGTTTTGGATCCTTCTTATCCCTACACGATACACAATTCTTTGAGGAATGCATGTGCTTGATATTGATTTGAGCTCATCATAGGCATCACTAATCTGCTTAGAGGATCACAAAGCCAGAAGAGAAGCCGAGCCCAAGAGGCAAACGAGGTGTGACTGAAAAAGTGTGTGCAACTAAAACTGAGACAGTTGAGGGAAAGAACAAAACAAGAATTTTGTATATCTTTCGGTCTCCCCTCAGCCAATTCTTCATACTTTATGACAATGCCATGATGTTTTAGGTTGTTTTTGGTCATTGTTGAAATAACTAAATATCATTAGCATCTAATATTATTTTATTTTCAAATTAATGTTTTATAATTATTAATTATTAAATAAAATATATTTAATAAAATTTGGTCTACAGTTGTCATCAGGAGACAGTTAAAATGTATTTTCTGTTGGATAATCTATATCCAGAGAAGTTAGGCACGGTCCTTCTCTGGAATGCAAGAAATCCAAAGCATGAAATCTTTTTTTGTGCAACTTGCCTTTCTTATATCCAGACAGTATATGAAACTCCTGGAATCAATGTAAATGCCAAATGTCAATATTCCTATCATCATGGGGATATCCAATCTCAGTGTTGTCCATTAGCTTATCTATGGCCTCGGAAGTAAGGAAGCGAAAAGCTCTTAACCTCTCTTGCAACCATAGCACTGAAATAAAAAATAGCAGCCCTGTGACAGGAAACCAATCAAGCATAAATAAATATAAGCCTGTAACTCTGCAATTGCAGTGTTTTCCAAGTCATACTTGAGCCCTGTAATAACTTGGTGGGACTACATCTTCATATTTACTTTTTTTTTTTTCTTAATTCAATGAAAATGATACTGAAATTGATACTGAAAATGAAAAAGGAGAAATCCAATGTGTTTCAACACAGTTTTCCTCCTAGGTGTTCTGGAGAAATGGTCCCCTAGTCATGTTCCTTTGGGCTCCATGACTGTTGCATGCCCAGTTGCTTAGAGGTAGCAAAGGAAAACAGAACAGCATTTGCATTTTTACCTTAGTACATTTCACATGGTTCGTGCTTTAATCAGAATCCCAAACAGGCTTCTGCTTCACACAACTGGTTGTTACCAGATTATCAAATCCACTCAGCTCCATTTCTTTTCAATGTCAGAGTAGAAATGCTTTCCTTCTACAACTTTCTTCCTTGACATCCCTAATGTATGCTTGTGGCCGTCTTCAGTCCATCTAGTGTCTGTAGCATGATTCAGCACAGGAGCTGAAGCTGACTCAGACTGACAGCACTTGATTGATGATACATTGCTAAGTACACAGAAGCAGCTTGATGGAAATTACTTTAATGAGTGATTTGAATATGCCTGATGCTGGTAGACTGCATAAATGTGAGATACTGAACTTCTTGAATCAAGAAAAATTGAACAGAGTTGATGGCTGAGGTAGTATCAGGAAAAACAGCTTGTACTGAACCATATCTTTTTATTACTTGTAGCTGTTCTAGTAATATTTTTGCTCCACCTCTTGCAAAACACAAATGATCAGACAGATAAGGGAAAACAATCAATATATCTATATATGGATATAGACACTAACTTCTCTACTCTCTGGCTGTCCTTTTTAATCAGTCTTATCTTTAGATTTCCTATGTTCTTTATCATAATTCACCTAAAAGCCCTCCAAGCAGTTAAAAAAAAAAGAAAAAGAACAATACTTCCAGAAGCAATTTACCTTGTAAATAAGTTCAAATTAAAACCCCTATCCTCAAATTGGCAGCACGTTGTGAGCTAATGAACCAACACAGAGCCCCACTGTTTTTAGATAGAATAACATTCAGGCCCCAGTTTTAAATCATTTGCCTGTGGGTAAACTGTTATAACCATATGGAGCTTCACTGACTTCACATAGGGTAAAGCTGAGAGCCTAATCCTGCACAGCATTGTCATACAATACTGACAATCTCAACTGCCAAATCCAAGGTCCAGATCTGTCCCACCAAGCTTTAGGGATATGAGGCATTAGATTTATGGATAGCCTCTCCTTAGGCTACAAAGACTCTCCAGAGAAGAAAAAAGACCTAAGGTCCCCATTGATTATAGGATGAGACAACAGTCCCACAGATCCTAAATCAAAAGCATAAATTTAAATGAAACAAATTTAGGCTATACTTAATAAACTTCTTCTGGGGAGCAACCATAATTTGATTTGTGCGACACATCTGATGAACTTTTTAATGGAATAAGTGCATAAATGCCTAGATTTCCAGAGCATTCAGAATGGCCTCTATTGACTAGTGTTATTCTTTTACTGCAAAAGCTTCTACACAAGCTATTTCTGTGAGCATAGGTATAAACATTTCACTGCTGTTGTTCCTTGTGTTGTCATAATTTTTTTTTTTGCAAGTATAGAAAGTACCTTAGCCTACCGAAATCTAAATGCTGTTTGTTTAAGTTGCTATGGTGACATAATTGCAAAATGCACAAAAATAAAAATTTATTTTGATCTAAATAGATAATATTGCAACATAAGAAAACTGTAAAACATCTATAACTCCTTTTTTCTTCCTTTTGACAACACGAACTCTACTGTGGTGAGATTTTCACAGAAAAATGTGTTTTCTGATTAGAAAGTAACTTTTTTGTTTAAGCAAAACTCTACCAGCAACAATAATTTTCAATAATTTTCAAGAGGGTCTTTTGTTTGTTTGTTTGAAAACAAGATGGAGAAACAAATGTAATTACATGCCTATAATAAAAAGATAGTGTGGGTCAAAGTGTTGGGACACCAAATAACCAACTGAATGAGATACATTCAAGGGTACACTTCACCCATCCAGAAAAAAAAAATAAAAAAAAAATAGATTCCTTTTCTACTCTATATAGCATGTGAAATAGTCCTCCTGATTTAGGAAGATATAATATCTTTCACATAAATGCATAATTGAGATGCATATATCCCTCTCTTAAGAGTGAGGGATATATGCTGATATTTGATTCTTATCACTGACTAGATAGCATGGAAAGAGTAAGTTATATTTTCAATAGAGAATATACATTGTTCACAATCTATCTGAAGCCCAAATTTTAAAGTAATAAAAAAGATTCAAACTGTACTATTTTGCCAGTACCCACAGTCCTACACAATATGAATACTTGTTATGGTAGCATAGTTTTTGGAGTTTGCCAGAAAACACAATGTTGCTGGATGAGGGCCAGTAGAGAGGAGCAACACCTCCAGATGGATAGACCAGGCTTTCATCTGATTCCCAGATATCTCCTTGGGTGTCAGGGGATGCAAAGGCTCTTTCAAAAGTCTTTCAGTCAAAACCTAATAAACACAGAGTGAAAAATTTAGACAGTAGAGTCAGAGACACCCCCACAGAATGCATCAGAGGCATGTACTTACATAACATCAGCCTTTCACCCCTAAACTCTGATGAGCAACAGCTAGAAGAAAAGAGACCCGTCATTTATTCTGAAATCTGTGGGTTTGGTTTGGGGTATATACACTAATTCTTCTGAAAGCCAAACTCTCTCTGGAAGTTATTGTTTGTGGTCCATATGTTCACAGCGTTATGGAGTCCCAGAAGGGTCTGTCAGTCTCAGTGTGGACAGTCTTCAGGAAGTTAAAAAGATCAGTGTATTAGGTCAGATTCACAACAACACAAAGACTGCTTTACAGCAGCCTTGCTGTAAAGATCTTTAAGTGAAATTAATATAATTAACATCAACTTGATTGCCCTTCTCTACTGCCAAGAATTTGCAAAATACACACAAAAAGAATCTATGACTGAAATAATTCATCAAATCAATAGACAAAGGAAGTATAATGAAATCCAGACTTAAAAAGAAAAAACATGAGTGAGCAGTTTTAGACTAATTAAAAGAAAGACTTTTTCCTGTCCTATTTCTGTCAATATGAAATTGGTACAGTATTCAGAATTATAAATAGAACAGGATCTACACCAATCATTTGTTTTTACTCTTAATTGTGTTTTTCTTTAATTTATCTATAACATATAATTAGAGATTGCTGTAAGGAAGCAATTTATCTCACAAACACCTGAAATTTCTAAATTTTCATGAGCTGTGGTGATCAGTGAACCCCTTAAATGAATAACTGCCTTAAAACCACATTTTTTTTCAAGGAACAATCTTACAATTGCAGAAACCTCTGCTTCTTGGCAACTGTGGTAGCATTTGAAATGTCTTTGTCTCTGGGCACTTTAAACTAATATTTCATTAGTTGTTAAAGCAGGGTAAGGCCTATGCTCTCTATCGATTGCCAAATAAATTGTTGTGAGACATTATTTTTCCCCTTTAGTACACCACTTTTTCTTGTTTGCTTGTTTTCTGCCTCTGATTCTGGAACATGTACAGTGGTTTGCTTTATTTGCTTTATCAGAGATTAATAATACTATTTCTATACATCATTTTGCTTTCTGATTTCTTTTTTTGTTTGCAGTTGTTTTTTTAAATGTATTGAAATTTGATTTTTAATGCTGCTTTTAGTTGCGCCATTAGCCAGACTTGACTAGATACAACTCTCCTGGCAATAAAACCAAAAGTAAGAATTTTGGAAATACAACTCCTATGTCAACTTTCATAAAAGGTTATTTTGTCGAATTACAAGTTAGTAATAAGAACATGTTGAAGAGTTGTGGAAACGTCCCAAATTCTTGTTGCATCCTGATCTTCATAACCTTTCTTCCCAGATAAAGGTTGCTCATGATAGATACTACATCAGTCATTCTCATGGTAAATGAGACGGACATCCAAGGGTGAACAAAACCCTGGGCAGTAAAAACTGGATCTGCAGCATTTTTTTTTTCCTATTCTTCAGCTCAGATTCATTAACTATTGCAGAGATCAATCTCCTTTACCTAGTGCATTTCTAATCACATTTGTGCTAGATGAGAATTCATTAGGATCTGTAAATTGCACAGAAAAAGCACTGAGACCTAGCCACTGCTACTTTTATATTAACCAACTTTAAAAGGAAGTCATGCACATTATTTCTTCTATCCCTTAGATTTAGGTAACCCAAGACAGAGAAAACTGGTATCAAGAAATGGTAGTTTCATCTTTCTAAAACTCGGGGGGTTGTTCACAGAGATGGGTACGCATCTGATGAATTTATCTTTCACTTTGCTAAAGAGTTTCTTATTAATAGCTCTCATTTTGAAATATATGAACAATTTATAAAAATACAATGTGCATATATTTTAGTATGAGAGCAGTCTTGAACCATTCCATTTACCGACATCCATAACAATGTGTTATATATGCTCAACTTGATGAACGCAACTTTCACGGCTATGAATATAGAAGGAAGAGAAATTTAATTAATTGATGTAAGTGCTTACTCTTGCAGACACACATTATTGTGAAATTTTTTGTTTCTAATAAACATTTTTACAAGCATATAAATGCTCATAAGTATAAGATATTCTTTATATAAAGAATATCTCATAAAATATTCTGAATTCCAATCAAAAATACCCAAATGGTATGAGTTCCTACATATATCACAATATTTGTTCTATTATATAAAATTGAATATTTTTTAAAGTACACACCTAGATATACATATATATATGTGTGTGAATATACTTATGTATGTAGTAATATCTGTACTGGGTCTGGCTGGAATGGAGCTAAATTTTTTCTTAAAAGTTCATTGTCATGGCATTTTCCGTGAAAGTTTCCCTGACCAGAAAACGAATTGTAGGAAATTCCCTAAGTTTTTTCTGACTGATTAAAGCATAATTATTCCTGTCTGTGCTCCTAGGACTGGTGTGCTTTTAATTACACAGGGGATAATCTCCTATCAGAAAAATACTTTCAAGTGGGAGATGGTAGTGGGAGATTTGACTATTAGATATATAGACAAGTGGGTTTGTAGTATCTCAGAAAACTGGATGGTAATTTGTCTGCTGAGTGTAAATGCAGTGAACTTCACAATATGTTCAGAAAATCAGAAGAGAATCATGCTCTGTGGTCCTTATTGTTAATGATACAGGGGCACATAGGAAAAATATTCCAGAAGCTGAACTTTGACTGCAAACCAGGAAATCAAGATCCTTGAGTTCCACCGTAGGGTTCTGTGAAATAATTCTAGTTCCACATGTGAGGCTCAGGAGGCAGAGAGGAGGAATCAAATGTCCCAATGAATGAAGGAATGAGATTGTGCTAGAGAGATTAGATATTTAGAATGTTAGGGAGGGAAACAAAATAAACTACACCTGAATAAAATCTTTCCCTTTAATCAAAATGGAATAAGGATGCTGGCATTAAAAACTGCCAGATATTTGAAATAAAACCCAGGCAGACAGCTAGGTGTTGGGGGATTTCCATGCCTGATACTTGTTAATGTGTAACCAGGACTGCCTGACATTCACCACAGAGTTTTGAAGGAACCCAAGTGTGAAGTTGTAGAAGCAGAAGCCAAAATGTGTAAGACATCATCACAAACTGCAGCTGTGCCAAAGGACTGGCAGGTCACCAATGTAACTCACAGGTATGGACAGGGCTCTGAGGGGAATCCTAGGAACTGCAGACATATGAACCTGGCTTCATTCCTGAGTTCCCATCTGGCAGAGTCAGTAATAAAAATTACAACCACTGAAATAACGAAAACATGGAAAAACATAGTCTGATAGGAAAGAATCTGAGAGAATTCTTTCCTGTTAGAAAAGAATCTGAAGTAGGAAATCACCTCCAGATCCCCTGCTGTTATTTGAGGAGGTTTGGAAGAGCAAATGGATAAGAGAGATAGGATGGTGACAAAATATTTGGAATTTGAAAAATTCTCTGAAGACAATTCAGTAACAAAGATAAGTAGTAACAGAAAAAGCTGTTTTTATGGTTTAAAATTAGGTTAAAGAAAGCAAAACATGTTCACTTTCTGGGTGGAAAAGAATCACTAATAGATTCTCCTTAAGTAAGTGTGAGGATTGATTTCATCCAACATTTTCATCAATGATTTGGAGTAGACAGTAAAACCTTCAAGTTTTCAGATGACACCAAATCCTTCAGTTTAAATGTAAATAAATGTAGGATGATATGTCATGGGAAAAGATTTCTAAATCACATCTGCTGAACTCTGAATTGGAGGGCACAACCTAGAATAGAAATGTTGAAGTCAAAGTCACAGTTTCCTAGAAACAGCAGTTCATTATGCAATCAAAGAATTTAAAAAAATCTTGAGGACCATCACAAAGGCAAGGAAAACAACGTAGAAGATGTTATCTTAAAAAATAATAGAATAATTTAGGTTAAAAAAAACCCTCTAAGATCACTGACTCTAAGGATTAACCCAAGACTTGCAAGACCTCCACTAATCCATGTCCTTAAGCATCACATCTATATGTCAAGTACCTCCAAAACTGAAAACAGTGCTCAAGGTGCAGCCTCATCAGTGCTGGGAACAATCACAGTGCTGAGGGGCAATCCCCGCCCTGGTCCTGCTGTCCACTCCTTTTCTGATACAGGCCAGGATGCCACTGGCCTTCTTGGCCACCTTGGGCACAGGTGGCTCATATTCAGCTGCTGTTGACCAGCACCCTCAGGTCCTTTTCCACCAGCTTGATTTCCAGCCACTCTGCCCCCAGCCTGTAGCACTGCCTGGGGCTGTTGTGACCCAATGGCAGGACTCAGCACTTGGCCTTATTCAACCTTGTACCACTGACCTCAGCCTGTCCTGGTTCCTGACCTCCAGCAGATCAACAGTCCTGCCCAACTTGTTGTCATCTGTGATCTTAGTGAGGGTACACTCAATTGCCTTATCCAAATAATTGATATTTAACAGAGTTGGCCCTAGTACTGAGCCCTGCGGAGCACCACTTGTAATTGGGCACCAAATGGATTTAATTCCATTCACCATCACTCCTTTGACAGACCATGCAGGCAGTTTTTATGCAGTGAACAATAACCTGCCCAAACCATGGGCAGCCAGTTTTTCCAGGAGAAGACTTTACTGGAGTCTAGAGAGAGACAATATTCACCACCTTTCCCTACCCACTAAAAGTGTTACCTGGTCCTAGAAGGAGATCAAGCTGGTCAATCAGGACCTGCCTTTCATACACCTGTTATGGCTGTGCCTGATGCTGTCATTGTCCTTTACATGCCACAGGATGGCACTGAAGATGATCTGCTCCAGTAGAATATCTTGGGAGTATGTACAACTCAGCTACTGCACAGCTGTGTTTTCTCTATGTTTCAAAGAAGAGAGAGTTAAAAAGGGCACCGAAAAGAGCAACTGCAACAATTACAGAGCTGGAACAGAAGCAATTCTGCCTTTTAAAATACCTTTTTTTGATAAAAAGAGTATGACTGAACATATTCTAGGTGGGTACATCACTAGAAGGCTGACTCCTTAGTCGTTTGATGAAGAGAAGTGTTTAAGTCAAAGGCATTTTTAAGACATTTAGTATTTCAAAGAAGTTTTAGGATATCTTGATTGGGAATTTAAATTTAATTCAGGACCACATCTTTGGGGCCAGAAACGTGAAAACCGAGTATTATCTCCAGCAAAACTGAGTTAATTTTCAGATCAGAAACCAAGGGCTTGAATTACTTACCTAAATAAGGGCAAAGTAAGGTCCTTGCACCACTAACACTTTTAGAGTGTCCGATACATCTGCAGAGGGACTGTGCATGTAACACATGTCCCCTGCAGCAGCAGAAGGAGGCCAAAACAGAAAAATTGGTGCATTTTACTGCAGGAAATTAAACTACACACACTACATCCTTTATGCAATTAAAAAACCAAACCAAACCCAAAAAACACACAAACAAGCAAGAAACCCCTCCAAATCCACAAACAATGAAAGAAAAACCACAAAAAAAAAAACCCAGACAGAAGAAAAACCACCTGAAAAATACAGGAGCAAATAATATTAGGAGGCTAAATATTATGTCTGTGGTTTCACTAATGTAATAGCACATAGCAGCTTTCTCAATTCTTAGTGATATGGAAATGATGATGGATTTGGGCAGAAAAAGATAAATTCAAGTTCTACTCAGCCCAAGTATATAGATTATTATCTACAGATTCTCTTATAGCATATAAACTTTAGACAATGTCCACTTTTGCCCTTGGAATTTCTTTCTGCCTGCAGGTCTAAGGCTTTATACAATGAAGCATAATTTACCTGACAATTAGCTGACAAATAAAAATAGAGAATATCTTGAGCAGTATCAAACTTACTTTAAATGCACAGTTCACCAGTTTCTACTGAAAAAATTAAAGTGGAATACTTCAGTTTAGTAATGTGGCTTTTAGTCAGTATGATTGCACTTTAAAATGTTACTTTGTCTCCCTTAAAAAATAAGACAACTGAATGTACTTTAAATTGTATTAAAAATTGTTATAGCAATAAAAGTAAGGGATAGCTAGATAAACTTCTCTTGACTACCAAATAGTTGAGTCCTCATTGGAGTTTCTGTTATGCAACATCATCCCACAAATTTTTCTTAAATGTTGGCAGAGTGCATCTGCATAATTCAGACTGAGAATTCATCTCCTCTCTAGGCAACTGATTGGGGAGGCAAAAAGGGAAAGAAAAAAAAATAAAAAGGAAAGACTTAGAGATAATGCCTGAGGGTTTGTAAAACGCTGTTGATTGTGTTGATTATATTTTCTTTCTAAAAAATGCACACAGGAAAGCAAGGTGGAAACCTTCATCACTGACTAAATGTGATGGGTTTTGATATAACTTGTGCTGAATGTTTTGATTTTTATTTCCAATTTTCTTTTCAGTTAGACTACTCTTTGCTAAAGTAAAGTAAAACAAATTGTCAACATTGAGAAAGAATCATGTTGGCATGAAATGTTTTTACTATGATTTTGATCTTTAATTTCATGGGATATTCTAATTTTTTTCAAATTTAGAATGAAACCAAACATTGATATATGTCAGTAACAGAATCCATACAATTCATCCCCAATTCAAACAATACAGCTAAATAGACTTAAGTAAGGAAATGAGGAAAAGTAAACTTATTGAAACATTGATGATAAAAAATCTCCTCAAAAATATTTATCCAATCAGTGATAGAAGGAATACGTTTAATAGTTCTCATGTGTTTCATAAATTGTATTTGGTAGTTTGATGATAAGAGAGCCCATAATTTTATATGATTTTTTTATATTGTTTGGATAACTGTATTCTGTGTATATTTTAGACTTCTCTTCAGTGGACTGTAACTGATTTCATTTGGGAGACTAAAAGATCTGACCAAGAATTTAGAAAGCAAGCAGGATTCACCTACCAGCTCAGGATTTCTGCTCCATACAAGCAATAACATTTATTTTTGCATTAATATTTAATAGTCTTTCATAATTTTTCTAAATGATAATGATTATTATTATAAGAATAATAAAATGTTTCATGAATCAAAGACACAATAATAAATCAAGCCATTTTGATTGCTCATTCCCAATCAAATTATTCAATTCACTATCACAAAATACTATTAAGGAAGGGAAATTGGCAATTTTTTTAAACATTGAAACACCTCTACCTATTCAGACAAAGGAAGAGATGAATAGTGTTTGCATGGATATATACTGGTCTCACCCATAGTTTGTCCGAAGAGAATTTCAATTTATTTGTTTGTTTAGAAATTTATAAAGTGATAAACTAAGAGACAACCTTTAAATGAACACAGAGAATGAATGAATGAACTTCTGATTAGAACACTTTGTAATTGGTGGATTCCTTGTCTCCCTCTAAAGGTTTTGATACTGGCTGTGGTAGGAAAAAAAACACTTTCAGTGGTTCCTGTGTTACTGCAACCAATAGCACTAAACCTGAGCACTATAATTCTTGGAGAAGAGGTAAAAGAGGTTCTTAGATTAACAGAGACAAATTTTGATCTCAAATGGGAAAAAACCAACCATAGAATTTGCACAAAACTTAATGTGCTCCTCCCAGATATTTCTATCACATATTTTATCTTTTTCTGCTTTTTTAGCCTTATTTAATTTTGAAAACAGTTCTGATCAGTTCTACAACTAGACTAAAAGGTACAAAGCCAACATTTCCATCTTTCTATGATAAGTATTATATCAAAAATAAGTGATCTGTTGTTTATCAGTTTCAACTACATTTGGAATGAAGAAAACCACAAAAGACTATGAATGTTTTGCTACTCTGGGAACATGTGCTGATACAGGGGATGCTAAATCATTTTCCAGTTTCTCTTTTCTCTTCTTTGAAGTGTTTGTTTCCCACAAATAATTGTTGAGAATTTCTACAAACAAAGATAAATGAGAAATTCCAGATACATTACAAAACTCTTTTTAGGGAAGAAGGATTATTTTTCAGTTTTGTTCTTTCTTAGACTTTTGGAACTATAATTCTTACATTTTATTGCTTTTCACTTTGCTAATGTGTCTTTTATGTTGACAATAGATGGATTGTAGTTTCTGCAAAGGATTCAGGGGAAAAATAATTATTTTTACATATTGTGTTAGGATTTTTGGGGATTTTATGAACTTTTCAAGCAGCACACCACTTGTAGAAAGAAGAATTTTGCCCTCTAAAAACTTGTTAGAGTGTCAACTTTTGTATTGCAGGTCAATTTTGAAAAAGTAAATGGTCTCTCCTTAAGACTATATGGCGTTTAATATAAAACTAAACATGATAGTTACTAGTTATTGAAGTTCTATATATGAGTGGCTGTTTCTCACTTTAGAATATTCTAGGTGCAGAAGATTGAATCAGGCATCAATAAAGGAGAGATGTAAAGCAAAGCGACAGAAAATTACAAATAGATCATGTATTGTATGGTGGTTAACTGGGACAAAATATGCAGCTCCACACAAGGCAAAAGGCCACATCTAAATGGCAAAGGGACATCTTACCTAACCTAATATCCAAGGCCATTTAGAATGGTTGCTTAGGTCTGATTCATTTTGCCATTGAATAATGTATTGGAACAGCTTGCAATATTTTAATTAATTGATGAGTATGTGGTTTCCTTATCCATATTTTAATACTAGATGTCCAGTCATTGTCTTTCCATCAATTAGTCAATGAATCTTTCCATAATTTTTGTTTCTCAGTGCTAGCAATTTCCTACTGTAAGATGTGACGCAGGGTAAAGAATTCTACGACATTTGTAATATTTGTATTTCAGCCATTAATCTAATGAAAATATCTGGTAAATAATTCACTAGTTTATGTAAAAATCAAGTGATATTTGAAATGAAAGAGAAAAGAAAGATACAGGGATAAAGTTTTATTAATTTTTAGTACTTATTTTGGGTGTTTTTGCTTATAACTGGAATCAATCAGATATCATAATATAGATTATTTAGAAAAGCTATATCTCTGTGATAGAGTGAACAGTAGTTGGCTCTCACTTTCCTCAATAAATTCTGGATTTCAAGAGGCTTTGACTAAGTTTTTCTTTTATACTAAGCCACACAAATATCGGTAAAAGGTTTTTGAAAATGGTTTATTGTAGTTTTTCGACAAGTCACAGTGGCCTTAAGCGAGACAGCTATACAGTTATATGCGTTTGAAAGGGCTGAAAAGGCTGAAAAAACATTTGTCTTTACAATGCAGACAAACACAGAACTTGATGCAGTGATTCAACGCTATACAGGCAGGTGTTTAAAATATGGAGAGTATGTGAGAACTGATTTTTGATGTACTAAAAATATAAATATTATATATAAAAAATTACAGATTTTTTACTTTTGTAAAAAAATACCCACATGGTAGGCCATAGCCATTTTTTTCCACAAAGGAAGAAAAAGCTATCACATCATTAAAAGAAGAAAACAATCTGCTTTATTTAGGCATAACTCTTTTCTCTTATCTCAGAAGGCTACTCAGCAATAAATTTCAGTTCTGTTTCTTACCCTGATTGTTTCACTTTTCTGAAACATAGATGACAGATGCCCTCCTTCCAGCTAGGTCAGATAATTGCTATTCTTTCAGAAAATGGTTTTGGTATGGAGGAAAGGTTATTACCATGTTATACCAGACACTAGAACTTTCAATCACTTTTTCCTGATTTTCTTAAATACTTCTCCTATCTCTGCTTAGAAAGTCAGTGTTTCAGGGTGTTTCCTCCTGCTATGAGAACAAATTCTGTAGAGGGCAACTGCAACATGAAATTGGCAACTAATTTACTTAGCACTTACCATTATTTTCTCAGTAGTTTATTAATCAAAAATATCTCTTGAGTGAGTATGGACAAAAAATTTCTTTTTCCTTGGCAAAGAAAATGCACACTACTGCCACTGCTGCCTATAAATAATCCTGTTTCCCAAAAATTATGTTTTCTAGTTATTCTCAGAAAACTTTATCAGCCAAGCAGGCAGTAGAAGTTGTGCTGAAATAATTGTTATAGTAAATCTATTGCCATCTGTCTTCATTACATTAACATATAGAACTAACTGCTGATAATTTCTTTCTGAGGTTGTTCCAGCTTTCTTTCTTGTTCAAATGATCCACAAATTTTGTTTTAAATGTAAGTACTTAGTATTTATTTGCATATGATTGATACTGCTGGACAGTCACAGCTGAAATATTTTTTCTATATTACTTTGGCACAGAGGAAGAAAGCATTTTTCTGTACCTTGCTAGGTGGAGGTGACACATATGTTTCAGCTGTTACTGTCTTGATGATTCACTTTATTCCAAAGGTTAATACAGTTTCTGAATGTCATTGACTCTATAGCTTGCATGAATTTATGATAAAATTACAGGTCAATATATTATGCCTTTCCATTTTTCACTTTATGCAAAATTTAGTGATAACATAGATGAACTACTTAGGATACTAATTAATAGAAGGTATTATATTATACAAATTAATGGAAAAAATTTTCTTGAACCTAATTTTTATTAGAAAAAACATTGCTCAAATATCATGAAAGTGTGTCAGTTATTAATAGCGAACAACTCAATGAAGACCCTACCCTGAAGTGACTCTCATTAAACAAATACAAAAACACCCCCTAAACTTCACAAATTGTTTTACCATTAGCTTGAGTGATAAATCTGTAGTATTTGTCCATATTTACTTATGCCAGTCTCTTTTTTCTCCTATATTTCTGTAAGTAAAATAAACAATGCAAATCAAACCTATGCCTCTCCTGTCTTCCTTTCCACTGAGTTTAACTCACCTGTGTTATTCCTAGTATTCAGTCCAAACAATACTAAATAAATAGCAGGAGGAGGATTATTACAGTATTATTCCAAGTGCTCTCATTTAAAATTTTTCTGCTTCCCATCTCCTTGCTTTATTTGATTGTCCCAAGATTGTATAGCATTGTGTTACATGTTCAAAATACAATTAAGAGAATTTTAAAATTAGAGTCAATATATCCAAAAATCCAGGAAAAAACTGTATGTCTTTAGGGTAGAAAATAAAGTATATGATAATATGCCAACAAATACAAAAAACTCTTTAGTGGACAAGGACATTATCATTACTCAAGCAATAAAGATTTTGAGGAAAGAACTAAGTGTGGTATCTACTTGATTCTCTTCTGAGAGCTGCCAAATTTGAATCACCCTTTAGGACATTCCCTTTGCTCTTGACCATGGATACAGTTTTGACTGTTTCTTGTGATGCGATATATTTGTTCTACTGAATTATTACACTCTTTTCACATGGTGACAATAAGCTAATAGGAATTCTGTCTATGGCTAGACTCTAAAATGCATGTTTCAATAGAGAGAATAATATATCTTAGCAATTTCTAATAATACAGGTATAAGATTTCGGCAATAAAGAGATCTATGTGAACAATATATTTGTTTTAGGAATGCAATAGAATACAAAATTCCAGTGTTTAGTAAATTGGCATATGAATGTGATCATAGCAGTCTACAGAACCACTGTAAACTCTTGCATACAGATGACTTAAAAAAGATCACTTTGGTTGAGTTTATTATATGAAGTGGTCAATTGAATAAAGAAACTGTCAAGGATTCTACTACTCTTCTTCAATCAATAAAAATGGTTGATTAATATTAGGATGATTTTACAAATAATCTTGTTTGATTTCTTTTTAGTTTGCTGTTATACCATGATGGGAGCTGATTATTACAGTAAATAATAATTTTGCTTCCCATCACTATTTAGCGTTAATCTTATGATTACATACTTGGTTTCAATTATTAACCACAAAGGAAACCAACAATATATTATTTATGGTAATGGACATCAATTTGGATTTCAGGTGTGCTTTACTTTTGGTAACATTACTGTGATAGAAATTAAAAATATATTCTCTTTGGCCAAGTATTTAAATTCATGGAATGACTAAAATTGTCCTAAAAAATTGAAGGCCAGCTACTACAATTTAACAAATACACCAGAAAAACTATTATTACTTTTCATCAGTATAGTGGGAAAGCTATCAGCAAATAAGAAAAGTCTCATTTTGAAACTTTTAATGTATGTAAAACAAGAATATACCCAATCATATTGGCTAGCTGTTACATATTCAGGTACTGATTTTTACTCGTCTGAGTAAGACAAAAAAGAAATTCCAGGGCAGTGAAATATAAATATGTAGAATAATGATTTTCAGTGACAAGTCTACTAGACATTGGCAAGTGGAATATAAGACACACAACTAGACTAAAAAAGCAGTTTAGGAGACAGGAGAAAATGTGAGGGTTTGTAGGATCAGTGTATTCATTCTTCTCTTATCCTAGTTCACAGAATAATATGAAAATTTGCATCACAGAGTGTATGAACAAACTTGAACACAGTAATGAATATGCTAACTGTATTGGATCATTATAGGTGTAGGAAGGTTATGCCCGTTTGAAACCTATTGAATAAAACATTGTACAGAAGTTACTAATCAAAATATTCTAATAGTATTACACACCTTCTATTTTTAGTTTGTTTAAGTGCAGATAGATCATGTATGCTCTGATTATACTTGGTGATAGCTGTACAATTTCAGTGTGACCCTGACCTTGTTGTACACACAAGTTATCCACAACCAAATTTACTCTGGATGAAAGACGGATGACAGATGGAGATAAACATTACTCAAGACTTGATCTTCTCTGCTAAAAAATGTCATGAGCAGAGGAACTGTTAGAAAAAAAAAAAAATCCAACATAACATTTGTGATGGCTGGAGAAAGGAAGAATTCTAAAGTAAATGGGGTTTAGGTGGTACAGGTGAAACTTATTTCCAGTGAGGGAAAACTTTCTATAGCAAGGTACCCCTATGAAGTCTAGGCAAATACACCCTAGGACCCTAGGTACCCCATTTGACACTGGAGACAGAACTGATGATCTTTCTTTCTTTCTTTCTCCCTTTCTTCCTCTCTTTCTCTCTTGCTTTCTGATTTCCTTCTCTCAACCTTTCGATCTGCCCATTATTCAAAACCCACTACCATGGAGTGCTTATGCTAGAAGATAAGGGTCTAATACCAGTTTCCATGCAATAATAAAAGCCTTTAAGCTTCTTTTGTGGACCCTTTGACTTTTTCATTCATTTTCAAACACAAGCATCTGTGAATCTTGAGTGTTCCCTTCCTCTTAAGTGCAGTCAGTATTAATAGGAGCTTTGAAGCATTATTGCTTCTCTCCTGCAACTTGCATAACACATAGCTTAAAGTTTCTTTCTCTCTTTCAAAATACATTTGTATGTTTTTGTTTTGTTTTGCCTCTGTCAATCACTGCCCTTCATTATCCTGGTATTACAAAAGTGAACACAATTGCCTTGTTGAGATTTCATTATTGTTGCCAATGTTTAAATGTCACTTCATAAAAACATCATTAAATGCTTTGAAAACGACAAAAAATAGCCTCAACCCAAAACACAGCATCACCTGAAATAATTAAGTGGAAGGGCAAGTCAGTTTTCTCTCTTGTATAGTGTCAACAGGTTGTGATGGCTAACAGCCTCACTCATGAGGGTTCAGCAATATGGATGTGAAAAGAGAGAATTAGAGCATAATGACATTTAGGAAGAGGGTAATGCAGACAAGTAGGAAATCAGACACCACCTCATCACTTTTATATACTAGATAACCAGTGACAGAGAAAGGCAAAAGACAACTTTATTGGGGGGGAAAACCAATGAACAAGTTGCTAGTTTTACAGGAATAAGAAGGCAAGCAGAACACTTTTTAATCACTGAGATAATTTATCCTTGTGCTTGCAGATGTTGGAAAAGTTGCATAATTATTTGAAATATACATATTAAGTTATACTTTTAAGCTATTTTGAAAAGTAACTCCAATGTAAATTTTCACCAGTTTTACTCAGTATTGTGCAGTGTGTAGGCCACTTGTTTCCATTTATGAGAACAAGAATCTTTTCTCCCTTGTTTATGAACAGAAGAAAGGACAAGAACA
>VZTB01000122.1:662154-712229 GCA_013397245.1 Thryothorus ludovicianus | reverse complement strand
CCCTCGGAGCGCATCCCCCTCGGGCCTCGCCGGGCTCCTGCCGAGTCCTGCGCCTGGATAGGGCGAGAGGCTGCACACGACTGGGCGAGATGAACTCGAAGCTCATAAAGCTTTTTGTATCCGGGGTTGTATCAAAAGCAGCCTGGCCAGCAGGTCAAGGGAGATGATACTCCTGCTCTACTCCAATCTTGTGTGAGCACAGCTGCAGTACTGCACTCAGCTCCGGGTCCCCAGGGTAAGAAGGACCTGTTAAGCGAGTTCAGAGGAAGGTCACAAAGATGCTCAGAGGGCTGGAGCGCCTCTGCTGTGCAGACAGGCTGTGAGAGTTGTGGGTGCTCAGCCTGGATAGCACCTTCCAGTACCTAAAAGAGGTCTACAAGAAAGCTGTGTAGGCAACATTTTCCAGATGCAGGTTCTCATTATAAACTGAATCTTCAAAGTGCAGAGCATTCTTAGTTGGAGTAGTAGAAGCTCAAGAGCTCCCAGGTGGTGCTAGCACTTTTCAAGACTGGGACTAAATGCACTGATACCTTCTTTTCAGTATACCAAAAATATCCAGTTGTATACTCTGCCTTTCTGTTATGGCAAAGCATTGCTCATAAAGATTATAGTTGTAGCTAGCTCTTGTGACTGCTATTGAAGGTCTTCTATTTTGAGGGATATTTGAAATCACTGTAAAAAATATTCTGAAGTAAAATTCAGCATATGACTTCTCTGCCAGAAGCTGTTAAATGTTTAATTTGAGTTTGGGAAAATCTGTTAGTATATTCACCCTTTTCTTTAGAGAGAGTAAAATTAATGATTTTGTTTTGCTTTTCTGCTCTGTTTTTTATTATCTTATGTATATTTCTCTGCTTATTCCAGATCTATGCTTGATGCATCTGAGGCCAGATTCTCTTCTGTTACAGACAATTGTAATTTTCATTGTGCATGACTCTAGCCTTACATCTTGATTAGTCTGAGTGTCTTCTGCAGTACTGTGAGATCCAAATCTGATCATTAAATTTAATATGAGATTATTGTATAGTGGATATTTATCCTTGCAAAATATGCAGTTCATGTAGCAGTACTTTTGTAGAGTCATTGAATACAAGTCACAGCAGTCATGGGTTTTATTACTGTACCACGCTGACACCTATATTCTGACTTGCTTTTATCTGGTACTTGGTTAAATTATACTCCCTTCTGGTCAGTATTAAAGCAGATTGCTCTGTTTTAACGTCTTTTTCTCCCTTTAGTTGTGAGAGGTTTTTTGAGGTACACTTGCAGCTCTTTTTGGTAATGTGTCTAATCTTGCATGTTTTCTCAAGGCTGGGGGAAGTTTGCCCGCCTGACCCGCGCCCTCACGAGCAGCCGAGGAGTGCTGCAGCAGCTTGCTCCCAGCGTGCAGAAAGGAGAGAACGTTCACAAGCACTCAAGACTTGCTGAGGTAATTTTTTCTTTCCCCAGGAGGCTGTAAAGAAATGTTTTTAGCCTTTGTGCGTATGTTGTCTCTGTGTGAGCCAAGAACTGTCAGTCCTCCCTGCCCTGGGAATCTGGTACATGTGCTGTGAAATGTGTCCTATGACAGCAGAATGAAAACAGGTGTCCCAAAGACTTCATGTAACCTAATTGCAGTGTTGTGTTCCATATCTTAGCAAAGTCTTAGAAAGGTGTTGTTGAAATAATACTTTCTTGCTGAGTTTCCACTCTTCTGAGGATCTTCATAACAGTAGGATCTTGGATTATTTACTGATGTAAAGCTGAGGTGAGACAAACTCAGTCTAGTACACAAGGAAATCCTGGAGAATCCATGACATGGTTATTCTCTGAATTAATTTGTGTCCAGTTACTTTTCAGTGGGATCCCAATCCTGCATTACCAACCGGTTAAACCTATGTTTAAGTTACTGCTTTTATGGACAGAACAGTTGCAAGATGCCACAAGCAACGCTGCAGACAGATCAGGAAATTGGAACCTTGTGATTTGAGTAGCCTCTCAAAGTTTTGAGATATAGTCCAGGCAGAGAAGGCCCCTCAAAGCACTTAGGGTTTGAGGGCTTTAGCCACGAGGGGGAGAGACTGTCCCAAGTTTCCTGTAGTTGTCTCCTGGGCCTGTAGCAGGGTCTCTCTGGTGTAAAAACAGCTTGACGAGATGTTTGCCATATAACATGGCATATAACATGGTGTCATTTCCTGCTGTGGACACCATGGCAGCAGCTATGACTTGACAATAATTCTCGATCTTCCTGTGCAGCTGGAGGTGTGAGGCATTGATGGGTTCCATGAGGTCTCCATATAGTCAGTTATATTATACTCTGTTAATTCTCTTGTATATGTCAGTTTCTATGCAAACTAAAAATCTCCTGTCTTCTTATCACATATAATGGCAATATTCCTGCAGATGGGATCTTACCTAGTCAGTATTTAATACAGAAGAATTCAAGAAGGGGAAACCAATTTCTGTTGGAAGCAGAGAAATAACATGGATCATACTAACACAGGGAAGGGAGAGACATTCACATGGACACCATACTGCAGGGAACACCATGTGATTAACACATGTCCACCCTGAGGTTACTTTAGTGTCCTGGAACTGGGAAGTTTTCCTCCTAATCCTACACAAGGCTTCATATCAAGTAATCCTTTCTTTTCTTTAGATCTCTACCCTTGAATTTTAGTTAATGCCAAAATGTAGGCAGCAGAATGCAAGGCAAAGGGTCTGAGGTTATTCAGTCTGGATGTCAGTGACTACATGTTACCAAAACTTTTTGCAAGTCCATGTGCTCAACAAGACTTTGCAAATATTCTTACTGGCACAGCCATTGATTCATTACAAATAATAAAGGGCAAGTGTATAGTTTACATGTCTGAAATGAGTTTCTTTAATTGCTGTCTGAATATTGCGGTCATAATTTTACAAAGAACATTAGCCCCAGCTGTGATGTTAGGTAGCTTTTTTTTCTGCTGTAATTCCATTTAAGTCAATAAAAGTACACCAGAGAAAAGAAGAGTGCAGATAATCATACGGACAAGACCACTTTTCTTTATTTGAAGATATATGGCGTGCCAGACTTATTCTGCAAAGGTTTCTTGATAATATTGAATATGGGATCTCTAACAATACCCTGTTGTATTTTCAAATATTTTTTCTTTTTGTTCTTCATCCCTCAGTAGCCTATCTGAAATTTTAAAATTCATCCTTTTTCTTTTTTTATTCACTATGACATTACACATCAATCTTGTTTGTGTGAGAAGGCTCCAAGTTTATTGCAGTGTTATTTGTGTTGCTCTTAGTTATTTATCACTTTTATGTTTTAATGTCTCGGGAGGCTGTTGCATCCTAGAACCTGAGTAGAGCAAGGTGTTGGAGCCTGCCACAACAGCTTACAATTTTTTATTGTTTATAAAACAGTTTAAGAAAGGTGTTAGTGACAGACTAACAGGCCATGGATAATACAAGCAGTGTCTGTGAAGCTTTGGTCTCTGACTTTTCACCAGTAGGAATAGATTTTGTTTTTTTAGCCTGACTTCTCTAATAGCAATCATATGAAAACTACTCAAATTAATTATGCAATTAACACAAGGGTGTTAGGTAACTGTGAGACAACTTTTTGCAATAGGAGTTTGTAAAGCAACTGAAGCATTTCTGTTGCTTAATTGCCACGGAGCTGATTGTAGGTGTGGTTCTTCCTGGTCACTGCTGACTGAATACATGTGTCATCTGCACCTATGGTCTTAGCTGATGTGTTCTGCATCTTTGCCTGGCAAACAAAGCTGTGTCGAAATTAAAAAGAAAAAAAATTACAACTATGAGAAATAAAAGCAGAGAAATTATAATGGTGCTTAGGAGCGCTGCTGAAGAATGGAACTTCTGCCATTTTTTTTTTAACATTGTTTACCATGAACTTATAACTGCCATTAATACTGCTAATCAAAATATTGAGGTATAGTACCTAGCCCTTAGCTTGGGAGCAATTTGCATGGCTGCTTGGGAAAACAAAAACAAGGGAGAGTGAGAGAAAGCAAAGAGGTGCAATTGAAAACATGAAAGGAGAGGTTAAGCTGGTAATGAGTGTTTTTTGTTTGCCCCCCAGTCATACAGTCTTAATAAATAAATGATTATAACCACTTTTGATGCAATTTATGACTCCTGACTTGGCATATAGTCACCATTTGGTAAAAAAAAAAAAAAAAGGACTTTAAAAAAAAAGCTTGATGTGTTTAAAAAAGAACACAGTCTTGTAAAACCCGTGATGAAATTTGGCATTTCTGCTCTTGGAGTAAAATTCTCCAGTGTTAGAGAGCTATTAAAGCATCATGCATCATTACCACAAATAATAAATGCAGATTATCTGATGAGTAATAAGTAACTGAAGTTATATTTTCATTAATAAATTTCTGAAATATTTCTTTTACTATGATAAAACTGTGTAATCGTGAAAAATCTTCCAAAACCAGAGCTGTTTCAATTATCCAGAAAAGTGCATGTGAATGGAAGCTCAGAATATTCATTTATATAGTTGTGTGCATTTTCTTTACCATTACTTTTGTATCAGACTCTTGGGGTTTGTTTTTTTTCCTCTCCAGGAGAAGTAGCTTTACAAGCAGTTTGAATGTGGTTAGTTCATGTGGGTGTGCAACCACACCTGACTGCTTCAGCAAATCTTTCTCAGGTTGGCATTACTCTCCCTGGAGGCTGGAGTGCAGCAGGAGCACCAATAGGGCATTGACTTGACCTGGGTTTGCTGGATAGTGCAGAGAGAGTGGGGTTTATAGCTCTTAATCTCCAGATGACCCAGGGTATGTGTGGGGGGGAAGGATGGTGAAGAAATACACTTGGTGTGGCCCTTGATGTGAAAAGTGGAGAAAGGAGCTCTTGTAACTTCCAGTGCAGTGACCTGACAAAACCTTCATCTTTAGCAGCAAGGTCTGTGGACCTCCTTCCATGGTTTCTGTGCAGTACTGAGCTCTTTTGTTGTGCTTTATTATAAAGGCACGTGCTTGTTCTCTGAGATTATTCAGCTTTGCTGTAGGTGTGTTTCTCTTCCTTCAGGGAAATGAAGAATCTGGTGCCTTTGAAAGCTCTTGGCTGGCACTGCCAGGCACCACGAAATTTTTGCCAGTGTGCAAAGCAAGTTGCCTTTGCTGGGAGAGACAATGTTAGTTGGGACAGTGCCCTTCTTTCACCTCAGGCTGTAAAATCATCTCTAGCAGTGCCAGCAAGATGGGGTGGTTTTACAAAGGTGTATGTTACTGATGTAACGAGAGGGAGCCAAGGCTACAACTTGTCCCGTCCACTCCACCCAAAAAGAAGACTGGAGGCACCTCAGGCTTGCTGCAGGTGGCTTTCCCCACCTGGTGAGTGATTGGAATCCCTGTGTCATTCCTTGATGCCTGTCTCCTGCCCCTCTATTCAGGATTCATGCCCGAAGTGCTGGTGCACATCTTTCTGCTGGAGACCAACTAAAGCCATGAGCCCTGGTCACTTTAAAAAAACACTGGTAGGGCTTCACCAAAGACTCCAGGGGGATAACAGAAGTTCAAAAGACTTATTTATAGGCTTCCTAGCTATTCAGATAGTTTAGAGTATGTTTACTTTCTAAATGGAAAGGAAAGGAGATCAATCAATCATCAATCCTTTTCTTTTTCTTTGCTATAGTCTTTGAATATCAAACAAGTAAGGAGAGACTGCTTTGTATTTGGTGATGACATTTTAAAACACTGAAGCAGCAGTTTATTGTCTTAATGAGTTGGGACTAGAAGTCTGTTTTTTCTGCTTTCAGTTCAGTTTTATGTCCTTGCAGTTCCACTGGCTTTATTTTAATGTTGTTTTTCTTTTTTCTATTTACAGCAAAATAATGGACACCATAATTTAGACCCTTTTTTTTTGCCAAACAGAGATTGTTCTTGCCTTTTCCCCTATTTGAGTATGCAGGTATACATGCTTTCCAGTAAATTCAGTTTTGTTGATGCAACATTTCCACAAATTGGAATTGAAGTACAAAGAGAGCAGTAGTGACCAAAATGGACTGAATTATACAATTCTCAGTCTAGAACTTGTGTATGTATAGATAAGAACCATCTGTCAAGAGCAAACTTTTTTTTTTCAGTTTTTCATGGTTGAGGTTCCTCTGCTGATTGGAATAGGTACCAAAATATTGGACTTATTCATGTAATACCAGGGACTAAAAAAATAAGCTGCAGTAGGCCTGTGATTGCAGAAGAAGCAATTATGCTTTCCTGCTGCATTTGAAGGGTGATCCCATCTCCTAACACCAGCAAAATCTCAGCATTAGGACTGAAATCCCACTAAATGAAAAATGTTACTATGTGATGGAAGTTTGGTTTTGCTGATCAATTATTCCAGTGAATGAATATTGCAGGGGACTCTCCTTGCCCAATGAAGTATATTTCAGGCTTAGGATCCTGTGTTAGATCTAAGGATCTGAAATCCTCATAAAAGCCAGTAGTAACTCAATGCTTTCCAATTGATTCCAGTACAGCTGGAATGTACAAAAGGGAGGGCAGGAGATATTTGCAATATTGATTTGGGCCAGAGCTTTTTTTGGGAAAAGACATCCCAACATCTGTCACTGGGACTGCAAACAAGCCTTGAAGGGAATGAGGCTCTGAGTACAGACACAGACTCAATACAAAACCTCTGCCTCTTCCAGTCACACCAGTCTCTTTTGGGGACTGTATGGGCTGGCAAGTGCCTCCTGCAGAGAAGAGAGACTGCATGTGCCTTGTTCTGCTTCCAGCTCCTCTCAACACAGGACAGCTTAATTCCCTTTTCTTTTGATAGTATGGAGAACCTACATGAATCAGGGTCAGGATCAATAGACTACGTGATACTGCAGTGAACATGTCTGAGTCCTAGTTGGGTCTTCGAGCAAAATGTTCCTTTCTCCTCTCTGCTGTCATTCTTGAAACTCAGTGCAATAAAAATACTGAGTCCTCTTATTTTGTTTAATCAAATTATTTTCAAACTCTTAATACCTCTGTGATAACATCCAGGTCTGTCAGAGTAGGTCATGTTAATTCTCTTCAGGAGAACATACTGGGCTCAAAGTCAGCAGGCTTGCAATTCCCATTCTCGTTTACACATGTGTAAGGAACTATGATCTGACAGTGTCTGACCCCTGTTGTGTACACAAGTGATTATGTGAGGTTCAAAGTAGCAGGGAATTTCATCTGAGACTGTTTTGTTCAAATAGAACTTTTGTAACTGATTTTCTTTTGTCCCCTTTGGCTGAAAGTGTTGTAAAAAATCTCACCAGTTCTCCGAAAAAAAAACAAAACCAAAAAAAAACCAAAGGAAAAAAAAGGCACTCAGAAAAGCCTGCAGATAAAATCCATGTCTAAATAACTGACATTAAAAAAGCTGAGATAAGGAGCATGAAAGGAAGACATCCTTCTATTCTAGCTGTCTTGTCTTATCTTTTCCCAGAGAAAAACAGCCATTTAATTTCCTTCCCTGCTTCCTATTGCTCTGAACCATGTGTAAATAAATGTGAAAAAGGAACCATGCTCCTAAATACTCTCACAGGTTCTGCGAGTTTGGCATTACCAAACACATTTCACTCAAGCAAGCCTTCATGTTCCTTTCAGTTTTCATTCATAACTCATCCAGGGTAAAATCTGCTTTGAAATCTAACTTCTCTTTATTTGGATGCAGGTTCTTGATGTTGATTTCACCCTCATGTATATCCATACATATAAACAAACACATTCTTATTCATAGGTATGTGAAAGAAACTTGAGTTCCCAAGAATTACATACATGATAACACTGTTTTTGCAGCAGTGGGCAGAACTGGACATAAAATGGGCAGTCTTGACTGAGACTGCAGTTATGCAAAGCAGTGCTCAGTGTCAGCATGGGCTCAGCTTGAGGCCCAGGGTTTAAAGTACATGCTGGCAGATGATCTTCTGAAGGAGTGCTTTTCTGAATTCAGACCTAACCACAGTGCAACTGAACAGTGTGCCTTGGCAGGTCCCCTCAAATCCAGTTTGGAGGCCCCTGCAACAAGGGGGACATTGGGGCATTGGAGAGTGTCTGAAGAAGGGCAACAAGGGCAGTGAAGGGTTTAGAGAACAAGTTTGATGAGGAGCAGCTGGGGGAGCTGGGATTGTTTGGCCTGGAGAAAAAGAGGCTCAGGGGGACCATTTGCTCTCCACAACTTCCTGAAGGGAGGTTGTAGTGAGCAGGAAAGACATCTTTTCTTCCAGGCAACAAATGGCAGGGCCCGAGGAAATAGCCTCGAGATGCACCAATGGAGATTTAGATTAGATATTAGGAAAAATTTCTTCACTGAAAGGGTTTTCAAGCACTGGAACAGATTTCCCAGGGAATGGTGGCATTAATGTACCTAGAAGTGTTCAAAAAGTGTGTGGATGTGGCACTTGGGGACATGTTTTTTTGCAGAACATGGCGGTACTGGGTTAATTGTTGGACTCAACAATCTTGGGGGTCTTTTCCAACCTTAATGATTCTATCTTTCTATGATTCTACACCATCAGGTAGCTAAGATATTGAAGTTCTCTGAATGAAAAGGTGAAGTCCAAAATGAGTTTATTGAGGCTAATGATAGATATCTGTGGGCTTTGGACCTGCACAGCCCAGAGAAGAAGAAAGGTCTGTGCATTCATGATAGATTGTGATATGAGACTGTTTCAGACACGGTGCAGTGAAGAGTTAAATAGCCAGTGTTGAAAAAAAATGTGGTCCAGTGGTCCTGCTGCTGGACTGAAACTCAGCTGTGTATTGTTCCTGATTTTGCCAATCAATTTATATTCGCTCTGGCCTTCCTGCCTATTCTTGCCCATCATTTTTCTGTCTCGTCTGTCTAGATAGCTGAAGGGATTCTCTCTTCTCTCTTTGTCTTGGACACTCCACACATTAAACTTAGTGTCAAAAAATAATTAATGGCATTAAAAGAAACAACTGTTCTTAATTTGATGCTGATTTGTGTAACAGATATTTGTGCAGCAATACTTTTCTTGGCTTGCTTACCATTTGGTGGTGATAAAAGGAGATAATGGATATGAATTTTTACGAACTGTTGTACTGAGCTTGAGAAAATAGAGTGTGAAAAATACCATGAAAAAATTAAGCATGTTTTCTTTTTCCTCTTAAATCTCTCTGACTACAGGTATTGCAGCTGGGTTCTGAAATCCTCCCACAGTACAAGCAAGAGGCACCAAAGACTCCACCGCATATAATTTTACATTATTGTGTATTCAAGACTACCTGGGACTGGATCATCCTGATTTTAACCTTCTACACTGCTATTTTGGTTCCTTACAATGTCTCCTTTAAAACCAAACAGAACAATGTGGCATGGCTAGTCGTCGACAGCATTGTAGATGTCATTTTCCTGGTTGACATTGTGCTTAATTTCCACACCACCTTTGTGGGGCCAGCAGGAGAGGTGATCTCTGACCCCAAGCTGATTCGTATGAATTACCTGAAGACCTGGTTTGTGATTGACCTGCTCTCCTGCCTGCCATATGATGTCATCAATGCATTTGAGAATGTTGATGAGGTCAGTATAGCACTTCCATCCATTAAATATTACTCTGTGGTTGGGGGGAGGTGCGGGAAAGAAGAAAGAAATTTCTGTTTTTAAATGTAGTGAATTACTGTACATATGTCTCTGGTAGCCACCCACAGCCTGCACAGAAGTTTGCTTGTGAGTCCTAGCCAGAAGGCTCATTCTTTAATTGCTGCAGTAGCTTTTGGTGTTGAAAATCCACGTTTATTTTCCTTCTTTCTGCATGCTCAGGGTTCGGGACAGGTAGAGGCAGACAGCAGCACCATTGTACAGCACTGAGGAAAACTGCCCCATCTGACTTCCCAGGAATAGTTTGAACTGTGTGTCAGGACAGTGTCTTGGGGCAGGCTGTGCTTTCAGGGTAGTTCTGCTAATGCCAATTCTTCACAGCAACAATTGGGAAGTTAAATACACATTTCTCAGCTGCTTCTAGTGCACTATAGCAGGTGGCAAAGAGGCAGGCAGTGACTCACTGCATTGTCTTAGAGCACCAGAAAGGAGTGTGTGGATACCTGGTGATCTGTGCAGTACTTCTAGAGGAAGGTGAAGCAATTGATGGTGCTTGTTTAGTAACTTCATTATCAAATGGAAGGGTAGGGAGAAATCTGGAAATAAAGACTCTTCCTTAGTTACACATTCCTCTGGGAATAGATCACAATCCAGCAAAAGAGCTAACACAGAGACACTTAAATCCAGAAAAGTAGTACTTTTTAACTGCTTGTTTTTTTGGATGAGTCTGCCACAAGAATGTTCCTAATGTACATACATTAAAGTCCCGTGCCTAAATAGTTCAGAGAGTTAATGAATTTTTAACAAAATCTAAAAGAGGATTCCAGCAGTCTGCTTTCTGGTTACACATTATAAATCATCAGCTAGTTATGTATCTGTGACACATGCTAAAGCTGTAAGGCACAGAATCACAGCATGGCTGGGCTTGGAACGGGTCTTTGGAGATTGTCTAGTCCAACCCAGCTGCTAAAGCAGATTCACCCAGAGCAGGTTGCACAGGATTGCATCCAGGTGGGTTTGAATACCTCCAGAGAAAGAGAGGGATTGACATACCTACCTCATCAGGGCTTAGTATTTAAATTTTAGCCTGTAAAATTTAAATTTTATGATTTCCTTTAAAATATGCCTAAGTTACAAAGGACAGCCTAGCTATCAAAGGAAAACTATGCCAAGTGAAATATAGGCAAAACCAAGCCCCATTACTTTTTAAAAATTACACTATTTTTTATAAAGTTTAAAGTGATTTTCTCAATGACTTGAGGACAGGTAGGCAAACTATTAAATGCAGTGGAAAAAATGTGATGTTATTTGATATTTAATTCCCTAGAGAAGTTTTCATTTTATATCAAGCTACAGAGTGAAATTAGATCAAGCAAAAAAGCCTTGTGAGACCTGTCCTTAAGTATTTGTTTGTCATATGAAAGACCCAGACTGCAGATTATTCTGCAGGGCATTCACATATTGCTTTGCTATGACACTGATAGAGTGATGGAAGGAGTGGCCATATGTCAGCTTCTGACATTTAGACAGAAAGAGAAAAGCAATAAATAAAATTAAAAAACAAATGAAGCAAGAGACAAAAAAAAAAAAACAACAAAAAAACCTAAACAAAAAATCACAAATCAGGAAGGAAGCTTTTCTCACCCACAGCAGACAGAAGCAACCTGGTGAGGATTTTGCTGGAGGAACACTTTTTGACTTTAGGCTGGTGATGTGACCTACAGAACATCCCTGAGGGAAATGTCTGTACCAGTGGCTGTGACAGCCGTCGAACTGAGCACAAATGATTTTGGACTCATGGTAGCATTTCTGCAGAAAATTTTTTGTGTGAGTTTGTATTTCTGCAGGTTCTCCATCTCAGTGTTGCCTTGTGGCAATGAGAACCTGATTGGTACTTCAGTTTTCCCTTGGCTCCTCAACAGTCTCCTTAATCAGTATAACAGTGTTAGTTTTACTTATTCTACTATTGTGCCCAAGGAAAAAGAAAACGAAGATTTTTCTTGATGCTGTCTTTTCAAGACTGTTCATCTGCATTTCCCGTAGTGAGTCCTGACATTTGGCTGGTATAAATCATTGCAGAATCATTAGAGCAGACTTTCCACTGGTGTAAATTGCCGTGCTTCTGTTGAGGGTTCATGGGCTGGTGTATGGGACCTGAGGGGTTTAGCCAGCAATGCCAGCAGAATAACACAGTGCACATCAGGAGGGGGTTTGGGACAGTATTTGCTGTCACTGTTTCAAGAACTGCCTGTAAAGAGAAAGATAACCTTTTATTAAAGAAGAAAAAAATAAAAGCCAAATTCAAGGAATCTTGAAAGCAGAAAATCTTTGCCTTTTATCTTTTTTTCTGCTGTGTAAAGCATTCCTGTGTGAGTCAACTCCCTTCCTTTCTTGCTGGTTTAAATTTACCTCTCTCTTGCCCTGGTTTATTGAACATATAGCTGGATTAAGTTAGGTACAAGGCTGCCCTGCTCAATATGCAAATAACCAAACTGAACTGTCATCTGTGTATCACTTTAATTTTGCTAGAGGGAATTCCCTTGGAGTCATGATGCTGGAGTCAGTAGCTGGCCATGGCTACTGCAGGAATTTATATTTTTGGAAGTCCTAATAAAAATATTATTTAAAAAATGTCCAGAGATGAAATGGTACCCAATGTCAATTGTGGTGATAAAATGAGATGAAGAATATGAATTGCCATTTTCCTGGTCTTATGTGTTCCATACATGATTTTAAACAAGGGAAAACAGAATCCTGGCTTTGTTGCAGTTCCTATAATGAAAGGGGACTGGGCCAGGTGGAAGCTTGCTTATTTTGCTGTCTGCTGTCATTCTCTGTTAAAAAAAAAATGCACTGAAGACTCTGAGAATGTCATGGAGGAACTAACTTGACAAGTCAATTTATTCTTAAGAATGCTGTAATTACTGTGATGGAGACTAATTGATTTGCAAGGGACACAGGACCTGCAGCACTGAATAAATAAAAAACTGTATAATAGGGTATTGAGGGTTTTTTTTACTCTGGACAGTTTTGGGACTGTCCCATGACTTATCTCTAGATTAATAGTGAAACCATTTATGTCATCTTTAAAATGATCCACTAATTGTAATAGGTGAAACTAGAGTTGTTCAATATTTTGTCAAGCAGATACTCAATTGAAAAATTCTGGTATTGGGTTTTTTTCTGTTTTGAAGTAATTTTTGTTTTTCAATTTGCTTCATTATTCCATCATAAGATGTAACAGAAAATATTTTCTTGAAACAAAATTGAGTGCAATTCTGTGGTTTTCAGATAATTTCAAAATTCTTTGGGTTTGTTGTAGTTTGGAATGTTAGTATATTTTCAATTCACATTTTTCAATATAATCGAAATTCCAGTTTCCTCTCTGCATGGTTGAGAATATTTTTGTCCATAAAAATAATTTGAATTCATTAACTATTAATCAATACAACTATTAATAACTAAAATTAATTCAAGAGGCACTTAAGTATGAATAGCCACATTCTACAGATGGAAGAGAAAAGAAAAAACATTAATGCCTTTATTCAAGGCCATATAATTATATAAGAGACTGATCTCAAGTGCTGTGCTCAAAGTACAGCATTTCATATTCAGAAATGGGCAAAATTGAACAAATGAAGAAACTAATAGCTGTAGAAAAATTTATATTGTTGCCCAAATGAAAGTAAAGTTATGGATGTTTCTCCTGGCTTTTATATATGAGAAGTGAATTACGCAGTTAAATACTAATTATTTTCTTGACCTGACAGAATTTCAACAGAAGAAAATATACCACTGATTGATGAATCAACTTAATGCTAGGCTTTAACTTTCTATTGTTAAGAGAATACATCATGCTGTAATTTAGTCTGAGTAAGAAAAGAAAATATTGGTCTAAAATTTAAACAGCCCATGAAACATGTGGTATTAGTCTCTTTCAAATCTGAATGATCAAAATAGCATTTGTCAGTAATTCTTTACAGTAATTAGTATTATTCCTCACTTAAGGAATAATACCACCTACTTTGGGGGATAATGTTATCTTTTTGTGTTCAGACATCAATCAGTAAATTTAACAAAAAATAGACTTAAAGAAAATTCCACATTTTTTTGCCAAGAACAGTGCAATTTAAGACTTTGAATTCCAAAGCTTTTTTTTGCAGTGTCAGCTTGAGCAATTTTATACTGTGGTTTTTGTCCATAATGCCATAAGATGTAATTTATATTGGAAAAAATTTGACTTATTACATGCGATGCTGTTGTGAAATCTCATGGTAGCAGTGGAATCCAGTCATGTCACCACCATATAAATCTCTGAAATAGGGAGTTTGTAGTAGTAATTGGTATATGTGTTTGAGCAGAGCACTGTGATCAATTGTTGGCTGATGCCAAATTGAGAGCCATGTATCACTCTGTTAGTTGAGGTAGAAGAGAAATAAATGCATAGTGAAAGATCATCAGGAAAGATGTATTCAATATAAATGATCTAATGCTCACTTAAGTAATGAATAGGAGAGAAGCTAGCATGTGGGCAAAGAAGATGTACAGCTTTGAAAGGCCAAAATTTATGATGATGTAAAAAAAGTCCCAGAAAAAATACAATACAGAATAATAGAACTAAATGAAGATAATTAGTGCTAAGTGAGTGTGGTGTAGCTGGAAAGTAAACAGTGAGTTGAGAGAGGAAAAAATGAATGTGTTGCTGGTCAAATTGTTGGCAACTCTCTGAGGCAGTACTTTTGCAATAGATTAATTTAAACCTTGTTAATGGAATAATCTCTCATGCTAATACAAATTAGCTATTTAGGAATTACTGAAGTAGCTACACTGGAAAGCATGCAACTTCCCTCTTTTTTTTAACCACTGCTTGCAATAAGGGGCAAGGGAATAAACTACCATATCTACAGTTTTATGAAATAAACTGGGACCTATAAAGAAAGATCGTGGGTTAGATGGATTTTGCAAACTGGAAAATATAATTTTACAAGTATTTTTACACTGTAAACAGCTGAGTAATATGAAATCTGTTTGAAGCAGTAGTTCACCATTCTGATTTGAATCTATCCAATGAGGCAGTGCTTTATTTTGCATGTGAGTCTATTGCTAAATCTAGTAATGAATGAATAATTTTCTATGGCTAATTGAAATTTTAAAGTAGTCATAACCTATTTTTTATGTAATGTCTTTAACAAAACCCCCCCCCCGCTGTGTATCACGGAGTGTGATCCAGGCGTAGAGGAAATGTTGGCAAAACGTGGTTCTTGGCTGAGATGGAAGTAGACAGGGAGGGAGGGATGATTGAGACCCTGTGGGCTGGGTGACACCTACTGGGGCTTCTGGGGAAGGAGCAGGCAGCTGGGTTTTGTGCCCAGGTGGGCAGGGGGAGGGCTGGAACACGGGCCGTGGGTTGGGGCTGGGATGGTGAAGGGGATCTGCTTGGGTGGGTGTCCCTGCGTGAGAAGCCTCTGAGAAACAGGACCAAGCCCATGGCAGGTGCGTGCTGGGGGCTGTAACCTCCCAGAAACCCTTGGATCATGGCTAGCAAGGACCTTGGTGTGGCTCCTAGGTGGTACTTGGAGCTTCAGAAGGAGCTTGGTGGGATTAAACTGTGGAAAAAGGGGAGTGCAATGGAAAGGAAAAGCAGTGGTGGAGGAGGAGAGCTGCTTGTCTGACTTCTGTAGGTGCCTCTGTTCTGCGGCATTGCCCCAGGGGGCTATGCCAGGCAGGAATTATTCCTTAGCAGACAGGTAGGTGGAAGGAGTATTTTGGGGAAATGCAAATGGGATAAAGCAGATTCCTGGGGTAAAGTGCACGGCCAGGATATAAAGCAGGTAGGCAAAAGAAACACCTGCTGTTCAGAGTCTCCTGGGGATTTGAACGAGGGTGTTTCTCTTCTCAGTCTGCTTTGTTCCACATCTCCTCCTGCCCCTCCCCCCCAAATTTTTTTTTCCAATCAGAGTTTTTCTGTCTTCCTTCCTTAAAAATCCAACCTCAATGCTACCCATCACATGCCATTTTTATGCTACCCTGTGAAGATGAAGGCTGTCTTTTCCCCCAAAAATCTTCCATTTTCCAAATTGTGTTGATGTATATAGGCACTGCAGAAAGCTCTTATGCCTTGGAAGACATTCAGGGTTGAATTCTCTCCCATGCTGTAAGCCTGTTCCAGGTGTTGAGTTTAATTCTGCTACCTTCCCTGGTCTTACCCAGGCTTATACACCTTGGCTCAGAGACATCTGCTCTGTCTGCTGATGGATAGCCCCTACCAAAAGAGAATTCCAGTGCAGGATGTGTTGCTGTGTCCCTGCCTGGTGTTGTTCTTTGTAGGTTCTACTGAGGATGTTAAGATGCTGATTGACTCCTCTTCTTTTGCTCTCCAAATGTTCAGATTAGTCTTTCTGCTAAGTCACAGATAAGTAAGGGTGTTATTGGATTTCAGGGCTACTTCTTCATAGCTTTGAAAGGCCTGACATGATTTATCATTCTGCTAAAAGAGAGAATAGTAGTCTACATAAGCTATTCAATCTTTATCAGGCTAAAAGAATTAAAACGCTGAATTACATTTTGAGTGATAATGTATGGTGATAGCCTTTGTCCAAGAGGGAGAGCTAATTGAATATATTAGATTCTGAATTATTTCAAAAAGCTGCGGGTAGAGCGAGACTTACACTGGGTATAAAGGGAGGCATGTTGCAGAGACAGGGATCAGTTACTCTCCTCTTCTCTCCCCATTCAGCACACTCGTATTGGTCCAAGGCAGAAAGTCAGATGAGATGACAAAGGGTATTTGTTTGAGTAGCTAAGTGGTTGCTCTGTAGTCTATTTCATATTAGGGATGGAATTAGAATTTGAAAGATGGAGAGGTATTAGATGCCAGTAACACTAAATCTTATTTGGTGTTTTGCCTCTTTGAGATAAGTAAAAAGCTTCTGGACCTGATTGTTGCTTTGGATCAGAAGCATTGGGAAGTAGATTGTTGTCTATTTGGGTTAATTTTTTATTTGCTACTGCAGAAAGTAGGATTTCTTTAGGTTACTTATATGTTATCTTTATTCTTGTTCTTCTTCTCAAAGTTAAAGGAAAATAGAGTTTGCTTCCTGGTTTTGTTTTGGTTTTTTTTGCGTGTGCATGTGTGCATGTAAGGCAAGTGTGGACATAGTTTTACAAATGAAAAATCAGTCTTCCCATCTCTTCCCACACCCTGTGCTCTTACACATGAATTATTGCTGTTTCTCCTCCACTTCTAACCAAGCTCACAGATGTCTGACTAAAATAAGCTTCAGGAGTCTAGAGATCTGTTTTCTTCAGTGCTGAAAACCACAGCAGTATCCAGAGGGCTTAGATATTGATTTTGACCTGTGCACATAACACTATCTCATCTCTTGGTTGCTAAATATGGCAATCTGTAGGAAAGGTCATGTTCTCAGACCTAATTAAGAAAATCAGAGGAGACAAATGACGGAAATGTGTAGTTCTAATGATGACCTGACAGGGCTGCCAGGTTACTGCAGATAGGCAGAGCCAGGTTGTGGCATGGCTGACTTCAAATAAAGTGTCAAAAAAGAAGGCAGTGCTTTCTGTGGCTCTTGCCTCACAGTAGTGATAAATTTGGTTCATGGCCTCTCCTTTTGGAATAAATAATTTATTTTTTTGGTCTGTTTCATTCTCTTTCTTTTAATGGTTTGCTTTTAGTCTCCTGCATCTCCCTTTAATTGAGATGAAGTCTGAACTTTAGCAGTTCCATATAAGAGAAAAGTGCTGCAAAACTTAGGAAAGATTTGTGCCAATACCAAATATTTCTCTTTTCAAAAATAGGTAGTAAGTAGGAAGTAAATTATCCTGCCTTTGAGCCTAGAAAAAAAATCTTAATGCTTGGGTTAAGTGCATTTTCTTTCTGTACATGTGGAAAATGAATAATGGCCTAAAAAGTGAATACTGTCACGTAGATTAAATCTATTACTAAAGTACTTGTGCTACTGCAGCTGTAGGAGGTGGGGTGAATGTAGCATTTTAGTTATTTTCTGCAGTTGTTCATGCTACATCTTGTTTGGAATGGAAAATGAATTTTTTCTCACATTTTTGGGATGCAGGTGGGGTTGCCTCTGTTACTTTTTATGCTTTAAACAATTTGTGTTTTGATTTTTTTTCTGGGTGGGCTTTTATTATTCAGTGAACTGAGTTGAATTTAGTTTTGCATGGCAAATGAACAGCAGCAACTGTTTTTATTTGTACAGCATCTATCACTGCAGTGTCCACTGTTACTGTTCTCAGGAACCATAATGAGACAAGTAACAATAATAGTTTTGCTTACCACCTTGGTGTTTTCACAGTGTCTCTGTCTCTTTTTCTGGGTGTGGAAGTAATAGCACAAATCTTAAGTTGTCTGATTGAGAGGTAGAGCCAAAACATGAATATCCTGGATCCTGTGCTTGGAAAGAAGGCTACTTACATGGCTGAGGTACCAGTGAGAAACAAGGGGGTGCACTCACAGTAGGTTTGATCTTGCAGAAAACAAGGAAATATAGAAGAAATACGGCGTAAATGCTCACAGTTATATAGTGAGGAGGTCTAATCCATGACAATTTATACAATGGGAATTTTCTTTTAGCAGTATTTCATGGACAAACTTATGAAGCATTTTCTTTGAATATAAAGTATGGGCATTGCTTTCCCCTGGGACTGAGGCTGGTCTGTTTTTCTGTTTTTGGGGTACAATTCTACTCTGCAAAGAATGTGTAGAAGGAGAGGGAGGGGAAGTGGTTGTGTTTATTATTTTAAGGGCTTTGGACTTTGAAGTCTACTCAATCAGTGGTTATGGAATTATTTCTTCAGCGTCTCAGTGCCTTGAGCTTGCCCTTTGCTTTGGAGAGGACTGGCTACACTTTCTTCCTTTTTTATGCAGCAGCCATCACTGGCAATGAAAGTAAACCTGCCAACCTATGAAATATTTATTAACATCTGTATACAGGTATCAGCAGTAGAATTTTTTTAGTCTCATTCACTTGCTTCAAAACATTTGAAATATAAACGTGTGTGAAATTCAGTATTTTCTGATGTACTTGAAGAAGTGCTGCATATCGAAGTGAGCACTGCACCCAATTTCTCTCTGTAAAGAAATGTAGTAAAAATGTACTATGTGTCTATATAATATTTGGTTTTTTTTCGGCATAGCCTCAAGGGATATTTTCTGTTGGATAGACTACCAATAGTTGCAAGTGTAAATCAGACACAGGTAGAACTGCATGGAAAATTCCTTAGCCTTGTCCTTTCCCTGGGTGCCAAATAGACATTCCTTACAGTGACCCTTCAGAGCAGAGCATCTGGGAGACCCACAGTGCCATTTCAGCTCTTTATGAACGAAGATTTTTCTATTTCCTTTGGAAAAAAGGATCTCAGGGTGTCTCTTCATCTGCCTCTCAAAACTGGCAGGAGTAGCAGACCAAGAGGGTGGGACACACATCAAGAGGAGTAAATTGAGTTCATGCTCCTTTGCGTGACATCGTAGAGCCATCTGTACGATAAAAGCATAAAAATAATCTGCACTGGTAAGAGCATTAGAATGGACAATAATCTAAAAGTACAGTTCTATTTCAGAAAGTGGTAATCTAAATTTGTCAATTTTTCAATCCAGCAGATCTATTCCAGTGAGCATTAAAATATGATTTGCTAAATCTAGTGCCAAAGTGATTTAAAGTATTGCAGGACTATCTGATTTTTTTTCCTACTTTATCATCTGTGAAACAGTCTATTAAGTTTCTGTTTTTTGTAACCATTTGAAATTATTTCACTTACACATTTTTAAGGGTTATATGCATAATCATTTCCCTATGCAGTTCTTGCTCTTGATATTGATCCATTTAGAATAGACAAATCCTTTCCTTTGAGGAAGTCAAAGAGAGAAGAGTTAACACTGCAATAAAAGTAAATTGTTTTTTTTTAATAGAGCTTTTTCTGAACTTTTAGAATCTCATTGGTAATGCAGTCAGGTGAGTATTACGAGTAATCTGAATATTAAATGCATCCTCCCAATGCAACCAAGTGAAATATATATTTTCTGTAAATATTCAAGATCTTTTTGTACAAAAAGCTTGATTCTCTCTATCCCTGGTTAGAATTTGGTAAAATCAGTTTTTCCCAAATGATGCAGTTCAATCCCATTTAGATTGTTTTAATAAAATTTCTTTTAGTGAATTTCACAAGGGAAATTAGGAAAAGAGAATGTTTGAAAAAAACATTTTGCCTTAGCCTTTTAAAATATTGTTTCATGTATTTTAATTAGTATTCTCATTTTTCATATCCAATTTCTTGAACTCCTTTGCTGTGTTTCATTCCTTTCCCCAAGTATTTCTAATCCTTGACTCTTTTTAATTTTTAATTAAGAATTAACCAAATTCTAAGCTATTAAGTTCTTCCTATATTATTTTTTGACTTTTCTAGGACTCTTGCTGACAAACAGCATTTTTTTTTTCTTTTTTGCAGGGATATGTTTAATTTGAAGAACAGGTTTTGCACCACTGCTTTTGAATAAAAATAAAACTGTTTTCTCAGATGTTGGGGTGGAGATTTTGAAGCACTTTGTGCTTCAAAAGGCTTGGTTTTGAGACTGAAGCTAAAAGAGCACCATTGCTGGAGTTCTCTCAAAATGTAGAAAATTAGTGTTTCACTGCTAAGGTTTGTAAAGAGAAAAAGGAGAAATGGGCATTGGCCCTGAGGGAAAAGGCCAGAAGACCGTGTTGTAATGTCAGAATATTTAGAATGCAGAGTCTAAACGCGCTTGTCAGTCCAGGACTTGCATATCCAACTCTAAAATGTGATTATAATTTTTTGCATTTTCCACTTTGTTTTTCCTCTCCATATTGAGTGTTCAGAAATACTTGCTTTCCCTCTCCTGGCAGTTAAGGTCTTTTGTGTCATATTCTGAGAATTGGCATCGAGGTTTTGCTCCAGTGTTTACACACAGTGTTTACAAACATGGGTATGTAATGAATGGGAAATGGAAATTAACTTACTTTGTGTAGCAATTTTTGTATCAGTGACTTGAAAAGTAGATATTCAGGAAAAGAATAGTTCACTTACTCTCTTCTAGATTTTTGTAAATATCTCTGATTTGAAGGAAGGCTGCTTTTTTTATCTTCTATTTTTTTTTTTTTTTTAATTTAATCTCTTTCTTTTTACTCCACACCCACTGGTTGCATTAGATCTTGTCCAGATACTAATAGAAATTGATAGTGTGTTCCCAGGTAACAAATTACATCTGTCTCTGAAAATGAGTCAATGTAATCATGACAAATTCATGAAATAAAGGGAAAATATATTGCTACAGTCCTGGGGAACATGAGTCAATATACTTTATGTAATTATTTAATAAAACATCTTTTCTAGTGCATTGAAGCAGCCTAAGATACTGAGGCAGTTGTATTTAAGCAGGAATAAACAAACTTCCAGTAAAAGCCAGTGACCAGAAGTATGCAATTATGCATTTCCAGAAATACTCATTAAACCAGTCTGCTTAAATTTTAATCAGACTTCTATGTATGAAACAGTCTTGGTAAGAGGAAGTAGATAAAAAAAAGGAAGGATTTTTATGATAGGCTATTCAGATCTTCTCATGCCCCAAATGGGTTTGAATTTTTTTATTTGACTTCTTGTGCAGCTCGGTATGAAAGTTAACAAAACAAGATCCTGCATGCTGGCTTAATTCTGTTTATGGGAGCCATATTACTTTCAGCATAGAAATACCACATTGATATCAAAGCTGTCATAAAGAGGATATAATTTGGGGATTAGTGAGATATTTGGAATATTTAAGCTTTGTGTAGTTCATATGAGAAATGTCAGAGGACTGATTATCAGTGCATGAATTTGTATAGGAAAGTGAAGTCATAGGAAATGCATTGTAGGAAATAGGAAAACTACAAATTGCCAGGTACTTCCAATATTTTTTTGCCTTCTTTATCTTCCTGATATTGTAATATCAGGATATTGCAATCTGCGTTATACCTGAGACATTACATCTGATGTGTTGCATAAGAATTCACAATTGGATATGCAACAGACAAAGGTATTTGTAAACCTCTTTGAATAATCTGAAAAGGGAGTTCAGAGAGCAACCCACAAAATGTTCGTGGATGAAGGTGAGAGTGCATATATCCATCCCTGGAAAGGGTCTCTAAGCTTTTTGTGTTTCACAGTTTCTCTGTTACCTGGTGACTGTCTGTATTTTACGGATCACCTTGTTTCTTTGGAAGCCGCGGTCACGAATATTTTTGCTTTCACGCGAAATTCTGACGGGCTCTGTGCTTTATCCTTCCAGGGCATCAGCAGCCTCTTCAGCTCGCTCAAGGTGGTCAGGCTGCTCCGGCTGGGCCGCGTGGCCCGCAAGCTGGACCACTACATCGAGTACGGGGCGGCGGTGCTGGTGCTGCTGGTGTGCGTGTTCGGCCTGGCGGCGCACTGGCTGGCCTGCATCTGGTACAGCATCGGCGACTACGAGGTCATCGACGAGGACACCAACACCATCCGCACCGAGAGCTGGCTCTACCAGCTGGGGGAGTCCATAGGAACTCCCTACCGCTTCAACGCCTCCGGCTTTGGCAAGTGGGAAGGCGGGCCCAGCAAAGATTCCGTCTACATCTCCTCGCTGTACTTCACCATGACCAGCCTCACCAGCGTGGGGTTTGGGAACATCGCTCCCACCACAGACGGGGAGAAGATCTTTGCTGTGGCTATGATGATGATTGGCTGTAAGTGTTTGAGATTCTGTCTTTCTTGTACGCAGCACCGAATAGCTGCATATCGTGAATGCTGATTTCATAAGAACATCTGGAATCCTGGTAAAAGTGATGCAGCTAAAAATATTTTCAATGGCAATACAAGTATTACATGCTTCCTTACCCGGTAGGTTTAGATCACAACTAGGAGTAATGTTGTGACTAGCAAAGATTCAGTCATTTTGGAAGGAATATTCTGTCCACATCCTTCCTATGTGCTCTTGTGAGTGAGCCACAAAATGCTTAAAGCCTGAATTGTTAAGAATTAATGCACCTTTTTGCCTCCATTTTAGTATGTGGCAAACTCTTTTCGTGTCTGAGAGCTGTATGCATTTGATAAGTGGGTCAGGGTGTGGGAGGAGGTCTGGGAGCATCATCATCTAAGGGAGCGAGAACTGGGACTCTTTAGGAGCCACAAACTCTGCTGTGGGCTGAGCATACAGACATATCCTAAAGTGAGGGGAGTGATGCTGTCCTTGGCTCAAACATCATCCTTGTTAGAATGGGTACATATTGCCAAGCTGTCCAGCTTTTGGCCATGGTGTCATTTCAAAGTGCCTCGAGAACTACTTGGAGTTAAGAACCATATGGTGGCCACTTTTAAACTAGGTCGTGGTTTTTAGATAAGAGTGGAGTTTGAATATAAAATTTGAAAATAAGGGAAAAAAATCTGTTTTGTCCATGGGGAAACATTGACTTTTGTCATTATATGGAGAAAGATAAGAGCTTCTGTATGGCAATATTGCATCCAGAGGAGGAGAAAGTCAGTCCTTTCTAAGCAGAAAATTAAAACCAAATACATAGTGAAACTCAATTAGCAGCACAGTGCCTGTTGCAGAAATGTGAACCTTTGATTCTGATGTGTCCTTTCACAGCAACACTGAAGTCACACACTGAGATGATGTGTGCAGTGTTAAACCTGCTGAAGGTTAATAAGAAAAACTATCAAGACAAACATTGCTGATCACACAGAGATTGGGATATTTTAGCTATAAAAATTGTTAGTTTTGTTCTTCTAGCTTTTCCCACTGCGAAGAGTCTCATCATCCTAATTAAACATCCTGTAGGAGAAGGGAAATTTTTCTAAAACATGGATAAAATTTTGCAGTTTTCTCATGAGAAGGTGAATTAGACAATGTTGTGATGTAGCACAAAACAGACTTCCAAACATATTTCTGAATGAAGGTGCCAGTTTGATAGGAAATATCTTGATCTTTGGCTTATTGTTATGACCATGATACTAGCTAGAACAAGAAATGCTGATATTAATCAGTATTATTATTTAGTACTCTGAATAATGATTAAGCATAGCCTTGAAAAAGTCATGAATGTACATGGCATTATTTTGGACTTGTACTTGTTCCAAACTCTTCATATGACAATGTGGCAGAAAGAAACTGAATTTATGCAAAAATAATGTTGATTTAGAAGAGCAGAAAGAAAATGATAACCTTTCTTTTTGTGTGTTTTATCCTGTGCTCATTTGAATAGCAATAAGTGATGTATCAAAGACTAGTGGCTTAAACAATCCTGCGGCCAGCTAAGCTTACAGTCACAATTTCATTAGCAAGATCACCTTTGAAATTTTTACCTTATCTTTATTTTTCAAAGAAGCTCACTTTTCTGGAAATGGTGATGGAGAAGGTGAACATGTGTGGAAATTTCTTTAAGCCCCACCTTTCTTGTATGTGAGGCTGTCCTGCAGAAAGTCAGGGTGCAGTGCACAGCAGGGACTTGCCCTCCTGCTGGTGGCTGTCAAAGAAGTTACAGCTCTGTGGGTCCTGGGTCCATTGAGAGTCACAACGCTGCCTTTGCACCCTCCCTCTGATTATTGGTATCGATGGTCTTGGCTTCAGTTTGCTCCAAGAGCTGTGCCTCCATGGTTTGATAAAGGCACTCAAGAGCTGCCTCCCTGGAATGCAGATGTTGGCATCAAGTAGAAGGAAAGAAGGAGTTTACTTTTACAAGTGTGAGTTCTTCCTGCTCAGAATTATTTTCATTACAATGGATTTGATTGCACAAACTTCTTGTACCTCTGAGAAAGGCTGATCATGGTGTGTACATTGCCAGGTGGTGTGGTGGCTTTGCAAAGCTTTCAGGTCCTTGTTTCTAGCAACTTGGTTTCTAGTTTTGTTTTGGTTTAGTGGCTCAGTATTTTGAATAGCTTCTGAAGAAGAAAGGTGTGAATAGCAGTGATACTTTTTACTTTGATCTTCAATTGTCTGTTGAGCCTCTGTTTCTGAAGAGGACTTGCTCTGTAAACAAGTGTTTTTAAGACGTACATTGCTGTCTTTTCCACTGGCAAACTGACTGAAAGGTTTGTGCTACAGTCAGCACAGGCCTGTGGAGACATCCATCAGGGGTGTTTGTGTCAGAAAGGCTCAGAATATTAGAGGTATTTGAAAGCATAAGCAGTTCATAACTAGTGTCCTTGTATAGCATAACACATATAACATGTGTCATTAGTACACTTATGCCCAGAGAGATGGAGTTAACACTGTAATTCCATCTTCCCTAAGATAAAATTTGGTTTGCCCTGCTGCTCAGCCACGGGTATGTCCCCTTCTGCTCGCTGCTTACTCCCTCTATAAAGCTGATCCTGTGGCAGAATTCCATTTATGTTGCTTTAACTCTTTGTAGACACACTCACCACTAGTAATAGTACTTTGCTGTGTATCAGATAGCTGTTTAAAAAGTAGGTTAAGAGACCACTTCCATCTTCTCTTTTATTCAAACTTTCATTATGGTAAATAATAAATCCAGGTAACTTTTAATTAAAAATTTAGAAATACTTGAGTGAAGCTGTCCTGGACCAGTGGGAATTTTGACTGAGTGCAAATGTTGACCCAGTAAAAAGTTTAATGTATGTAGCTTGTAGGAGGAGTGGGTACATCATATTAGCTGTGCACAGACACTGAGAAGGCATGATTGGGGTGAATAAGCTGTGTGTGGGTATTGAGCCTGTGGGGCTATGTTTGTTTGTTGGGTTTACACTGAGAACAAAGTTTAAAGAAAGCATGGCTTTGTCTCAGCAGCCCTGGTCTCTGCTTCAGGGCCTCCTTTCGCCAGGAGGTGTTCTTGTGCTCTCCAGTGCAATGATGCACGTGCTGTCCCACTGACCTCTTGGTGGCTGCAGTTTTCAGAGAGAAAGTGTTTTGCTGTTGGTTGTTTTGATATGGGAAGGTGAAGCCCCTAATTAGATTTGTGTGAGGCTGTGGCATACTCATAACCCCAGGGATGTTTTGTCACTTTGTCAGCTCTGCTGGAGGGGGGAAGGTAAAAATTGCTCTTGATTCTTGACCTCAAATAGTGCACAAATGTTTGGGAAGATCAAGTTATTTTAAAACAGAGATGAAGTACTCAGTGGCTGCCTTTAACAATTTCTGTTCTGTGGAAGCTTGTGTTTCATATTACTGTCTAACTGCTTTTCCTGAACATATGGTGAATTATAGTTTTGCAAAGCAAAATATCTTCACATCTGTGAACTGACCTGGGTGGTTTTGCCTCACTTTCTTTATTGAGAGTATGTGTGTGTATAGAGAGAGAGAGAAGGATGAGTGTTACTATGGGAAGTAAAAGCAATTAACTCCACAGCTTCATTTCAAATGAAAAACATACTTGCTTATCCCTTTCCACAGATGGCCACTAAATTGCTAATTAATAGGGAATATGTCTACAGACAGATCTTTCAGTGAGTCTGGCATTACATAAAACCAGGCTTAAAACCATTGTCTGGGTCTGCAGAAAACATATATTTTTCATTTTTAATACTTGAGAAAAAAAAAAAAGCTGTTTCAATTTTTGGTTTCTTCCCTGTGGAGACATATGCCTTGAAATTACAGTCTTTATATATTTTGCTCAGTGATTCTGTCAGGTTGGGTTGGGTATTGCTTATTTTTCCTAAGCACTAGCAGAAATCAGAGGACTTTCATTTGCAGCTTTTGTATCTGGGCACTGTGTCAGCAATCTCCTCGCTATGCAGGTGGAGCAGGGATGAACAGTTCTAAAAATGTTTGGTATTCTTGACTTTTGACATAAAATAATACCAATGGATGCTTGCCTATTTGGATTTTGAGCAATGGAGAAAAATTCATCATTTTGAGAGCCTTTTGTTGGTGTTCTCAGTTGCATTGAAAGATCCCAGGCTTTTGGTGCCTGTTTCCCCTTTGTTAGGTAGGAACTTAGGAACTACTGGGCTTGACTCATTCAAAATATGAAGGAAAAGGCACATGTTTGAATATGAAACAAAATTATAAATTCCACTATGAACCCTGTACTTAGACCAGATAGTGAGGGAGATCATGGAAAAAGACAAAAGTAGGAGTCAAAAAGTCAGATTCATGAATATGCATGCTTATGTACTGTGATAAATTGTCAACCACTGAGTCCATTAATCCAAACGGTCCAGAAACCCAAGCAGAACAGAAACACTCCTCTTAGCTGATGGTGTGCAACACAAGCATCATGCAGTCCTGCAGCACTTCAGCTGTTTCTCTGATTAAGGTAGACACAGATCCCAGGAGAATGGAGTAGCTGTCTCAGTTTTGTCTGTGAATAGTTTCTTTCTCATTAGACAAAAAATCCACCAAAAACAAACCAAACAAAACCACCCAAACAATCCAGAAATGAGAATAACATTCAGTAAATGTGAAAACATAGACAGTCTTGTTTACAGCACTCTTGCTGAAAGAAACAGTTATGTGACCATCCCTGTGAGCTTTAAGAAAATCTTGGTGGCAGGTATCATGACGCACAGATCAGTGTTGCTCCTTCACAGACTCACAGAGCATTGGTGTGCTTTGGTGACCTCCGGCAGGGTAAGAAGTGTTTAGTGGCTCTTGTGAACAAGGATTGTGAGGAACTGAGAAAAACCAGACTATTGTTATCAAAACCCCTGGACAAGATATAGAGGCATTGCAGCATCCTGTTTGATGATCTTTCTGAGGCATGATTTCCCCCTCTTAAAGCAGGTCATCAACTGAAAAGCAAATGGATGTGGCCATTTACTAAACGTGTATGTAATGACAAAAGAAATGCATTTACCCGTAGAACCTCTTCTAGGTGGTGGGGGAATGCTTTGGAATCATTTTTGCTGGAAGTTAGTGGCTTAAAACTAAGGGCCAGCCATGTACCAACTGTTAGATATGTTTGCTGGGGGTGTCATTAATTGTTGCAGCACAAAGGCCTAAGAGATTTTAAACCCAAAGCAACTTTCTCTGTGTTCATGGGTATTGCCAGTGCAGTGTTTTGGGTTCGGGGTCATGCTGGGAAAGGAAAATGAAACCTTGTCTTGCAAAAGCCGTCTCTTGAATTCCTGGTCTTTGTCACATCCCTGGCAAGATGAATGACAAAAATCTCTCAGATGCCACGGACCTCTTGCAAGCTCCTGAAGTTGCAGATGGCATGCTTTCTATAGGGCTGATAGTTTTGCATTAATTTTCATCCTCATCTATCTTAGTCAACAGCAACACTACTCTAGCCAGTAATTCCTAATTAAAAGGCCTGAATGGTTGTTTTTATTTTTTTTAATTTCTTTTTAGTAAGTATGGCCAGTCTTTGAAGTTCTCTTCCTTCACCCCTCTGTGCTGTGCTTTATTACTTTTTATTTGATGCTAGTCATGACATTTGAAGGGATGGTGTGTTATTGCTGTAATTGTGAAGCGACAGTTTGGGATTTCTGAATGTTATTTTGCTTGGATGTTTTCTTCACTAGAACAAACCACCAGAAGTTTTGTGAATATATTTCTACGCTGCAGCAAGTTTCAGCAAAATGATAGGGCTGGCAGAAAAGTGGCTAGAGTTTCTCTGTAGATTAGAAGAGGGTTTGACTATTTGGGCAGGATTTGGTCTGGTTATTTCTAGAGGTGAAAATATCTCAATTTTTCTTGTTGAGAGTGAAGAATGAGTAAAAAACAAGCAAAAAAAATCCCAAAAACCAACAAAAAGCCAACTCCAAAAAACATCAACAAAACCTACCAGAACCTCAAAGTCATTGTGATAAATAGAAATAAAATGGATAGACAACATTGTTCTTGGCTTTTTGGATATATAAACAATCCTTCAGACGTCTGAGTCCCGAGGGATGCAATTTTCAGTGGAGCACGGCAGTGTTTCCCATCAATAGGTGTGGGGTGCAGTGGGTCGTGGTGGCATTTTCAGCCCCACTGGTGAGCTGGAGCATCTGGCCTGCACAGTTACATCATTGGCATTCAGTGCAGGCAGGCCATGGAGGAGAGATGCCATCAGTGCTGACAGGCTTCACAGCACAGCAAGCTCCAAAGTCAGAATTTAGCTCTTAAAAGCTGCCTCCTCTTTGGGTAAGGATGTCCAGGACCTGCATGTTTTTTTTCAGGATTACTTGTACTGAAGCATGACCCTGTTCCCCAGAACTCAGTTTTGGGACCAGTCTTGTTTAATATCCTTCTGAGTAATCTTGGTGAGGGGGTCAAGTGTACCCTTGGTCAGTTTGCAGAGGACACCAAGTTATGTGGCAGTCTTGATTTGCTGGAGGCCAGGAAGGCTCTGCAGAGGGATCTGTACAGTCTGGATTGATGTGCTGAGGCCAGTGGGGAGGTTCAACAAGGTCAAGTGACAGGTCCTGCACTGGGGTCACAACAGCCCCGTGCAGCTCTAGTGGCTTGGGGCAGAGTTACTGGAAAGCAGCCCGTCAGAAAAGGACCTGGGGGTGCTGGTGACAGCAGCTGAACAGGAGCCAGCCTGTGCCCAGGTGGCCAAGAAGGTCAATGGCATTCTGGCTTGTACCAGAACTATTGTGGCAAGCAGGACCAGGGCAGTGATTTCTCCCTCTGGACTGGGCACTGGTGAGGCCACACCTCNCAGTGATTTCTCCCTCTGTACTGGGCACTGGTGAGGCCACACCTCAAATCCTGTGTTCACTTCTGGGCTTCTCACTACAGGAAAGACATTGAAGTGCTGGAATGAGTCCAGAGAAGGGCAGCAGAGCTGGTAGACAGTCTGGAGAACTAGACTCATGAGCAGCTGCTGAGGGAGCTGGGGGTGTTGAGCCTGGAGCAAAGAAGGCTCAGGGGAGACCCTATGACTCTCCTGAACACCCTGAATGAGGCCGTGGCCAGGTGGGGGTCAGTCTCTTCTCCCAGGTAACCAGTGACAGGATGAGAGGAAATGGCCTCAAGTTGCACCAGGGGAGGTTTAGATTGGATATTAGCAAACATTTCTTCATGGAAAGGATGTTCAGACACTGGAATAAAGTGTCCAGGGAAGTGGTGGAGTCACCATTCTGGAGGTAGCTAAAAGACACATAGATGTGGCACTTGGGAATATGGTTTAGTGGTGGACTTGGCAGTGCTGGGTTAAGGTTGGGCTCAGTGATCTCAAAGTCTTTTCCAATTTGAGTGATTCTGTGGTTCTATGATAAAATACTGGTGTTAAAGCCAGAAAAGAGCCTTTAGGTAACACCTAAAGCAAAAATATATTATACATATATAGCAAAATACATTATATAGCAAATTCCTACAAAAATTGTGTCCAAACAAAGATGCACTCAGAGTTGTTTTTCGGGTTCACAACACAAGGGCTAATGCTGTAATTAATCTGTCTTAGCTAATGACCATGGCCATGTGAAGAAGGGCCCATTCATATGGGGTTAGTCCACTCCTCACCCCAACACACTTCAAAGCAAGAAGAAAGTGTTTTCTGTCAGTGTATTAGTATGGTAGTACTTTGTTTCCTGACCTGGCTTGGGGAAGCTTAAATTTATTGTCTGTGAGATGTCATTTCTTAGAATGAAAAAATGAGTAACCAATATTCCTTTTCTTGTTATTTAGAGCATATATGACTGGATTAAAGCTATATTAAATTATTGCTATGAAATTTTTGGGCAAAATATAATTTGGAAAGGGCAAAGGTAAATTGCGTGTGTACTTTAGGCTGTAGGGAAAAAACATAAATGTTCCAGAGCTACAGCACATACCTATGCTTTTGAATTGTCCCTTGATATGTTATCTTGCTGTTCTGTCGAGAAATTTCAGGCTATACTTCAGCCTAATAGATCTAGAGAATTACTCTACCTCAAATTACTAGAATAGTCCCAGGATATAGTCCATATCTCTATCAGTACTCTGCAAATCCAATCAGGACAATTTATGAAGTGAGATTTTTTTCTAAAAATTTCTAATTCTCAAGATTTTTACAATCCATTTCTCTCCTGCAGAGCTTAACGTTGTGCCCCAAGACGCTGAACAACTTTTGAAAGAACTGTAAATGCAAATGCAGAAAAAATAGTTCTGTTTGACAGGAGAGAAGATGAAAGCTATGAAGTGTTAATGGTTTGGTTTTTCCAGGATTTGAGGAGAGCTCCCACTACAGTAATGCTATAGATAATTGCCTTTTCTCTATCTCGAAGCATTTCTAAATTTTGTCCTTTAACTCTTTAATAGGAAGGAGAAGGATAAGGAAAATAAGTAGATATCCCAGCTGTGGATATCTTTCTTTTTCACCTGATGTCTTTCATATCATGTGCAGGATTTTGATTTCTTTAGACATTTCTAGCATTACTTCCTGTAAGTAGATTTAAAACACTGAAATGTGCTGCCTTTATCAAACTTTAATCAGAGAGCAACCAACTTGTTTTAAAATCTAAAGGAACATGATTAACCCAAGTTAATTTGTGAGAGAAGAGCGTGATGCATCCAGAATATGGACTGAGAGAGCAGAGGAATACAAAAAGAAGAAAGAATATTTCATGCAGGAACCAGGGGGTAATATACAAGATAAATATTTTGTTCCCTGCAATAAAACTAGGAATCTGCAAGATTCCTTAAGCAGCCAACTGTATTGCTGAAGGATGGCAATTCTGGACAGGGGATTTGGTTTTAAACAAGTCCATTTCTGACTAAGAAAAATCTAATTAGATAGGCATGGGGAGAAAAATAGTAAAATATCTCATCCACCCATATGACACATTGTGCCACTTGTCATCTAATATGTGGAATGTGATGAAAGTTCTGAAGCATCTTCTAAGCACTTTTCACTTCTGCATCAGCTTCAAAAAATTGTATAGTTATTTTAATATCTAATTTCTGCTGGACCTAAACAGGCCTGCTGTAGGTTACAGAGTGTTGGAGTAGAGATATCTTGCCTAAATGGAATGTGGAAGTGGTTTATAGATCATGATATGACCTTAACCACTAGGATAAGCAGTCTCATGACATCTTGGGAATGAATAAGGCTTAGTTGTGCTTACCAGATCAGTGAGTTTTAGTGCATTTGGCTGCTTTTATATTTTAGAGAAAGATTTGGCTGTTTATAAAAGTGACAGGGAGTGTTCTAGAGGAGGCAAATGCTGCTGTGGGTCATATGCAGTCTATTTCTTGGAGTGAAAAGCTCTGAAATACACTAGATCTGAATTTGAGTTGTTATCTGAAGACATATCTATCATAAGCAGCAGCCTGTAGGAAGAAGTTCTGATCTACTGAGAGAATATGGAATATATGTAAAAATACCAGTATCTTTTATCCTCTGTACAGCAACTCTTCCTGCTGCTGGTGTGAAAAATGTGGAAGGAGACAAGTGACATATTAATATGTCCTAGTGCCTGGAAGAAAAGTAGAAAATTTATTCTTCTAACCAAAGGGTTTTTGCAGCCAGTAGATTCTAAAATCTCAAGTGCCTTACAGTAAAGAATTAAACAGTCGAGGTGTTAAGGCCTGATTTTTCTGACTCACCTCAACATGAATTGGAATGCTTTTTTCCTTCTTTGAAATCAAACCAGTAACTGTACTAAGTGGTGTGCAATTAGATTTTTCTGGTGAGATGATAGGCAAACCTTGCCTTCCCCTGTCACCATCCCAAAAGGAAATATGTGTTGGTTGATGAGTGCAGGTGAGAGGGATGATTCAGAGTTTTGGTTTGGTACTTCTTCATGGTTATTGCAAAGATCCTGCAGGATTTTCACTACAAAATAAGAGGGAACTGGAGATTGATAATATCTTCTAAGTGTGACAAGGTCAAATGGAAGGAGACAGAATTGGACTTAAGATAATTAATTTCTGTCTTTGAACTTGAATGAGGAATTTTTTTTCAAGGTATTTTCTGATAAAATTAAGATTTACTAGGAAAACATGAAAAATAATGTTGGAGTTTTTGTGTCATCCTGGTTCACAAAGGTCTTAAACGATCTCCGAGTTTCTAGAAACTTCATCAAGTGAATTCTGAAGACCATAAACTTATTTATTACAGTTGTATGACTTGTTGACAGTTTGTACTTTTAGTACAAGTTTTGCAAAATATGGAGTAGCACATTTGCTTCAATTTTGTTCCTATCCTAATGTTCCTTTCCAAAATCTTTCCCCTCTTTCATATTCAGAAGGCAGATGATTGGAATTTCATCTCCTAATGGTCAGGCCTGCTGTGTCACTTAGTGTGTGTGGTCCTGGACAGTATGCATCCTTTTGCATCAAACACACAGATCTGGCAATGATTTAATCTTGGAAATAACGCAGTATCCACTGAGAAAAGTTCACAGAACTGCACCCTAAATCTCATGTGGCCTATTTCCAGTTCTCTTTCCTAAAATGGACCACCATTTTTCTCTCACTTCCCCCTGTAAACCTTCATTTCTGGGCCTGTCACCACTTTGAGCTTTGCCATCCCACACTAGCAGCATCATCCCGGTATTAATTTTTTTTCCTCGCAGGGAAAATTTAATAAGAAACAAGAACCAGAAAAGATACTCTATTTAACTTGTTCTGCCCCTTTGCTTTTTGAGAGGGAAGTTGTTATAAATTATAATTCCTTGAGCTTCTCATTCTTTAACCATTTGATGAACTTTAAAATTCTTGTTGATTTTGCGGCATTTAAATCCAGAGTTAGGGAGGAGAGGAGAAATGAAGAATTTAGTGAAGTATAGAATTATAGTGATTTCCTATATTGCAACAGTGCAAATAAGTTTTGATTGCTTGATTCACTTCTGTTTTGAGTATTTTTGATTCTACTTATTTTTTCTTCATAAAAGCCTTTCTTTGCATGACCTAGAAAATTATAAAAACAGTTTCATCAGGAACTAAGTATGCCAAAACTAAAGATTTTAGGAACTGTCTTTCTCACCCTCCTTGCAAATAAGTTGACTGCAGGTTAGTGATGAGATGACAGCTACAGAATGTGTGAGGGGAGAAATGGGCATTTTTCTGGAAAGGAGCCCTATTCCACATGAAGTTAGCAACCTCCTGTGAAATTCATAGAGGAATTACCAAACAGAGAAATCACTTTGAGCAAACCACTGTGTCATGTAGGTTCTGCACCTGTCAGACTGTGGGCATTGGAGAGGAGACGATGACCTACCAATGTGCCCCCTTTGGCCCATAATGCTGTTCTGATCTACTCATGCAGTGAAAAGAATGTCTGATAGTGCTCTGAACCTTCATGTCTGTGGGAAGCCGAAGTGACTGGAGGCTGTGCCAGATGCTGTCTGGAAGAGGCATTGCAATCTGTTGCTGGTGCCCTGCAGTGTGACACAGGGGAGCTGAGTCCCATATAGAGGTGAGGTGTTAACCTGTGGTGTTACCTTCCATGACCTATTTTCTCTCTTCACCATTCTTATGTGTTTAGACTCTGTGCAGGGAGGTAGGGAGGGACCAGCCTCATGCTCCAGACCCTCCTGCTTGTTCCCCATGCTGCATGCTTTGGTGTAGGGGTTTCCAGGAGGCTCCTGAGGACAGTGAATCACCAGAGACGCTGGCACAGTGCTACAATATGCCATCTGACCAAGAGGGCAGCTTTCTGGGAAAAAAGGAGAAGGGCACAGGCAGGCGAGTCAGAATTCTTTTCTCCTCACTGATAGAAGACAGCACACATGTTGTGAAGACTACAAGAGTCAGACCAAAACTTCTCCCTGTGTGTTTAGAAGTATGAGAACAGCAGTACCTGTGAGGTAGAGTTCTGTGTGACATTGCCAAGCACTTTCTGGGGTATGACTCGAAGTTGCCAAGGAGATGGATGCTCCTGTTTTCCAGTGATGCCACCAGAGGGTTCTTTCAGGCCAAAACAGCTGACTATCTGTTGTTTTGGGCTTCTGCTGGTCAGTTCCTAAGTGCATTGACAGGTGTGAGATGGGAGAATGTAGATGACTGTGATTCCCTTGCTTCTTTTGCTGTTATGATGAGGTGTGTGTGGATGAGCAAAAGGGAGAGCAGATGTTGAGAGAGAGAGAAACAGAACCTGAAGTTGAAACTAAGGTTTCTCCTTTTCCTTTACTTCTTTTTCTTTCCTTTCCTTCTTTTTTGACTGTTTCCTAAAATAAACAGAAACCAATGTGGTGCATGTTTAAGATGGTTGTTTCCTCATGCTGGTTACAGACCTGTATGTAGTCTGAAAGATGGGCAATATTTCTCTTCTTTGGCCCTTGTGGCTGAAAGAGTGTGGTTTGAAGAGTGATGATGCATTAAAGCAGACAAAGACTTGAAAAGAGAAGTTGAGGGAGTTATGTGGGGGAAAATGCATGCCAGGGCATGAGGTAAGTATGACCAGTTGACTGTGCTGATTTTATCAGGTTTGATATTGTATGGTACAAAGTGCATGAGATTCAGATTGTGATTATGCCATCGTAGAAGATATCTCCCTTCAGGAGGGTGCAATTCAGGTCCAGAAAGGAGTTATCTTTTATTCATATGCAGCCTTCAATAATACAGAAGACTGGAGGGGAGACTACTGTTTTATGGGACCATTGTGTTGTATCACTGGGCAGCCAGACAGAAGAAAATGCTCTGAGTCATTGCCAGTTTGGGTTGAAATGGAAAATATGATACAGCAGGCAACTATATCCAAAAGGGTATGAATGGTTCAGTACGTGGAGTTCTGGTACAACTGTAAGGTCCAAAGCACAATGAAATGGGCATTTCAACAGTGAGATACTGAGGTAGATAAAGCATACAAAAAGTGAGGAAGGTAACAGCCTGAGGGCAACCACATATCTCAACTGTTTGCCTTCAGCTGGGAAGGACAACAGTCTTCTGTGAACCTTGTTTTCTCCTCTTGCTTTGGGGGACTAGCTGTGGTAGAACTGGTCAGGAATAGACCTAACTGTCTAGACTTCCACACTGCACAAACAGGTGTGAATGTTGAATCAGTGCTGACAACACAAATGCTGCCCTTGTGGCAGTAGTTACGTGTTTTCCTTCCTACACCTGTTCTGTTAGCAACATCATGGCTGTACTCACTCTCCAGACATTTAATTGGAGGCAGTGTCAGAAGGGGAGAGCAGTGGGGAAGGATTCTGGGAAAGTAGCTGCATGTGAATGAGAAATATTTCCTGTAAGCTTTTGATGTTGGCTATTGTCAGAGGTTGGGGACAGGATCTCTATGCCAAAGTTTTAAGATAACACTGGAGATGGCTGAAGAGTTTGATTAATTTTGGGTAAATGGGCAGTGAAACAAGCTGCTTCCCAATAGGAAATACGGCTTGAAGAAAAGAAAGAACTTAAATCTGAGACTGCTATGTTCGTGCATATGTTGCTAGTTCCTTTTCCCTCCTTTACTTGCTGTCTCTAACCTTAACCTGCCAGAGAATACTACTTTATTGCGTTTAAGAGAAGAGTATCTGGTTTTGTACCATTTTCTATGCAGTGATGCACAAAATGGTTGATACCCAGTAATGTTTGCCTGAGGACACACAGCCAAATTTCCTGCTAGTTGCTAATGGGAAAGTTTGTCCTTCAGTATCTACACAGCAGTACTTCTGTTTTAGCAGTTTTGGAGGACTTTGCCACCAGTTGTCAGCTGCCTGGTGAACCAAGAGCACTCTTGTAAAGGAGATCTGCTTTCTCAAACAGCCTGCTCTTTTAAATGCCCATTGGTTGTTGGTAGTTTTAAGTACCATAGGATTTCTTGCTTCTTAGGGTTCAGCTGGCTGTAAATTCATCTAAAGTGAAAAAAGAGCGTTTGCTGTAGTTACAGCTGAGAAACAGCAAATCTCCTCTCAGTCTCTGCTGAGCTCATGTCTGGGGAGGGTAGGGAAAGCAAGCTGCTCCTTGGTACCCCAGTTCTGAGTGGTCAGGTCCCCTAGGAGAGGGAGGGCAGCATAGAAATGTTCCAACTGAAGAAAATAACACACAGTCCACAAAACCTATTTACCCTAAGGATCAGATTTTACTTTTGAATCAATTTCTCCTCTCTGGACTCCAACCATGCCATTCCTGAAGTGTTCTGGGAAGAGCTGCAAAGACTTGACCCCATGAGAACTCCCAGTGTTTCAAGAGCTTTTGCAGTAAAGGAAGGTAAAACATCTTTCATTTAAAGGTTGGCTTTCTTCTGAACTTTACTCAGAATCTCTGCTTGCAAATTCATTTACTCTTTCTCATATTGGGGTAGATTTTAAAATTATGTCAGTTTTCAATATTCAAGCAAAAAATTGCCTATTGGAGGAATTGGAGACTATTTTGTGTGCTGTTACATCATCTTTTTAGACCAATATTTTTCATGGGTGCTTGATAATTTGTGCTTTAGCTTCAGATTTTCCCCACTTGGTACACTGCAAACCTGACTTTATGTTGCTATGCCTCTGAGGCAGAATAGATTTATAATTTATAACCTTTATTATTATCACACTTATAAAAAACTATCAGCCTGCTATTAAGAATTATAACTATCTGTGTGGTGACCCACTGGAAAACTCTCACCTTAGACAACAGACATAAAGAGAGGCATAAGAGTATATGATTTTTCAAGTTAGGGATGTATATACCTGTATGTCAATGGTACTTATGCAGAATATTTAATAGGGAAAATGTAGATGAACTGTAAAAGTTAAAATGAGAATTAAAAACTAAAATAGAAAAGCCTAGCACAGGCTAATTCTACCATTTTAAACCCCCTAGTTATTTGTGGCAACAACTGCACTTTCAATGCTAGCACTAATATTTCTGATCCTGTCAGGTAGGAGCTGCACCTTGCAGATATGCACTCTCTGCCAGTATCAACAGATAAGGTTAGGGCTGATAGCTGTGCAACAACAAAACCATACTGTGCTGCTGCATGCCTTGTGTGTGATCTCTGTGCTCCTTCTGTGTAGTGAATACACTGGGTATACTGTAATTCAAACTGTGGGCTTTAAAAGTCACACTCAGGTAAGGAAACAGAGCGTAACAGCTATGATAACAAATATTTATCAGAAATTGTATGGCCAGCAGGACCAGGGAAATGTTCGTCTCCCTAGACTCGGCACTGGTGAGGATGCACCTTGAGTGCTGTGTTCAGTTTTGGGCCCCTCACTGCAAGAAAGACACTGAGGGGCTGGCGTGAACGCAGAGAAGAGCAGCAGAGCTGGGGAAGAGTCCGGAGTACAAATCCTGTGAGGAGCTGCTGAGGGAGCTGGGGATGTTTAGCCTGGAGAAAAAGAGGCTCAGGGCAGACCTTATCCCTCTCTACAGCTGACAGAAGGGTGTGGCCGGGTGGGGGTCGGTCTCTTCTCCCAGGTAACCAGTGACAGGATGAGAAGAAGTTGCACCAGAGAAGGTTTAGATTGGATATTAGTAAACATTTCTTCATGGAAAAGGCATTGGAATAGAGTGTCCAGGGAGGACACTCTAGAGGTAGTTATTCTGGAGGTAGTTAAAAGACACGTAGATGTGGCAATTGAGGACATGGTTTAGTGATGGACTTGGGAGTGCAGGGATGGCAGTTGGACTTGATGATCTTTAGGTCTTTTCCAATCTCAGTGATTTTATGATCATGTTCAAAACAGCTTGATTGAACCTATGTCTTCTCATTAGAATGGGAAAACAAACACAACACAAAAACAAAGAGCTTTTTATACTGATGGCTTTGTTCATTCCACAGGCTGATGATGTGCTTTGTGTTATTCCTTATGTTCTGAATCCTTCCTACTATTTATGATTTTACTGCTATTATCTGTCTGCTGTCATCATGATAGCATTAGAACAAAATGTAACAATATCTATAATTAGGGTTGTCTACACATTTTCTCTCTATTTTCCATTTGACTCATGTTTGCAACTTTCTGAATCTTTCAACTTTCAAGTTGAGATAATCAAGGTCAGCCATTTCTGAGAGCATGGGTGGTGTTTATCCATTTTTAAAAATGATATTTTGATCTTTGGAGCAGGTGTATAAGAACTGCAGGGCTGGATATTGAAATTTAGCAACAAGAGAATACTTGTTTGGCAACAAGAGGATTCTTAGATAAAACCCAAGTCTTCTTTCAAGAAAGATACAAACAGTGTAAGGATACTTAATAGTGACCTGTTGGAAAGTGTTGAACTTGAAAGACACAAGATCATGCAGTTATTGAGATAGCTATATACACAGTTTAATGTCAGTGGGAGTGCTGAATAGACATGAAAATTATATATATCATTCTCTGGATGAAGCCCAAGAGGATGAATCATGGAAAAAGATGGGCAAGTGTAGGTCCTGAAAGTCACTGCTCTGAGGACGTGCAAGCACCCTTTAGCTGCCAGTGCCCACAGCCCAGCCTGCACACAACCACATGCTGTGGGGAAGCACCCACTGGAAGAAGCAGAGCAGGGCTGGCCCCCAGCTGTGGCAGCAGTAACATCTGGTGAAGAAATGGTTCTGCTGGAGCTCAAGGCATGTGGGAAGCTTAGGAGCACCTGGGAAAAGGTGATGGGTGATGGACAGATTGAACTTTTAGTCACTGGATAGTCTGTACTCACTGCATTAGTTAGGCTGGTCTTTGGTAGCTGTGCCTTTGCCTCAAACAGCACAGCTGTGGTTTTCTGCACGGGGGCTTCTGTGCTGGACCTTGCCCAAGCTGTGCTGCTGTGCACAGGTGCTTTTTAGCATGTCTGGTTTCCAGCCAAGTGTGACTTTTTGCTTTTTATTATGAAAGTTTGGGCTTTTGTTTTGTTTTTTTTTGTTTGTTTGTTTTTTGGTTTGGTTTGGTTTGGTTTGTTTTTTTTCTGAGATCCTTAAAAGCATCCTCCTTCATGTCTTCTTTTGGGGAGTAAATTCTCTTCTGCTATGTTTCTTTCTCTCTAGTTCAGTGTGATACCACAAAGTGCTGTGTGTGCTTCATTTCAGACACTGATTTTTAGATATTCGGGACTGACCATAAGTGAGTTAATTGGTGATCCTAATTGGTGATTAGCCTAATAATGGCTTTGATTATGTTAATTAAACTCTTTTCCCAGACAGCAGCTGTTAAATCATTTGTCTTCCAGCTCTCCCTCAGCTGGGGTCCTTCTGAAACCTGCTGGTTTGCGTTGGCAGTGTTGAGTACTGAGGGTGTGATACCAACACTGTACTCAGTTTTTTCCCTTCAATTTTAAACTTCCTCTTGTTAAAATCCTATGGTAAACATTTAAATGTCAGTAATCAACTTCTATGGTGTGGTTCTCTGGAATCTCTTCCAAGTGTAACTGTTCTCCAAGGTGATGGGAGAGAGCCTATGGCACCTGTTTATGCTAATTTGACTTTTGGTGCATGTATGCACTGTCCGGGATGCTTATGGATGCTGTGCTGGATACACAGATCATGAGACAAAAATACAGCAGTTCACTAAACACAGCTGAGAAGGCTGGGCTAGCTTGTGTTTTTTTTCTGAAAGCAAGGAGACGAGTGGGTCTTCTGTATGGATTGTTAGCTGACAGAAAACAGTGTAGAAATTAATACCTCAGCAAGAAAAGACTGTAACTGTGGTGGAGGGAGTTGTGTGGCAACACTGATGCTGCTACACCTTTTCCAGAATAATTCAGATCTTTTTAAGTAAGTAAGCAGGCATTTCAGACTGGCATGTCCTCAGCTTCATAGCAATTGTAATAATTTCCATAATGCTTCTTTAGCATGCTTTCATCCAGTTAGAACAGTCTAAGAGACAGCAAATGCAATGAAAGGGGAAACTGGACAGCTCCATGCAGATCATATGGAAACATAGATTTTCCTGACACTGCCCTTGTATCATAGCTTTTAATGCTCAAGGAATGAGTACAAAGTACTAATGCAGAAATTATGTTGTCTTGATGCTGGTTTGTTGAAATTGGTGACAAACACACACAGGAGGATGAATTTAGCTTTTTATGTGTGTAAAACTAGTATTTCTAGTTGCAGAATATTTCAGTTTGCCCCTGTTTTGTGGTTGTGGTCTTGGGGCATTCAGAAGCCCTACATTGTTTGGATTGTTTCAGTTAAGGGTGCTCTGCTACTTGAAGTATCAAGCCTCAGATCAGAAAGATTGCTTTTCAGAACTGAGGAGCATTTTAAATTGATGGCACATTTACAGTGAATACCTTTCCAGAAGACTGAACAACACCAAGCCTACAGAAGCCAGTTCCTTTAAACAATGCCTTATCCCTTGTGATTGCTGTGACGATTAAATAACTTCAGAGTTGAAAAAGTTTGAATGGCATTTGCCTTGAGCATTCTTGTGCAGTGCTTTTTTTAATGAGCTCCCACACTGCCAGCTTGCAACTTCTAGTATTTAAAGCTTTCTTTGTGCTTCACTCTTATTGCAGTGTTGATAAATTGGGTTTAAGACTTTTATTAGCTGTTGTCCTTTTTGTGTGAAGTGTGAAACCATGCATGAAGGCAAGGAAAGGTTTGATGTTTGTTACTACTTAATTCTGTTCTAACTTTAGTCTAGATGGAAGTCTGAATGTACTAGACAGTAAGTACAAGGGCAGAATAATACAGGAAAGATAAAAACTGGGATAATGAACCCTCAAAGATTCCAAAGTATTTTTTAAGACTTAACAAAATATTTATACATTTTAATGAAACTGCTGTGACAAGACTTTCTCACTCTGCACAAATGTTGGAACTGCTAAAAGGACATTGCTCCTATTCTAAGGCTGAGGAAGAGGAAACTGTATGAAGTACCAGCAGGGGGAGTCAGGACTGGCCATTAAATGCTGGAAATGTTCAGATCCCAGTGGTCATCATCTGGAAAGGAAAGCATATTGTTAATGTATGAGGTGAAGTAAAATGTTCCCCTTAAGAATCTTCTGCCTTTTGTGCGATACATTTGTGTGTTTTTTCCCTCCTGCCTTTGGATTAGGAATATGAAAACATAGTCTATTCTATTTTGGGTGTCCTCCTAGTGATTCCATTCAAAAATGGTTTTCTGAGCAATTTCCCTCTTTCCTATGCCCTTCTCAAACCACACTAATATGTATGAAAAGTGGTAACCTTTAGAACTGTTCAGGATTTAACACCTCTAGCTTGTCACTGATAGAAAAATAATGGCAAATGGGATAGATCCACAGTGCTGGGGAGGAAAAGTGGTTCAACATGAAAAATATTGGCAGCATGCTCAGAGGAATCACTATCTCCTCCCAGCTGCAGTGCAGTGGTCTCTGTGTGGATGGGATGGATGCTGTCTCTGATGGCACACTGATGGTGAGGACTTGGGCAAGTGAAAATGCTCTGAGGAGATTTGTGGCCGTGCAGAAGCTCTTGAAGCTCTTTTCTGTCAGTCTGCACATTAACACAAAGGACTTTATCCCTTTCTTTCACACCTTGCTTGTGACAACTTGTTTACTTAGGCTTTGTAAGAAGGATATTGTTAGGAACCAATTTTTTTGTCCTCTTTAGTGTCCTTTGCAATAATCTCTCTGAATTTGTTGTCTAGTGTTCCTTGGCTTGTTCTAAAGTGTTTATTTTTTTGTATTTCTGGCTTATTCCCTGAGCTTTCATCATTGAAATAATGGAGAAAAGCAAATAAAAATCATGGAGTATTTACTTTAAGATATAAAAATGGATGAATTTATATTCACTAGCTTCTATCAAAGACAACGTTCTCACTGGAGTATTTGTTATCACTGACACTTTGTTCTTATGGTCGGACTTGCTCAGTCTAAAGTGTCTTGCATGCTGACACGCTCTTCAAAAAAAGTTTTTTGGGAGGCGTGTAAGGCACAACTCAGCCTTCTCCTGCTGCATTTCACTTACTGATCTGAGTGAACATGCTCCTAACTGAAGCTCTTTCTTCATTAAGCAGGTTTTTGGTTTGTTTTCTTTTTACTGTAATTCTTTTTGCTGTAATGGGATAATGGAGATTCAGCCAGAGACATTGTTTTTCTTCTGGAATTTGTTTACTGAACATTCAGAGAGATTGGTGCTTGTTGCCCTCTTGAATTTGCAGAAGGTTCTGGAAACAGCAAACAGGTGTTATGACCTGCAAAGGAAATAAGCTGATAGACAAAGAGCAAAGCAAAAAGGGAAATAAACCTGTTGCTCGTCCCTTCAGTGCTGGCAGTGTGGGGCTGGTGGAGAGGGGAGAGGCCCTGAGCTGGCAGGTTTGGGCTGAGTTCCCAGCTCCTCTGTGGCCACGTACAAACTGCTCACACTCTGCTTTCCCTGTCTCACCACTCTTAATTCTTCACATCTTACTGTGCAGAGGGCTTTGACTGTGCTCTGTACACACCATTGTGTATCTGTTCCCTCCCTCTGCAGTGCCACTGAGTGTCTTTTAATATTGGGCAGTACTGATTTCAGTGAAGCCAAGCTTGTGCAGAAAACCGGACATTTATACTGTCTCTGGGCATTTTCATGACTTCAGTTATCAGCTACTCCTTTGTGTTTTGTGTTCCTAACCTCACCTGCATTCCTTTTCTGCTCTTTCCACCCAGGGTTACATATTTAGGTTTGTATCCCTGTCCTTTCCCTTCTTCCTCTTCTCCGATCTGTTAAGAGTCCAAATTCTCCTGACTATCTAATTTAACTTTGATTCCCTCCTACTCATTAGGCTTCTCTATTGAGGCCAAGAAGGTCTGGCAGCCTCTTTGATGGGTTTGCTAAGCTGTTGATTTAAATTTTACAGGCTTTGTGATGCAGAGAGACTGCTAAATCACTGCTCCCATGACAGGTTTCTGAAAGGCTGGAGGAAGACAGAGTATTGAACAGAAAATTGGGAGAAGTGAGAGAAAACAGGGGTAGAACTTCTGGAAGGAAGTATGAAGAGTAATTATGGGCCAGGTAGATGACAAGAGTCTGACAGGGAGAAATCATTTTAAAGAAGAGTTTCTGTGCACATATAGATGGAGAAAGGCAGGATAGGAAGAAGACAGGGGGACATTTGTCAGAAGGAGCTGAAACCATGGTGACTGGAATCTGAATGCTCAGCATCAGAGCTGATATTTAAGGACAACTTCAAGGGGTTCTGACCAAGGAAGTCTAGCTGTTTGCTTTCAGGTAGATTCTCTTACTAAAAAATAATCCAAAACAACAACAACAAAACCTGCCAAAAAACAACTGGAAACTAACAAACTAACCCTAACAAACAAAACACAACTCCAACAAACAAAACACCTAAAAAAATCCAAATCCAACATCAAGGCTGTGTACCATTCAAAGCATGTCAAGAGAGCTTGACAGAAAAATGTTTTAATAGCCTGCTGCTCTTGTGCTGATTGATTACAGCAACAGCTCAAAGATAAGCATTCTGTCAAGAATCATTAATATCTGTCAGCCAGTAGTAGCTATGCAATATCAAAAATTCAAGCTGTTGAAAAGCATTCTATCCTTGCCTTGTGCTGAAGACCAGTAAATGAATATTCATGGTAGCACACACAGCTTGCAAAAAGTTCTCCACTTCACATAGCTTTCAAAATATGAGCATGCAGGTTATTACCACAGTTTAGGTGTGAAAATAAGTTCCTGCTTTTTTACTTCTTTACACTTTGACAACTTCAATGCCTGTAAATTACCACAATTGTTTGCCCAAATCTTACTATTCATCTCCAATGAGCTGTGAGATTTTCTTGTTGCCTCCATCACTGGGAAGGAATATTTTAAGATCTGGAAGACTGAAGAGAAGATGCTGCTCAGGTGATCCTGTATGTGGCAGAGAATTGAAATACAGAAGGCAAGTCCTTCAGTGCTTAAACAAGAAAAAAACTTGTGACAATGGTAAAAATTCTTCTGGAAGTCCTCTGATGTTGTGAAAATTATCCCTGACCTGTAGGAATTCTCAGAAAACATGACCTTAGTGACTGCAGTGGGACTACTGTGGGGTTAAACTCCATCCAGTGTTGTGTCAGCAGACAGTGGGCATCTGGGGGGAATTTTCCTTTTGGAATTCAAAAATCAGGATTTAAGTTCAGAAGGAGCCATTGTTCTTATGTGGTGTTCCCCATATCACAGTGATGAAATGTTTAGTCTGAGGTTTGACTCCTGATGTTGTGCTAGGTTTTACTTATGCTGAGATTTTGGTTACTTTCACCAGTTGATACAACTACCTTATTTCCTTGTGATTCCTAAGACTTTGTTCTTAGGAATGCACATATGTGAAATCACTTCAATGAATTTTAGAAATTACTTTTCCTAAGATCTTTCTGGAGTGCTAGGATAATAGGTGTTCTCAATCTGCTATGGCTGGTCAAGTAAAGCTGCTGTGAGCAAGCCTGCCAGAAAACACATCACTCTGTGGAGAGGTGAGAGCAGAGAAGTCTGTGTTTATGTCCAGAGATAACTGCCTCTTCCATTCTAATCTATTATTTCATGGTTCAAAGACTCTGAGGATATGGAAATATTGGGACCATGCCCCTGCTGTATTTCTGGAGACTGGAACAGTTCTACTACTACAAACTCTTTTCCCTTCCTTTCTCTTTGATTAAAAATACTCAGGTGGAGTAATAAAATACTTAGGTGGAGGAACTCTTCAGAAAAATGGAAGACTTGAGTTCAGGTCTCCGCTCCTGCGCTGATATTTGAAACACAGGCCTGTTGTATCCCAGATGTTCAGTGACTACAGGGGATTATACTTGAAGTTTAATCTTTCCAATTGTTCTTTCAAACAAGAAAAAGCTCTGTGAGCCTAACTATTGGATGAGGTTTGTAGCTGCAAATTACTGGCAGAGATATTTCATTACCTTTGAGAGTCCTCTGTACTTTCTGTGGACAGCTTCAGCTTATTAGCATCTGCAAATGCCATTCCTGTGTGCCTGGCAGGCGCTACGCAAGCAGAATAGTTCTCTAAAAAGGTCCCAGTGGGATAGTAATACATCCTTACTTCTGACTATATGTTTGTTTATGTGCAAATATATTTGCATTTTGTGGTGACTTGCTAACAAACTCACCAAGCACAAAATTCAGCTGTCTAACATCTTTCAGATGTCGGATGATTTCTGTATAATGAAAATAATAAAAAAAATTCCGGCAGTATCTCTTATGCAATAGCATCTACCCCTGAATATCATGATAAATACAATTCTTTTTAGAATTGAGGTATGGAACTCTCAGCTGTATGCATGTTTACTGCTGCTTTTAGTCCTGCTGAGTTCTAACAAAATAGCAGACTCAGACTAGAAGTACTTTTAAGACTGGAGGCAGAGGAACAGAAATGAATACCTGTTTCAGAAGGTTAGGCTGTAACCCTCTTCACCACTTCAGAGACAAGTATTCCTCTCACATGCAGTCATCCATGGTTTGTCATTAAAAATGCAACAGTGGTTCCAGTTATTTTTTGATAAACCCTCTGTGTCTTCACTAGCCTGTCAGTTCACTCGTCAGTAAAGCAGGGCCCCCTTGAGAAACCACTGTGAGTTATTCCCATGTCACATTCCTGTAAATACTGTGTGCACTCTTGATTTTGGTCTGCAAGCACACCTGTGATTAGTATGTGGGAGGAGCATGACTCAGACCTAGTCATTCCAGTGATAATTTTTCTTTAACCATCCCAAATTAATATTCATCAGTAAATGTCATCTTTGTCTCCAACCTCATTGGTTTAGTCAACATAATTCCAAACTCCATTATTCTTATTTGTGTTATGAACAGTATTAAATCTTTGTAACTGTTTAGTGATACCAGAAAGGGGGAGGTTTTGGACCACTTTGTCGTTAGGTTTGTTTGGGAAGTGTTTGAAAACCCTGTGTAGAATATAGTTACATAACTTGTTTATATTTGTTGCATTTTTTTTTGGTAAAAGTTGTGCATATGCTAGAAGGGATTAGCAGGTCGGTGATGACCACCTTGCAGTCTGGCTGTGGTTGTTGAAGTAACAACACCCCAGGGTGGCTTACCAAGGTTTTGTTGCATCAAAGGCTTCAGACTGAGCTGCAGAGAGGCAAAGCACACAGGTGCAACGTAGTCCAGTTAAGTGCAATAGCTTTAGGGACTTAATTTCACAGTAGAGGAGATCTGAACTGAGAGCTAATTGTTGTCCTTATGTCCAGTATCCATTAATCCTGTCAGGTAGTGCCGTGCCCTTAGCTCTTGCTGGCTGGTCTGTCACCTGAACAGACCTGGTGGCTCCTGGGTGATTAGCACAGGCTCTCTGGTGTCTGGTCAGTGCAGAGGTCACTGCTGGTTTCACAGTGGGACTGCTTAGGGCAAAGTCATCTTGAAGGGCCTGCTGAGAGTAAATCAGGGGAGCTACAGAAGGCACAGGCTTCCAGTTACACAATTTCAGTTGTTTTCAGGGTTTTGTTTAACTAGTTTTAGATTTGGAGACAATACAGTTAATCCAAAGAAATGTCTTCTCTCTGGAGTCTGTGAGACAAAGGACATGCAATTTTTCCATCAGCTGTCTGGTTGAGGCCAGCACTCTACCACCCACCTCTGGTTCTCTTCACAATGAAACCACAGTACCTCCATCCCACTCTGCTTTTATGTTGGGGTAATTTATAGGCATTAAAATTTTACCTTTTCTTTTATTCTCAGGGAAGACAAAGCCTAAAAAAAGACTGTGCTGTACTACATAGAGAGCAGAAGCTTTTGGAAGTCATTGGATGAAAGTTAGTGGCCCGAGAGAATTGCATTGTCTTGATATTTCTCCAAACTGTGTCCTTAACTTTCATCACAGGCAGACATGCCCACACCTTGCAGTAGTGTTTAAAGCACAGCCAGTAGAAGTTTAAAGCCTAATGAAAAGTGAGATCACTCAGTCTCAGGGGAAGCCTTGGATCCTTCCTCTTTGTGGTCTCACTGGTGGTTTCAGATCTGAACATGATCAGCAAGGAATGAAGCCAGCTATGAACATCCCACATGGGTACTCTGGTGGGAGTAGAGAGAAGCCACCTGAATCCAATTACTATTTGGAACAAAGAATTACTCTAAATACCATACTCAAATGTAAGATACCTTAATTAAATGAAGTTGAAGCAATGACCAAAAGGAATCAGACAGGAGAATTTTGCTTGAACTTTGCAAGTGCCTTTAACCATTAAACTCTTGTGTTACATCAGTGATGGGGGCAGGTTTTGTCCAGAAATCTCTGTGTGTAAGTGCTGGATGGTGGTTTTGGTGTGCAAAATTCAGTTCCAATCCTTGACTCTCTCACTGATAGGTTATTGCAAAATGAGGCCAAATAGTTGCCAACAGGAACAGGCCTGAGCCAGCAGTGCAAAACACAGCAGAATGTGTGACAGCAATATAGGGAAAGGACCAGAAAGTTTGGATAACAGATGATCTCCTTGAGTGTCCCTAGACTTCCCTCCTGCCTTGTTGAAAGAATCATACAAGTCACAGAGGAAACTGTGTGAGCAGAGGAATGCTAAAAACTACATAGGTAAGCAGTTTCACATGAAGAGAACTTTTCCTAATTGTGGCTTTTGATTTTTGTTCTTTTGTTTGTGTAGTTCTATTTCAGTAATAGATTTTAAAATGAGGAGAGTTGGTGTTTAATTGGGGGAAAGCATTTGAGCTGAGTTGAGGGTAGATAAAACTGAGCTTTGAAAGCAAAAGCTTTCGTATTGGTGCAAATGAGCAAAAATCTAGAAGCAGTATCTGGAGATCTAATCTTAACCAAGTAATTGAAAATGGCCATGCGTTACCCTATATAAACTGTAGAAGAAAAACTATGCCCTTAAACGGCTCAGTTGTCATTTAAATGGTGATCTGTTCATTAGTGCTGGGAAATGAAATGGAAATCCATTTCAATTTTCTAGGCAATTTAAATTTTATTGTCCATAAAATTCTGCAAAACAGTGAAAAAGTGTCCTTTCTCACAAATTGCACAGGATTTAATCAGATTTGGCATTTTATTAATTCTCATCATGGTAAAACCTGCTTGGGAATACATTGAGCTGAGTTCATCCTGTGTTGGTAAAAGTGTCCCACTGGGGAGTCTGCCCTGGTATGTTTGGAATAGAGATAGTTTTTGCAGCTGTTATCTGTTTGTACACTTAGTTTCCTCTTGGTAATCAAATTGGCACATCGAGCAAGATCTTGATGATGCTCCATGTTTTGAACATGTGTACTTCAGTGTTGCTCTAAACTAATCCCTTATGACATTCCTGAAGATGTTGTGATAAATATGCTGCTCTTTACAAGAACTGTAGTTGCTGTAAGTAGTTGTGAAAATTGGCACATTTTCTTGCCATTCTGGTTTACTTTATTGGAGATAAACCTATCTTGTGGGGAATAAAATTTGGAGAGGTAACTGGGAAGTGCCATTTTCTGTAGAGTATTCCTTTCTCTCTAGTCTTATCTTTGATTTATCATGCTGGCGTTTCCCATTTCAAATCTTGCCTGTTGATCTTGCTGTCCCATATTGTTATATTTTGAAATAAATCGAATAAATTGATTCTGCTAGGAGTCTTCTGTGGGCTTGTTGTTTAAACTGCACTAGTTCTTGGAAAGTCTTTTTGCTATCAAGGGTTAAAGCCCTAATTTCAGTCAATGACTAGGTATTACTGTGTTTAGAGTTAGTCATAACTTTCTGTCAGGTTTAAGAATTTACCTGTAAGTTGAGGCAGAACATTCATCTTCCTGTCTGGTTTTTGATGCATTTTTGGATGCAAAACACTTCTACCCCCGTTGGGACTCACCAGTCAGTGGAAGTGCTGGGCCTTACAGAGAAATGGATGCCTTTGGATAATTCAAGTAAGAGTCAGGTGAACTCATTGGTCTGCAAGTGCTGTTTGTGTATAGAATAAGAGTGTGCAACCCTGTTTCCTTGGGAGATGCTCATGGTTAGGGATTTCAAGCTCTATCAGCTTGAAGTCTCACTGTATCCAGGATGATTTTCTCTTTAATTCCTTTCAGCATTATGCTTCTGTTGTCTTCTGTTGGTGTCTCTTTAAAGCAGAAAGGTCATGTATGACCAGATTCTTACTCCTTATTTTCTCAACCAAGAATATGTCTAAGTCCTCACAGGCAACTTCTGACTTGTTATGCATCTGATTACTTTAGTAATCTGCTTTTCTGCAAGCATATTGGCTACGGTGGAGTCTGTGGCTGCCATTAAATCTCCCTCTGGTGACTGCTGGCACTTTTCAGGGTAAATACAATACTAAACTGTAGCTGTCAAAACAAATGAGTGATGAGTTTTGTAAATCAGGATTCTTGCCATTATACTTGTTTGGACACTTCTCAATTTGTCAAAATCCAGATTTTACACTGTTAATTAGTGAGACTGTGTTAATTTAGTCAGGTGCTGCTGTGCAGAAGTGAGAGCCTTGGCCAGGGAGGTAATAGCCACCACTCTTCCTTTGCATGGATTGGCAGGAGGCTTCATCCTCTCTTTTCCTAAGCAGGCTCTTGGATGCAAGATGCAGCCTTTCATAGAGAGCAAGGTGGGTGTTGGCCCTTCACTGTCAGTTTGGAGAGAGCTGTTTATGTTGAAGAGCTTTCTTACAGGGCTGATGCTGAAGTTTGTCCTATTGGTTTGTACTCACTCTGGCTCCAGTCGCTCCTCTGATCAGTTTTGCTGTGAGTGTTTTTCCATGCTGTTTATCTTAGCCCAAACATGCTGAAGGCAAAAGCAAAACCTGTTAGACAGTTGTGCTGTGCATGATTCTTGTGAGCCAAAACACCTGTGATTGCTGCTAGTAGCTCTTTGGGTGCTTCCAGATCAAAATTAAAAAA
>VZTB01000122.1:571320-662125 GCA_013397245.1 Thryothorus ludovicianus | reverse complement strand
AAAAAAAAAAAGCCTTGAAGCATTCTAAGGGATGCTGGAGTTCAGCATCTTTGGAAGGCTTGGTATTTACCAACACTTGCCTCTATTCTTCCATATTAAGTCTTAAACTGGCAAAATATAAGTCATTGCAAATCAATGAGATAACAGCAGGTTATATGGCTGTGCTGCTGTAGTAGCAGGCTGCTTTTATTTTGTAGAATTAGAAAAGGGTGTGAGGAGAGAAGCAGCAGGAGCTGCTTGTGGTGTTTGCTTCATAGCAGTTCTTAACTTCCCCTTCTGCCCTTACACACTGCAGACAGCCTATTTTAAGGTGCACAGATGTTTCTACTACTCTAGTCCTTGGTAGTTGCTTAAGTGGCTTCTTAGAGCAGCTGTTCCCTTGTTTGTGTCTCTGACGTTCATTTCATTGCAGTTCTTGTTTTTTCTGGTGATGGCAAGATGAAAAAGCCCCATGTGCTGATGCTCTGTTGTTTAGCCTTTGTCAATTGTGTCCTCACTGGTGTCCTACCCTTCTGCAGGGGAGACATTTCCATTGTAGCTGGAGCCCACTGTTGTCCTTCTCTGTCCCAATTTTGCTGCCAGCAGGGTGATTTCACCAAATGTGATGATGAGAGTGAGAAGATTTGCAGTAGGATTCAGCTAAAAGTTTAATAAAATTTGCCTGTGGTCTCTCATCTTTCATCCTGGAAGTCAAGCTCTTGCACCACATGGTTCGATGTGCATGTCCCCCATGGCCTATTCAGGCTTCTGCTTTGCTTTTTGCCATTAAATTGATTTTTTGACTTGCTCAGTAGTGTGCCAGTTCTCTGATCTTTGCCATTGCTACTGCCTTGCTTTGGTGGTGCAAATTAGAAGCTGGTGGCATGGAAGCAGGGGGTGGAGCAGTGTATTGTTTCAGTCCAGGAGAACAGAGAGCTGTGGGAAGAGCAGCACTTAACAGTTACTGGGGCAGCGTAGGGGAGAGCTCCTCTGGGAATTTACTTTCACTTAAAAAAGTGTATTTTTCCTGGGTTGTGAAATTCAGGAACTGATGCACATGCTAAGACTAGCAATTGTAATTTGTTTTATAGCAGGTGAAAATGTCCCGAATATATATTGTGAAAAGTCATGAAGTGCAGAAAATTAATTGACTTGTGAGATTTTGGCTAAGTTGTTTACATTTATTATTTACTACCTAAATGGAATTATATCTTTATGCATTGTATTTGTAAAAAACAAAAGGTAGATAAAAGATTACAAATAGGAAACTTTATAATACACAAAGCTTCCTAAGAAGCAGCAAATTAAGCAGCTCTAGGTCTGTCTGTACTAGAAGGTCGTGTAGATACTTGATAAGTACATTTTGCTTTAGAAGCTTTGATATCAGATTGCAAGACTACAAATAACAATTCTATCAAAACTAGTTCTGTAAACAATTCTTTACGATACCTGTTCAGTTTGGTATTTGCTTGCATATTGTATTTAATGGTTCAGTGTTTTTCTTTTAACTGCATGCTCTCTACCCATAAGCAGGCATAATTACCACTAATCAAGACCCCTAATCTCAAGCAATTATAAGCTCTTACATTGTTCTAATTGCACATTTGAAAATAATGTCATTTTCTCATATAATTATGAGATGATCCATACAATTAATTTCTGCTTTTCTTTTTATCTGATCAATGTTAATTTTGTGTGACCTCACAATGTGTTATCTGAAAATTGCCTTTGAGACATACAGTTTTTGTGGTTAATTTACAGTTGTGTTTCATATTCAATAAGAAGTGACACAGTGCAACAGATTTTCAAGGCTGTACTTTTATCCTTGTATGAATTGAATAATTTGTTGTATACTAGGAACTTGTTGGTTAAACAGAAGTGCAATTATACATTTAAATCACCTACTATTTGCAAATGCAGGTGCTTGCTCTTTGAATAGTACTGAGGTTACTGCAGTATGTAAAAGGGGTTTATTTTGTTTTTTTAATTGTTAAGTGGAATTTACATGCAGACAGATAGACTTTCTCAATCAGCTTTCCAGACAGCAAAAATGAAGGCAGTTCTTATTTAGAGTGCACTGCAAGTCTTGGGGGCAAGATGTAAGGGATTGCTCACGAGTTGATGTTGGTCTCACTTGTTGCTGTTTAGTTCTGCACACATTTTGTGTGCCAGGCCATTGGATGAGTGCATTTTGAACAAATCATCATCAATCTGTTGATTCATCTCAGGAACTGAATGCAGTACTTATATCTGTAATTGAGGTAATTGTAAACCTCTCATTCATACAGATAGAAATTCTTCCTCTCATAATTCTAAAATCAGACCCCAGATTTTTTACTGTGGTAGCTGAGACCTACACTGGCTTGTATTTATTTCTCTATTCTTACTTGTTACATCACTAAAAAGAGCAAATAATTTGGTGACCTTTGCAACCTGTGTCTGACCTTCATGATTCACTTGTGAGTAATTTGCTACTGTAATTGCTATGGTCCTATCTGTGATGTTATTTAAACACTGGTTTAAATGGAATATCACAGACTACTGTGTAAATGAGCAGCCACATTGTTGGGGACATGTTTTTCTTTATTGTCAGAAAAGAGGATTAACGTCAAGGGATGAGGACTATATAGTTTCTGAGGGATCTTGACATTCCTGGAGAGGAAATGCTGGAGATTTTGCAGTGTCATAAATAGCCCAACTTTCTTCCTTCAGTTGAGTATGTGTTTCTGAAATCATTCTGGGGTTGCAGTCTACTGCAGTGGGTTCATTTCATTATTCCTTTGAAAGGAAGGAAAGGCACACAGCCAGCTACTTCTGCACAGAAGGGTTCAAGGTTTAGTATGCTAATGCATGTACCCAATATTAGGCTGCAAAAATCGTTGACTTTAATAGTAATAAAATGGTTGGCTAATGATAAATTAAGGATTGTAAGTTTGGGAATTAAAAAAATTAATCTAGGCAGGAATAATTTTTCTTGCCAAGATAATTGTTGTACAGGAGCTGCAATTTGCAGTGGAAATTGCTTGCTTCATAATAATCAAAATATACGATCAAACTTCTGGTTTTTCTTTAAGCTTCATGTAGGTGGACATTATTGGGATGGAGTGGGGACTCCATTTTACGTTTACTGGCATGGAGCTGTACATGCCAAGGTACTGAACCCCCAGGTCCCACTGTTTGCCAGACAACAGAGTGTTGTATGGACAACACTTGACAAGTGTTGTTGTCAAGAAATCTACAGATAATAATCTGCTTACCACCCTCTCTCTAATTTGTCACCTATTTCAGTGCTTTGGCTGCCTTGTGCTGCTGCAGTCTCCTGTAGGGTCATGTTTGCATCTGCATAACAGAGAGCAGACCAGGACTTACTTAGGGATAGGTAATGCTGTTCTAATACTAAAGTACTCATGGATTAAGGATTAATGTTATGGTAGATCTGTTTTGTAAATAATTTTATCATTCTTTACTACTCATTGAACTGCCCAGTATGGTTTTGTTCAGGTTAAAGTTAGGATTTAGCAGGAAAAATACATGTTTCTGGTCATTGTATTAATGATCTCCACTTGTCTTTAAACTGAGTGTGCATAGTTTTCTGCATATTTTTATACCTGTTTGTACAGAGGAGTAGATGGAAAAAGGGAGAGCAATTCTCTACAGAAACTCATAAAAAGAAAAGAATCCATACAGCATCAAGAAGGAATTCTACAGAAAATGAGTAGTGTAAAGACTGTGAGAAAACCTAAACTTAAATTAAATCTCTTGATTATCAGGGCAAAGACAATCCCATACATTTGTTTTGCACAGTATCAAAGGTTTTTGTTGGTCATAGAACCCTAGAGCATCTTAGTTGGCTTAAGGATATCTGCCCATAGCATGCACCTGAATAAATAGCTGCATTCTCAAAGGAAAGAGTGGGATGAAGTCTTGTTTTTTAATAGCTGGTGAGGGAGTAAATAAACAGTAAAAAGGGGTACTTCAGTGAGGCAAAATATATTTTTTATAAATATGACTTCTGGTTGATTTATTTTTATCTCGAGTAGAAGAGATATGATACTTGCTTGTTTTGGGGGACAGGAAATGATTAAGAGGAAGAACTTACTCAGCAAGCCAAAGCACTTACGGGTGGTTATCATCACATCTGCAGTCTGACTGTTCCTCTCCCTCTACAGCCAACCTGTCACATATCACTGACCTGATTCACAACATAGGAAAGCTCCCCTTGAGGCTTCCTGTCTCTCCATTTCATTCAGGGCTGGATTGGCTGGAAGAGCCTCAGCCCCAGCCTCTGCAAGCTATCAAACCTGGCTGCTGAGACTGCCACCAGCCTTCTGTCTTGGGCTTCAGCAGATGGATCTTCTCAAGTCCTGTGTGTTTTCATCTGCTTCTCTCCACACTTGGAAACACTGTCTTTTTTTCTTCCTCGTGTTTATTCTTAAACCCATCTTGATGAACCAGCTGGCTTCCTATGGGTGTTGTGTGAAGTCAGGAGGGCTGTGCAAAGGTCTGCCTCTCAGGGCTCTAGCTCTTGCCTCAGGCCTTGCTGTTCTTTTGCCTGAAGAATATAAAATGTAATGCAAGTTTTTATGTGTTATTAAACTTATGCTTATAAATTACTGACCCATGGTAGCTGTTTATTACATATTCCATCTTCTGCTTTGATGCACTGTTGTTGTCACACTGGGGCTGGTAACGATGACTCAGCTTACTACTGTGATAATGCACTTAAAGCCTGGAAATCTGTCACTGATGGTATTTAAACACAGGTACTATAAACTTGAGATGAAAAAGTATTTGCTGTCAAGCTATTTCATTTAAAATTCTTCTGTCTTCTGTTGTGGTTTTGTAAGGTTTTGGGTACTACTGAATTGCTTGATGGACAAAGACAAACAGTTGTTTTTCAGGAGCTCTGTGATGCAGGATATGCCCTCACAAAAGTAGGTGGTGGTCCTCAGTTTGTAGTGCTGAAGGTGACCTATAAAATGCTTGTGCTCATCAGGCCTTCCTAATAAAGCACTGGTATTTGCATGCATTTTTATGACCTAGCATTTCCAGTCTTAAAGCCCAGTGGAACACAGACTGATCACCACATCTTGTCATGTATTTTCTCTGTGCTTTTTCTCCTTTTTCACAGCCCTTCTGTATGCCACCATTTTCGGGAATGTGACAACCATATTTCAGCAAATGTACGCTAACACAAACAGATATCATGAAATGCTGAACAGTGTCCGGGACTTTTTAAAGCTCTACCAGGTTCCCAAAGGACTGAGTGAGCGTGTGATGGATTACATCGTTTCCACCTGGTCAATGTCCAGAGGAATAGATACTGAAAAGGTAAGTAAATTAAACTGCAAGGAAAGAAGTCACATCCTGAAAGCAGTCCATTAAAATAAACAGGAGGTACTGTCTTAGTAAAGGAGACAAATATTCTTTAAATAGTTCTAAGCTGCAGCTTCCCTTAATTTTAAACTTTCAAATACAGTATTTCAGCTATTCTATCATACTGACGTATGATAGTGGTAAAAGTATGTATGTTTTGCTAGTGAAATGGCATGAAATAGTATAAAAATGATAAAGGAAAAAGCTCAGTTTACAATAAATAAAGGTGATAAGTAAATAATAAGTTCCAGATTGTAATACAACCTCACAGTTTTTCCAAATGAGATTTTTTTTTTGCAATATTTCTTGTGAGGTTGCTTGCAGCTCTGTGGGCCTGAAAACAGTAATTATTTTTTTTTTGTCGATGGAGAATTTGAATGCAATATTCTGTGTGCAGGTTAAAGATATTAATGAAAACTGGAAGTATTTAATAATGTATTGCTTGAAATCTACCTTATGTAAGGCAAGTGTTATCATTCTGATTCATTGAATTTACAAACAAATTCCCATTGTGTCTTTTAAAATAACAGATGGCCTTTCACCAGAACAAATGTACAAAAGTTAACTCCTTGTCACTTTTTGCATTAGTTGCCACCTTTTGTAGAGATAGACAGCTTTTCTTCTGCTTGTAAAGAGATGTGATTTGTGGGGTAGATCATTCAGGAAATCATACTAATGCTCTGGTCACCAGCCTTCTGGTTGGAAGCTTAATTTAGTATTCTGAGCTGTGGATGATGCAGTTAAAGAGCAAACAGTGTCATTTCTGTACAGCTGTTAAAGCATCGTTATGAAGGAGCAGAGCAGATGTGGCCTTGCACTGAGCTGCCTGGAGACTGAGGGGCACACAGGGCACTGTTTGCTTTCCTAAATGGTCTTCAGCATATCTGCCATTTTTAGATCCCAGATATGATTCTGTAAGCGCTGTCTGCCACACCAGCTTTCAGAAAGAAATGGTATTTTAGTGCTGGATAGCACTGTTTAGAAGCTGTTCTGCATGTTTTCTCACAATCTGTCTTTGTGTGGGGTTGTGATTTGAGGTAGGTGCGTTTGAGGAAGGTGGAGAGACATCTGAGGATACATAGTATAATGAGTGCTGGTGCTTTCATTCAGCCCCCATTACAAACCCCTGTCATCATTTTTACAAAAGAGCAAGGAAAAAATTGCTATATAAAACGTGGGATTTTTATTTTATTTAGTGAATCTTCAAAGTTGATTCTTGGCTTTCTTTGATAAGGAGAGAAATGCTTCAAGGATGCATTTGGAGACAGCAGAATAACCAAACCAAGGACAACAATACTCAGTGTAGCCTTTGAGAATTATCTTTAATAAACAGGAAAAAAGTCTCCAATTGTCAGAACACCAAAGACCTTAATATGGTGCTGTTTTCAGTAACTGGTGTGCTCACAGCTGAGCTGCTGCTGGCCATGACTGCTAAACCGAGAACTCAGCTTTCATCCACACAGCAAAAGCCATGGTTGGCTGTGCCAATCCATAAACTCTCAGGTCTGAGCTCTGTTGTTTTGATCCCTGTGTATAACTTCTGGGATGTCTTGTCATGAATAAAACATGTATTGCTCATGAGACAGAACTGTGGTAGTTGTGCTCCTCTGAAATGCAGCGCAGCTTCCTACAGATGAGGCAGAGACTTAAATATGAACTGAGCACAGAACTGCTCCTATCACTGTTTTGTAGGCCACAAATTTGTCAGTTCAGTGTTCACTGCAGACAAACTAAGTTATTTGCCTAGAAAATGCCAGTACAACAAAATTTAACCAAGAATTACTGAAAGATTCTAAAATTGATGCATGAAGATATATTTCTTACCTCCCATACATGTGAAAGTCTTCTTCCATTTATCTATAACTGTCAAATGTCTTTAATCCCTTTCATTTTTGTGAAGTCTGGGGACAACTTCTTTAGATGGAGAATGGAAAATTAGTTAACTTCCTCTAAGACTGCTAGACCAAAATGTTTTTGGATAACAGCATTATTTTAAATATTCTCATGTATATTCAGGGCTTTTTGCTACTATTTCTATTACAACAACCCTTTTTGTGTGTGATATTCAGGTAACTGCCTGCATGTGTAATTCCAGTAGTGAAATTTGGCAAGAATATGCCACTAGAGAATATTTTTATCACCAGAGTAAATGAGATAATGGAAAAGACAGATAGGGCTGCTGCCTGTGTTCCCACTTAAATGCTGGTTTTGCTACCCCAGCCCATTTCTGTGAGCCTGGAAAACTCAGAACTGGCCAGTTTGGCAGCTCTTCTGTGCAGGGCAGCCAAGAAAAATCATCCATGAGTGCCCTGCACCCAAACACTGTAGAAATACATCTCTTTTTTGGAGTAATATCTGTAATAAAATGTCTGTTTGGAGGTGGGCCAAATATGATGATATTGGTGGTGGAGTTAGTTATTTGCCTTTGGAGTACCAGGCATGATATCTGGAACCAGTGTCATGCACAGAATTAAGAGCTTGGTTCTCTGCTCAGATCTTGCACAGAGCCCCATTTCAAAGTGTAGGCACAGCCACAGTGCTTCCTGTGTTACCTTTATGTTTTTCAAGAGTACTTGCAGTGAGACAGTCTTCTCTTTCCATCTAGGAAAATGTGTGGGAGTAACTCTGGTGCTCAACCAGAGTATTCCTTAATTGGATGGAATAGTTATTACTAAGAAAATAGTAAAAAAACCCAACCAACCAAAAAAAAATCCAAACCAGACTGAGACTACTCAGTGCTTTTCTCAAATAATATGCCCTAGATGTGCTTCATCATAGACCATCCCCCAAGGATTTTGTTATCCCCAAACCCTGTTCATGTTACTTCTTTCCACTTTTAATCTGTACATGCAGCTGTGATTTTGTATTCTTTCCACTCGGCTGTCCATATTACATTAAAACCCTTCAGAAATGGCCCTGCCTGGTACCCGCTGTGCTGAGCATTAGCTCGTGTTCTCTTAGGAGCACACATCATGAATTGCCATGAGGAACATTGCATTTGAAGATCAAAAGCTGCCCAAAACAGCATCATACCTTAAAGTCCCTTTCCTGTGTAAACAAAAATTTGTTAGTGCCGCTGAGGGATAAATTTGGATACCTGCAATTCTCAATGTTATGAGTTAATTAAAGTTTAAATAATTTGTTTTAGTTGTTACAGCATATAACTTGTGCAGGCTTTTCATGGAATCCACTTATGAGAAAAGTGACCTACCCTCTAGAAACAATTCTTCAGGAAGATTTTCTGTACTGCTGTGCTCTAAGTTTTATTGTCTTAAAAACCTGAGGCCTTCTGGTGGTTCAATACCCAGCAGAGCATGTTGCTGAGATGAAAACAGTGTTTTTCTTCAGATGTTATAAAGTAGATATTATGAAGCTAGTATTGTGGCTTATGTGGATAAATAATATAAAAATAAACCTGCAGTCTGAGATTAGAAATTTTATAAGAAGGAGGAACGCAGTTCTTAAACCTTGCATGGTAAACCAGCCGTGGCAGGCACGTAGAAGCCGCGCGTGGGAATTGATCGCCTGGTTTGCCTCTCAGGTTTTGCAGATTTGCCCTAAGGACATGAGAGCAGACATCTGCGTGCATCTGAACCGCAAGGTTTTCAAGGAGCACCCCGCCTTCAGGCTGGCCAGCGATGGGTGCCTGCGGGCCCTGGCCATGGAGTTCCAGACAGTGCACTGTGCTCCGGGAGACCTGATCTACCACGCCGGGGAGAGCGTCGACAGCCTGTGCTTCGTGGTCTCGGGCTCCTTGGAAGTCATCCAGGATGATGAAGTCGTTGCTATATTAGGTGAGTTTCAGAGCTTTATTAATATGTATATACATAAATACAAATATGTACAGCAATTTATAGCCTCTTCTACTTGTTCTTTAGAAAGCTTCAGTTAGGGTTGTTTTACCACAGCCTGGAGAGGTTTAAAGGGCAACCATCTAATATCCAGATAACCCTGTTTCATCTGGTCAATAGAAACCTTACTTTAGTATGGGGCTCTGGTCATTCTTGGGTTTTTCCTTGTCTTGACACATCCCTTTTAATTAGGAATTCCATTTGGAACTTCAGAAAAGTTGGTTTTGAAGTGCCTGGCTTCCCTGCTTCGCTCCCACCCTTCCATAATAATCTGCTTTCACTGGAATTTTTCCAGTTAGATTTATTTAAGATGTCATGTTGAAGTAATATTTATCTATTTTAAAGTCTGTTTAGAGCTGATTTGTGATAACTTGGAATGGCAACTTTGGGTTGGAGGCACTGAAAAGAAACTGATAGGGGTGTGAACAGCATTCTGAGGCAAAGCTAACAGAAAAGAGTGGGATAATCCAATAGATGTAGATGAATCATGGGGTGGCTGGAGCATTGAGGAGGTGATGCTTATCATTTGATTCAGTCATACCCTTTTGTGATAAGGTAAATTCTCATTGTGGCTTAATCCTGTAGCTGTCACTCATGGCACCCTGGAAAAAGAGAATAAAACATCTTGGTACTCTTACTTTTTTTCTGAACACATATACCCAGCTCTCCTAAGATGAATGTCTACTGAGAAATGAGGGGGCTTGTAAATATGTTAAGATCCATTTTTCTACTTTTGAACAGAATTGTACCTATAGCATAGGGTGAATTTAGAGTCGTGGGGAATGAAGTTCATAATACTTTGTGCCATGCAAGAAGCTAAAAGGGTGAGAAGTTGGAGGATAACTGATTCTCTTTTTTTCTGGAATCACCTGTGCTGCTCAGTGCTATATGATATTTGTAACTTCTGCTTGTCTATGCTGCACATCAAGAACTTGCTACCTTTTGCCATGTTGAACTCTCATGAATTAGCATGAGAAATAAGGAATACAAACTAAGACCCCTCAGTTTGTGTGCCTTTATGTCACCACCTGGGTTCAGCAGGAAAAGAAAACCTCAAAACATCTTGCTGCGCTATTTGAGTATAGGTAAAAAGAACTGAGATCAAATTTCTTTAAAATGTTCTTTAAAGATACCAATTTTCTCCTCATCTTCTCTGGTAACTCCTGCATTTTATCATAACACTCACTTTAGAAAACCCTCAGCAAAGATTGCTCGAGGAATCAGTGTAAAGAAACCTAACTCCTAATCTCTGCTGCTGCAGAGTGATAGCTATGGACAAATGAGGCTGTTCCCTGGGTATCTGGATGAATAGAAGTATTCTGTTGCTGCTCTGCTCCTGGGATGTAACTATTGATCCTCTTTCCTACACAACTTTTTTATTTTCTCCTTTTTCTTTCTTTTTCTTTTCTAAATTTGGAGTCAGTTCCCTGGCTCTCACTAAAATTGGCGGGTTTTATTCATATTTTCTTTGTGAATATTGTAAGTGGAGAGGAAAGTAAAATGAAGTGGGATCTGTTTGGGATTCTGTGAGATATCATTTCAAATGTGTGACAATTTTTGTGTTTCGGTTTCTGGACTAAGGAATCCCTTTTCTTCTACATATGTGTGTACCTTCCTCCCCCAGGCTGTGAAGACTTCTGCTAGAAGTTTCTCTCACCTGAAAAGAAATTATGTTTTAGCTAAGTTTTTCACTATTCTACATCAGTTGAACATTTTTTCCTTCAGCATTGTGGAATTTAATCACCACACTACTGAAGGATGCTCCAGGAGATAGCTCAGGGTTTCCTCTCTAACTTCTTTGTACTCTCAGCTTTATCTGTAAAAACCTGTGTTTTGGGGTGGGTTTTTTCTGTTGTATTTGTTTGTTTATTTTGAGTTTCATAGTTAGCTAAACCTGCCAAGTTCTCGATGAATATATGCCAGAGAAAACCAGCTACTACAAGGAGCAGAAAAAGTGCATTGTACAAGAAACGTGATTTTTGCTGACCATTCAGCCAGAACAACCTATGCCATAAATTTTGTTTACTAGTCCCAACCAAGCATAGCTGTGAACATCAGGCATGTAACAGCAAAGCATGTGAGGAATTCCATTGGGTAATTTTAGTTGACAGGTTTGTTACAGAGACTATAATCTTCTTTCAGGCATTCTGGAAATGAAAATGAAAAAAGTAAGTGCACAAATTATTCAAGGTGAATTATTTGCTTAGCTTTGGCTGCCATGTAGCAAAGCAGCCTTTGCAGGTTGCAATGTAGCCAGTATCTTCCTTACAATGGAGAAGTGAATTGCAACTCTGAATCAGTCTGTGGGACTGCTGTGCAGCATTACATAAACCAAAGGCAAACTGCACTTAATCCTTAAAGGATCCAATTCCTAGGAAATATTTTCAAGTTCTGAAATAATTTACAGACTGGCATATAAGAGTGTAATTGTGTAGCCCTGGAGTGTACGCTTGCATAATATCCTTCCAAATCAGTTCTGTGTAATACTCCAGAGACAGGTGTATTCTCAGATCAGGCTTATGTTCTTAGAACAAAGCACTGACTTTGACTGACTTGGATTAATACAAGCACTGAGTTGGAAAAAATTAGCACATAGGCCAGCAGTGAAAAAAGGTACTTTTTTTTTTGTGTGTGTGTCCCCCTAAGATTGCCTTTCCCATTAATTTAAGACAAAAACACAAAAAGATGCAAATTTAAAAAAAAAAACAACTGCAAACCTTTGCACATTTTAGTAAAAATTTAAAGAAATGGGTGCACTTCATATGAAGTTTGATTTGTTGGGATGAAAGATACATGATTTTAATTCTATGCAAAATTCATGCTAAAATGCAGAAATGACTGATGTTCATGTAACACCATATTTGGATTTGGTGTATCAAAGAAACAGAAATAAAAATGTAGAAAATGACCTTTCAGCCAGGGGATTGATTTATTTGTGATTCATTCCAATACAAATGAGTCAGAAAAAGAAGACTTAACAAGAAAAGCCACTCTATTACGATGCTTTCTATGTTAATGTGTAAGTATGAGAGTGGGATTATGTAGAAGGGGAGTTTAGCTGGTGGGAAGCTGCCTGGATGAGACACAATTCTGGTTTTGGTAGTTTGCTGTTCTTCACTGACACTGCTGTTACTGCGTAGGATGGAGAGCTGACGTACGCTCAGCACTTTGAGGAGGACTGAGACAGATCACACAGTCCCTGCCCTGAAGAGGACTGAGAGAAGCACAGGTCATGCAGGACTTCCATTAAGAGAATGTTTTCTACTTGGCTTTGCTTTTAACTTCCCTAAGCCCCCCCACTAGGCCTGCTGCTGCTTTATCCACCTGAGACTGACAGTAACTCTTTGAACAACTCTTGAAGACTTAGCCATTTATCATGATGTGGTTAGAAAAAAATGTAAGGGTTTGTTTTTTCCTCTGTTAAAAATAATGAAGTGTTTACATGCACTTCATTTGGCAGCTCTAGTTTCTCTCTTTTGGAACTGATCTTCAGGCTAAGACACTGATCATCTGAAAACCTGACTTTACTGCAGGTCTTTGAAAAGTTAAAACCTACTCATGCTCAGGAGATTGGCTGTGTTTTAATTTATCAAATAAGTTCTTAAAATTATTCTTCCTGAATTATCTGTCTTCCAGGCAGAGATCATAAGGTCTGACTGCAGGTTTCTTTGAAATTTGCAGGGGAAAAGGCACTTCACTGCCCTCCAGCCATTTGGTCTGAACCTTTTCAATCTCTCCTCACCATTGCTTGAGGAAGTAATAAGTGCTATATCTCCATTTGTGTGTGTGCTTAGATAATTTAATGAAAATTACAGAAAAGAGTGCCATAGCAGCAAAAATAACTTTTGGTACATATTTTCTGGAAATACATGGAAGGGCTGGATAGGAGACATTGTTAGTACCCAAGTTGATTAAAAGTCTTTTTGCCTGAAATTGGGGTAATTTTTGACATTTAAGAAAAAAATCCAGTAAAAAATTAGAGAGAGGAAGGAGAAGACACTTGAAAATTAGGGTGACAATTTTTTTTTTCTAGATCTCAGTGGGGAAGACAATGTCTCATACTTAAATTTTCAGACTGCTGCAAAATTTTTTAATTAATGGCTCCTAGAGGGCCTGACTGAGCAGCAGATGAGATGTTCAAAGATATTTACTTATATGGGATGTTCAAAGCTGCTGAAATAGTCTTGCTACTTCCTGCAAGGGGGGCATGTGTGTATGGAAGGTAAGACTGGAGGTTTGTTTTGTGGACTATATTAGAGACAGGGAGCTTTAAGCTTTTATTTAACAACCAAAATCCAAAGCTCTGGAAAACTGAAACTGTGGTCTTCAGAGCTGAGCATTGGATGAGTAAAATAGCATTAACTAGAAGATTTAGTTAAAAAGAAAAAACAACACCCTCCAACCAAACAGTTTGTCCCAAGTGTTACATTCCAGCAGTTCTGCATTTATGTTCTTGCTATCTTTATTTGAGCTAAAAACTTCCAAAAGAATAAACCTTTTTCTTGACTGTTGGTTTAGCATTACAGAATATCCTGAGTTGGAAGGGACCTATGAGAATTGTTGAGTCCAACCCCTGGCTCCACAAGGGGCAAGGAAAGTGAATGAGACAGGAAGGGAAGTCAAGGCAGGAATTTATTGTGAGTAGGGAATACAATTGCTCTCCAACAGATCTGTTTACTGTTGCTATTCCTTTTTCTGCTATCGAAGCTGAAAGGCAATAACAGAATGCAGATATTATGTAGGTATGCAAGTGTACAGTAACACAATGTCAGGACTGGGATTTTTTGGGAGAGGGGCAGGGAATGTGCAAAGGATACACATAGATTTACATTAAAGATCACACAGGAGCTGAGGAAATGACATTTTCATGACCCTGAAATACAGATCTTTTATTATTATTTACAAAGGTACAAAGTTGACAAGATTGGAGACTGTGGTTTTAACATGATGTTATAGGGGACCTTGATGTGCCATGTTTTGTTTCAGCAGGATATTAAAGGCTCCATTTGCTTTGTGTGGAGAAATTCCTGCTGATTTAATTTGATCTAATTGCAGTCTTAAAGAAATGTTATAAGAATAATTGTTTGTTTTCTTTACAATTGCTTTAGCTTACTCATTTAGCCGTAAGCATTTCATTCAGCTGTAGACACCAGATTCAGATTGATTCAGATTTTGGTGGGACAGATTTGCATCCAGATAGGACAGGGCCAACTGCAAGGGCAACTGCACCACAGGGATGGTCTATTTTAGAGGAGGGACAATAGCAGTGCAGAAGTACTGTTTGTGTTAGATCCACTCCATGGAAAACATAGCAGCTTCCACACAGTCATGTGGAAATTGCTTCTCAGCAGACTCGAAGATGGCAGATAAATTAACTGAGCCCAGGCTGCTATCTGCAGACTGTACCCAGTACCTGAGCTAACTCAGGTTTCCCTGAACTAAACTGCTCTGTGTACTACCCCATTTTCAAAAATTAATTCTGTTATTTTAGAGCCTGTTATTTAATTCCAAGCCTTTGAAGAAGTCCCTTGCTCCTCTGCTTCATTTTTCACCTGAATTTTAAATTTAGGTACATCTCTCTGGGTTAAAAATGCCAAACTCCTGAGCTCTCAGGCTTAAGAAATGGTTGCAGGATTATGGATGTCATTAAGAGTTTTCTTTTAAGCATCTAACATCACAGCTTTGTTTGTGCTATTGAATAAGACTGAAACATGACCAGTGGTGCTTTGACAAAGAAATTATTGAAATTAAAATCCATCTTTATCCTCAGCAGTTCTATTGTGCTTTTTCTATTTATAGTTGAAAGGTGGGGTTCTTTTAGATTTATTTATATAGGCAGGTTGGACAAGTTGCATGTCTCTTTGAAGTGATTCAATAAACATCAACTGAAGGAACAATTTTCAGAGTCTGATTTGCTCAATGAGTGTCCAGACACACTTAGCAAAAGCATTACAGATGGAGATCCAGCTGAACTTTTTAAAAGGCCATGGCATAAAGAGGTCTACATTAATATAAAATTTTAATTTCATGGTGGATGCAGGAGCAGCACTAAAACTCTTATTGAGAAATACGGGTTTATCCCACATGGTGGTTTTGGACAGAGAGTGTTCCTTATTCCTGTCCTCCAGACATCTGGGGTGCGTTGATATCAGGACTGGCCATTTTTGAGACTTTTTATTTGTTCCATGTCTAATTGCTGACAGACATTAAGAGCATGAATTGCCAAAGCTCCTGTCTACTTCTGTTTGTAGATGGTTTAAGACTGTGCAGGGTATTGGAAAAGCAGATTTTTAAAACATTTGATGATTTGCTGGAGTAACTGAGCAGGAGTATTCCCTGTGAACAGAGGCCTCAGTAGGGAACTTTTGGGCATGTTTCATTGCCATGAATTTATACACCTTTGCATAATGTGCTCTTAAACAGGCCAACTACATTGCATGTGGAACAAGCCCCCCCTGGAAGCTGGCAACAGCATCTGGCAGGACTCTGGCAACAGTGATCCATGGCACTGGCAGCTGGAATTGAGATGTGGTGGGGATGAGCTCTCTGTTCCAGCTTGTCCCTTGATATCTCAGGATGTCTGTGTTAGGAAGGCTTGCACATCCTATTTGTGTGCATGCTGCAACAAGGGGTGTGAAGAGGAAGAAATTACAATTTAGCAAGGAAGTCAGCTTTCTATAAAGACCCTGATTTCTGGCAGGTGAACCACTGAACTAATTTTCTTATTATTTTTTGGGTAGAGTTTTGTTTCTGTTTCAGAATTTTGGAGGAAGAACAATAATTCTTTTTTCACTGAAGAGACAGGTTAAAAAATAATTGAAAAAATTTTCATGAAACACTAGCTTTTCTGTTTTCTCCAAGAAAGTTTTTTTTCAGAGATATGTTTCTGTAACATTGTTAAATTTATACTGAAGGACTTACTAGAAATACTAAATAAGATGAAATACAAGGTAAATGCAAATTCTGTAAGGTTTACAAAATATTTACTTTCTGTATTTCAGAACGCAAAACTTACTGTTTTATACTCTTGTGAATCCTTACTATCTGAAATAAAATATTAAAATTTTGGAGGTTTAGTGTATGTTTCAAGCAATATCTAGAATATAAAGCCTGTCCCTAAGTAATCAGGGAAGTGACTCACGGGATAATGCAATTTGAGCCTCTTATATAGGTTTTGGGTTTTTTTGTTTTGATCAGAGAATTAGCACTGCCCATTGAATGACAACACAGGTTGAGCTGTGTTTTTCCTATTACTTAACCAGTGCAAATACATTCAAATGTATTTATTACTGCTCTGAGTTTGTACAAACTGGCCACATATTTATAACATTTTTATAGTAACCATTAAAATGCAAATAAGGACAAATGATGCAGATTCTGGTGAAGCCTCCTGGCTTTTTTTGTGAATAAACCTGGTAGGGCCCAGTTGAGATTTAAAGCTCTTCATCATAGTGTGTCAAGTAGTGAAATATAATCCATGCTGTATTCTGAGACAAATAAACACCTTAATTATAGCAACAATAATAGAAATTTTAGCTGTAACTATATCATGTTGTTGCTACTCATCTCTAAAATAAATGTTTTTATTTTGTCTGTACAGTAATGTGTTTCAACAGAGAAAATTGATGCAGTTGTGTAGTAAACTGTCTGCAAAATGTTGCCAGGCTGTGGTTTACAACATGAACAGATACACTGTGTTTCTATTTGTGTACCAGTCAAATCACTGAAAGCACAGCTCCAGTTTGTTATCTCTGTAACGCTTACATAGGTTTCTGTGGCAAAGATACTTGGGTTTTTTGGAGGTCTAATTAGAGGAAAAAAGAGTAGTTAAAACCTCTGGTTAATGAAAAATTGTGTATTCTCTGCAGTGCAGTTGGTCATTCCCTTTTCATTATGTGTCTCAGTTTGCATTTGTGAGATCTTAATAAAATCCAAAGCAGCAAACCACTTCCATGCATCATCTCCTGCCAGCTGTACTGGATTGGAGAACCAAACTAAGGCCATTCAATGGCTGTCAAGTTGTGCAATTTATCTGTAGGACAAATACTGAATACTCCACCTCAATGTCAAATGGCAGCTCTGTTTTTTTCTGGCTGCCAGTTTTTGTTGCATTAATGCACCAAGAGGAAAAATTATTTTGCTCTATTATTTCCTTGAGTATTTCTCCTCCCTGTAAAGTGGGAAAGTTTAAATTGCATGCCTTACTTAGATTTGGAGGAAATGAGGGAAGAGAGGAGAAGAGAGGGATTTTCAGTTGAAGCCAAATAATCATGTCATGATCACAGAGGGAGTTTGAGCCTGGAAGATCTGTGTTTTATAGCAGTTGGTGTCAAATAATCATGTCAGGTGGAGGGCAGATCCTGAGGGTGCAGGCCAGTGTGGGAGCTCCAGGGAGCTGTGCTGGGAAAGTCATTGTGGCAGCCACTGTGGATCAGCATCACAGATAACTGTAATTTGCTGAACACCTGATTGCCAAGATATGCTTAGTGCTGCATTGCCACTGAGGTGAGCAATGTTTGGCCATTCGTTGCTCAACCGTGAGCAGTGTTTGGTCATTCCATGTGATCTTTGGATCTGCTGGCTCCATGTCAGATCCTAATTCTAATGTTCAAGCATGTAGATAAAGGCAAATTGGGAGGGGATGTGACCTGGATTCTGCCATTGGCTGCTGTAACAATTACTGTTGCTGTGAGAATGATTCAGACATTAATATTTTGTCTGATATACTGAAAATTCATGGATTCATGTGAATGCCTTCAAAATCCATACTGGTTTGGAAGACCTGCAATACACGAATCCATGGCCTCATTTTCTTGCCCAGCTATCACACCAAAACTGCACCAGGAGTTCCAGCCACCCAGAACCCAAAAGTGGACTGAGTAAGTTGTCAGCCAAACGCATATTCCACAGGAGTCATATTTTTTTTTGGAGTAGAGTGGATTATCTTCTGTCTGAGAGAAGAGCGCTTCAGTCTTTCCTCTTGTAAGGGTGAAAAGGCCAAGGGTTGTTGTGGGATCAAGGCAGTACAGTTGTGGTGTGAGAGTGTGGTTATTTGCTCAGAATCAGCAGAGCACCTGACTAAGCTGCAATAACCAGATCTTCATCACTGGTCCTTCTTTCAGGAGGCAGAGTGGTTGTGGCTTGACCTTATGCCTGACTCAGGCTGAATTGGCAGTGGTAACAGAGAAATCATCTTTTCACTTATAAGATAAACAACAAATTTGATATGGAGAAGAAACTGGGAAAGAACAAACATGGAAACAGATGGTTTTATAAAATATTTTTTCATAGTTTAAATATATCAGAGTTTGGGGACTTGTTATTGTAATTAAAACAAACAAGGAAACATAAAAGGCAGAAAACTATTTGGCTTTTCAATGCATGCTGAGATGATGGTGGAAAAGGTCCTCAGCCCTCAAATTCAGCAGGGAATATAATGATTGGTGGTAAAAGCTTAGATCATCCACTTTAAGTGTGATTGACAGATAATGTTCCTGACAAACATCTGGAATTCAGCAAGCAGGGAATGAGAAATGCAAAGTACTGACAAACAAATGACCATCTGCATTTCTCTAGCTTTTTAATCTTTCTTCAGAGGTAAGGTGAAATATATAATGCCTGGAGTTAAATATAAAAAGAGGCTTTTGGCTCAGGTTCCCTAATGCAGCCCTTGGACTTTGCCAACCACCTTCTGACTCAGAAGTATCACCATACCCTTCTTGCTTTCCAACTCCAGATGGTTTTGATAAAACTCCCACTTAGTCTGCCCCCTCCCCTTTTTTTTTTTTTATTCCTTTTTCCACAGTGATTGATCTTACTTTGTGGAGAACATATAGACAAAGGGAGATTGTATGCAATTCTTTATTATGCATAAGAGGCCAATTGTTCTAATGCAGTGCAGGTAATCCTGGGTGGAATTTTAATTCCTTCTTGCTATATAGATTTCTACTGCTCCTTCCCCCCCTCATTTTCCTATAAATGTCAAACATGTTATTTTTTTTTTTTTAGAATCTGACAATCAAGTTTAATACTTTTGGTACACCTCATTTAGAAAATGGACTTGACAGAAATAAAGCAATGGTGTGCTTTACTTTGGAAACTGAACCACAGTGTAGAATTCATTTTCAGCTAGATCACTGGCTGTTAACTTCAAGGAAGTTTTTTAATGAAAGAAAAGAGTAGAACTTTGGGACATGTTATTTGTTTCTTAACAACAGGGACTTCTGTGATCAGAGTTTGTTGCTCATGTGTTGCTTTTCTCTAGTTTGGCTCAGCAGGCACCCAGCAGATCCAGCTCCTTCCTGTGCTGTTCTTGCCACTAATGAGAGGTGGCAGGACGCTGCAGGAGGGAGATCTTTTCAGAGGGAAGAGTTACAAATAGTGAAGGGGAACTGTTGTTGCTGCCACAAGTGAAGGATAAAGTTGTGTTTTTCTGAGTTATGGGAAAAACAGAATTAAATTTGAAAAATAGTAAGACATAACTAACTTCTGTTGTACCTTGTTTCTGAGGTAGGTACTGTAGCACCATGCTGTTTGTGCTTGGATTGAACTAATTATTCATCATGTTACTGTGGGGCAGTAGCATAGTTGTGATTTTAAGGTAGGGAAACTTGTCTGGAGATGTTAAGCAATACACTTAGAAATGAATTAGAATTCCTCTCCCTTGTGCTTGGACTACCAGCTCTAACTGTTGCTCATCAGTGATGGCACAATTCAATGCTTGATAGATTCTAGAGCGTTAATTAAAACAGTTGTTTAGCTAATTGCCTGGAAGATTGTGAATAAAAGCATATTTATTCCAAAGGCAAACAATCCATTTTTACCCAGTGAAGCATATCAGTTTTTATGGTGCATAAAAATTGTTTCATTTCAATTTTGAATATATTGTGTATTTGTCTAAAAGCCTTGTAAATGATCTGTTTTAAGTGCATGGAAGCTTTTTTTCTTTAGCCATTTTTAATGTATCTGCTAACAAAAACCATACAAATAATTGAAAATGTGGAAAGTCATTGCTATTGAAAAGAAAAATTGTTTACTGTACTGGGCTGTGGGACTACCACCATGCTTGGTGATATGAAGAGTTTGTACTATTTCCAGATGTTGGCATTGCCCTATGCAAGAGACTAGAGGTGGAAGAAAGGTTATCTTTATGGTGTCTTGACCTAATTTTGTGAAAAATGTACTAACAGAACAGGTGGTATCAGTGTATATACACATTTAAATCTAAAGTCTAAAGTGGTCAGAATCTAAACTGATCCATGTGAGGTGGGTGGTGTAGGTCTGTGGAAGATGGGAACACATTAATGTTAACAACAACTTATTGCAATTCAGGGTAGTTTACCATCAAGTTGATGGCTTTTCCTCAAAAGAAAAATGCTTATCATCTAATGGAAGAGATTAGGTAAGGGTGGAAATACAGCCGAAGGGCTGAAATAGGAATTCTGAGTTTGATTTAGAAGTTTTCATGAGCTCTTTACTTATGGTTCTCTTGACTTCATATAGACTTTCAAAAATTACTATTTAGGGAAGGAAATCTAAAAGAACCTGGGTGGAGTCAGTAAGCTAATATATATTTTGATGCTTTGGAGTTGAGTTGCTATGGGCAAGGTATTACTTATAAGACAAGGGATCATTCCTACCACAGCTTGATAGATATGAATGTATTTCCATGTCGTTGGTCTTAAGAGAGATGGGCATTGATGAAATAGCAGAGCAGAAGTTTGGGAGGAAAACACGTTTCAAAACAAGAGCAGTATAGATTTTTATTATCAAGGTAACAATTGAATGTTCCTTTTTTGCTAGCATTATGTGTTGGAAAACGGGGAAAAAAGGCCATTACACTTGTAAATGAGCTTGTGACTTTCTCCTACTCACTCTCTTTTGTTCCCAGCCTGAACTGGGGTGTAACCAGTGAAATCCTGACTGGGGGCTGCTCCTCAGCTGGATTTTGGTGCCCAGACTGGTGAAAATGCCATGTTTGTAATATTCCACAGCAGGAATTTCACTGCCTGCCCCGAGCTCATAGACATTCACATAGGAAGGGTGTGAGGCAATGGTTGTTTTCTTCCTTCCAGTGTGAAACAGCTGAACTTTCATGCCTTGTCACTGTTATGTTGGGGATAACTAATTGGACTCTTCTTGACTTGGACTGGGTTTAGCTGCAGCCTGTAACTGCACGGATGTGTGATACAGGATGATTTTATTGACACAACAGTGGGTAAATGTTAGCCAGATTAAGAAAAATCAACACCACAGATGTAAGAAACAGATCCTTTGTGTGACAGTTAAAAGGAGGAAGAGAAAAACCATTTCCTCTTAATTAATTTCTTTGAAAGGGATCAGAAGAGAATTTGAACGAAGAATGAACCACTTTTCTTGATTTTAAAAGAAAAAAAACTTTATTGATATTTAAAGGCAACTTGTCACATAGAACACTTTAAGTATTATTTATTCTTATGAAGTTTTGCTAAGCTGTTGTAATTAAGAATAAGATAATGGACAACATTATCAATTAAATATTTCAAAGGGGTTTTTTTTAAGACAAGTTTTTCCTGGGTGCAAAAATAGAAGACATTTGACTGCATGAATGAGATGTCTGTTCTTTTATATTTCTGATGGAAATAGTGCTGTTATTGAAAGCAATGCTGTTGGTCTTCTGTAGGCAAAGGAGACGTTTTTGGTGATGTGTTCTGGAAGGAGTCGACCCTCGCCCAGTCCTGTGCTAATGTAAGGGCTTTGACTTACTGTGATCTTCATGTGATAAAAAGGGATGCCTTGCAGAAAGTGCTGGAGTTCTACACAGCCTTTTCACACTCCTTCTCCAGAAATCTCATTTTGACCTACAACTTGAGAAAAAGGGTAAGTAGCTGTGATTTTAACATACATTGTGTAAATTTTCTCACTTTAAGGACTGTCTGTATGAAAAAAACTGAATGGCTTGAGTTCTGGAATTTTTTTGTAGACCCCTTTTATAAGATGACTTCTCAGAGCTTGCCTAAGAGACCCTGCTAGCATGCAGAATCAAAAGGCTATGAGTATTTATTCCAGTGCTAGCTTCAGAGGGAGCTAGACTGTGTGCATGTGAAAATATTATACATTTCCAGGAAGGAGACAGGTTCCAGCTTATGGGAAAACTGTCGTGCACTTGTGATAAACAGTGTTCACTACTTTAAGCAACTTCACAGTTTGTAAAGCAGCTAAAAATATTTTAGGGTTGTTGCCTGAAATCCCAAGGAAAATGACAAGGAAGATGTAAAATCTAATATATGGAACAAAAGTCAAGTACAGTAAACACAAAGGAATATGAACGTGACATTCTATCAAAAGTTGTTTCTTTTATTATAAATCACATTTTGGAATTACTTTGCTTATCTATAATATTTCTATTTTCTTATCCTTGATTTTTTGGGCTCTTTTCATTCCTTGCTGTGTACCATTTCAAGTTATTTTGTCAAATGCAAGTAATCATAATCTAATAGCCCAGTTTAAATCCCCTGTGTAATCTTCAGTGAAAAACCTCTGCAGAAAATTATTAAAACTGTAGTAGGTATAATACAGACTATATGATTTTATGATGCAAGGTGGAAGAGAATAATATTACATTGAAAAAAAATACATTAGAGAACCTGCACTTGCTTTATAAGGGTATTTGAGATCAGCTAAAGAAATATGTTTGATAGGAGACTTTTTTGTTCCTAAAAATGATTCTCCATAGTAATTTCCAGGTACCAAGTGAGTCCTAGATAATTAAACATGAAAAAAAAAAGAAATCTTTTAATCTTTTATATCTATTTTGTAAAATTACACTTTACAACTAGACATTTTAAAAGACTTTTTTAATATATAGAGTTGGCATACTGAAAGTAAAATAGTAGGATGATATTTTTTATCTGCATATGTTGGAAAATATATAAGAAAAGTATAAAAGAATTCAGCTTTTTAGTGTTGGATGAAAGAAGAATGCATGATCCACACTTTGGTGAAATAAATCAGAGCTCTGGTAGAATATTGATGTGATTAAAAACTAAGAAGCAAATTTATACTTGGAGATTTCCTCCTAAGACATTTTTTTCAAATGAAGGCACACAGCTACAAACACATTAAGAGAGATGTCCTGTTAATAAACAGCTCCTTACCTGGTCTTAGTTCATGTAGGAAATAAAATAAATGAAAGAATCTGACATTACTATCACCTCAATAATCAGTAACAATGACTGACATATTTTATAATTAACTCCATGGGTAGTGTGCTAAGATGCTCTCAGAATATATAACTACTTTTTTTTCTTCCTTAAAATCTGTAGAAATAGCAAGCTTTGAGGCTTAGAAGGACCAATTTTTTCAAAACATAGTAATGGTAGCAGAATTCACATCATTTTGGACCAGTTCTGAGCCAAAAGGCCCAACTTTAGAATCAAATACCTACTCCAGAAGTGACACTGCCCCTCCATGTTTATTGGCACTGCTTTTCCCAGCCCAGGTTACAAAACATTTTTAACCGTAGTGTCATAACTCCTGTGCTGTCAATTTTCTACACAAAATGTTCCCAATAAAAATGTACATCTTATGATAGCAATTTCCATCCAGTTATTCAAATAATTGGATTTTAATTGAGTTGCAGTCAGCAGAAAAGTGGCATTGATTGATAATGGAGGCGAGATTTTGATGGTTCTAGGTTAACAGACTGTAACACTATTTATTTTATTAAAAGAAGGCTGATTGCAATCAGAATGCAAATGTTAAATAATGTGAATAATATATGCCCTTGGAAATGTGTGGAAGGTACAATACTTTAGAGATTTGAGGTGATGCACGTTAAAAGGCAACTTTTTAGAATTTATTCTGGTTTAAATATCTGTGATATTTTTAATAGAAATAACTCCCCAGCCTGTCACTTCTGACACTTCTCTGGTCTATTTCTGCTAATGGAATTTTTTACAATTAAGATGAACTGGTACCTTCTGTTAGTTACATTTGTGATGTATTACATATCCTTTGGAGTGTAAATACCAGAATTACAGTTTTCATTTCAATAAATAGTTTCATCCCTGGCTCCAAAGGTGTTCAACCAGTTGAAATGTAGATATTGTATATTCCTCCCAAATATATTCATACAGATTCCAAATACATGAAAAAGATGTTTTGGGGTTTTTTTTCAGGAAGATCTCATATTTTTAGACTTGGTTATTCCTCTGAGGTGTCCCTATCTTCAGGGTACATGTGCCTTTTGTTGGTTGTGGTACCAAATCCCACTGTGCAGTGCTAGGTGCTGTGTAGCCAAGTTTCACTCAGCTTAAGTGAGCTCTAGCACTGATTCTTTTTTTTTGCCCTGTTCACAAATGTGGTAATAACAGAACCCAGGCCCTGGGTACTGGGTGTCCTCTAGTGATCCCCTGTGGATTCGGGGCTCTCTGTCCCAGGCCCTTTGGTGCCAGTGAAGGGATGCTCCCCCATTGCTGGGTCTGGATCCACGTGCTGGTGACTGTGACAGAAATAAGCAGACGTGCAGGTGCATTGGAAGGTACCCAAACTGATCAATTGGTCTTGACCTGAGCTAAACTTAGAGCTGGATTTAGGCAAAGTAAAAGGCAGCATTCCTTGTGCTGTTCTTCCCTCTAGTCTTGAGCGTGGTTTGAGCTGAGCTGGGAGGGCAGGACCCTTCTGGTCCATGTTCCCCCTTTTTGCCTTCCATAGAACAGGCCTGCAGGTGTAAAATGTTACTGCCTGTGATGCTTAAAGGCTTTGTGGTGAGGGAAAAGTTTCCAGTGCTCTGTGCCTGGCATGTCATTATTGTCCTTGTCTGTGCTGTGAAAGCAGTTTCCTTTCACTCACTTTCTCATCAAATGCCAGTGAAATACCCTCTCTTCTAAAAGCTTCAGCTTGCTGTCAGGTGACTCCCTGAGCAGTTTCCTCAAGTGACTAAAATCCCTCCTGAAGTTATTAGCTGTCTAGTTACCTCGGAGTGGAGCTCTGACTTAGAAAACTTTTTATTTTTCCTAAAGGAAAAGAGAAAGCAGACCTTTAATTAACTCCTTCTGCTGCCAGTCACTGAAATTTTCATCTAAGTGGGAACAGGGGGATAATCATCTGCTGCATCTCTCCTTCCGCCATCCTAAGAGAATGAAACAGCAGCCTGTGCCTGCAGGTGCTGTGTGTTGGACTTGAAGACTTTGCAGCTGAAAGGAAGCTGGTAGAGGTTTTACAGAGTAATACATGTTGTACCAATGCTCTGGAATTAAAGCAGGTTAACTTGATGTTTCTCTCCATTTTTGGAATCTTTGAGGGGAACCAGAGTGTAGACATTGGGGGTATTGTGGGATAGTCAAGTGACAAACTCACCCTCATGAAGGGTATGCTGGACAAAAGAAATACTGCAGGTTGGGAGGACAGCAGGATTCACAGGCTGGATGGAGGAGGTCTGTTTTTTCCCACCAAATATTTAAATAGTTCTGGGTTTCCAAATTGGACAGCAGAGCTCCAGTTTGGTAGAAGCATAAGAAGAGAAAGCTTGCTTCATAGCTACCTGTCATTGTCTTTGGCTTGTGGTGGGGTGCAAATTTACTGTCTTTAAGACTGGCAAAGGCCTTTGGCAATGTTCTGGCTTTGGCTGTTGCTTCTTTCCATGTGTATGAGCTTTGTGTATGAGCAATATTAACTTCCACTGGGTTGTACCACCCTGTGGAAGCTCATTTCATTTTGCTGCAGCCCTAAATGATGTTATAGCTCAAATGTCTGCTCACACTACATAAAAGGGAGAATTCTTATACATAATTTATTAAGCTGAGATTTCTCTAGTAAGCCATTTTAGCCTGGATAGAGATTAAGTTACTAATTCTGAATACTTTGGTGTGTCATGATAGAAAGCACAAGTAGCTTTCCCAGAAGCTGAAATTTGTCCTGATATAAGAGAAGGCAGTAGGATCTTGGTATGTTACCAGGATTTTGTTGGAGTGAAAGAAGTGGCAAAGAATGTTCTGTATTTTTACAAATCAAACATGATTTAATGAGTTAGAGCTAAAGCTCCTACTGAGAACATACTTGAGAGAGCAGTGATTGTAACAGAGTAGTCTCTCTCCTCGGCAGTGGAAGAGTACTTGCTTTTGTACATGTAGTGGTGTGTTTATTCTATGGTATTCCAACTGTGCCAGTGGACAGGACTCCCAGCATCTCTTTCAAAAAGCAATTTTGAAATGTAACTATGCTTTCCTCTTCAGCATCTTTCTTCTTTTCATAGTGCAAACTCTAACCTCTCTCAAATCATATGTTTCAGCTAGGAGTGCTTCAAGCCCTGATTTTAAATCTCAGGGGATGTTGGCAGCAGTTTGTTTTCAGAGGGGAAGTCCATGGCATTATATTCTGCCTTTCCACATGACAAGTTTTAAAATTCTTTGCCATGATAGAGGTTCAAAATGGTGTCCCAGAATTCTTTCTGGTACACAAAAGCCAGGATTGCTGAAAGGTTTCAACAAAGCTTTCTTACACTGAGAAGAGAAAGGTTTTAGAATATTGTCCCATTTGATGATGGATTTCATAATGGTCAAACTGACAGCCTACTTCTTTCTCCTGTGTTTGTACTCACCAACACAGTCCCACAAGTCCTGTGGGAAGAGGATTTTGATGTTTGACTGGCATGTATCTTATAGCACTGAAAACTGAGGACATTGGACATGGTTGAGATGTCTGGAAGGCCCTGTGGCTTGGGAATTATGCCCAATTCCCAAGGAGTCAAAGTTGTCAGTTTCCAAAAAAACCTGCCCAAATGTAAAACAGTTAAGCACTGTGTTCTTTCCCATGATGCTTTTTAAAAGCTGTTCGGGGAGTCAGATGCTCTTGTATTCACAGTTTCTCTATGTCAATCTAAACAAAACTTATTTTATTCTGTTTTATCACTGGTAGATTCCATAGTGCATTTTTGCATCTTTTCTCCAGCCTTGGACATCTTAACTTCCATCTGTGTGTAACAGAGAACTGTTTAGCTAGCCCACAGGCTTTTGGTCAAACAGACTTTACACTCTGTACTGAAAGTGCTCTGAGGCACTGTGTGTCATACTGTTTGCACATCTTCTGAGGATGATTTTTGTGCTGTGCCTGTCAATGAGTTAAAACCTCATGCTCTCAGGAGGATGTGTCCTTGCATTTTTTCCTTCTCCTCCTCTGTAGTTTGTTGGACCCCTCCAGGTAAAGCATCAACAACCACCCTTAGAGATTTGATGGACTGCAAGCCTTTAACATTCATACACTTAAAATGATTGTTGACATATGTGATTGTGTTCAAGCCAAAGAAAATCCATTATCTGTTTTCCAAAAGTTCTAAATTCTGAACTTATTTCTGCTCTGTTTAATACTAGTGGTCTGGAGCCCTATGATGAGGAAGATCTGGCTGCAGACAAATAGTTTACATAGTGGAGATGTGTGTACAATGGAAAACATAATTTATTAGGAAGTTCTAGAACACTGTGGTGGGTTCACCTTGTCTGGTTACCAGGTGCCCACCAAGCCTCTCTATCACTGCTCCCTTCTCAACAGGACAGGGAGAGAAAAATAAGATGAAAAGCTTGTGAGTAAAGGACAAAGAGATCACTTACCAATTGCCATCATGGGCAAAACAAACTTGACTGGGGGAAATTAGTTTAATTTATTACCAATTAATCAGAGTGGGATACCGACAGATAAGGAAAAAAATCTAAAAAACGCTTTCTGCCCATTCCTTCCCTTCTTCCCAGGCACAAATTCACTCCCAAGTCTTCTGTCTCCTTTTCCTGAGCAGTACAGGGGGGTTGGGGTCAGTTCAAAATGCTTGTTCTCTGCCATTCCTTTCTCTTCATACTCTTCCCCTGCTCCAGCATAAAGTCCCTCTCATGGGAGACAGTCCCTCACAAACTTGTCCTGCGTGTCCTTCTCACAGGCTGCAGTTCTTCAGGAGCTGCCCCAGTGCATGTCCCTTCCACAGGGGCAGTCCTTCAGGAGCAGACTGCTCCAGCATGCATCCCCTGGGGAGCCACAGATGCTGGCCAGAAGACCTGCTCCTTCCTCGGCCCCCTGAGTGACCTGCAGCTGATATCTGCTCCACCATGGGCTTCCATGAGCTGGAGGGGATAACCTGCAGCTCCACGCTCCCCACCATGGCCATCACTGTGGGTTCCAGGAAAATCTCTGCTCCAGCCCTTGGAGTACTTCCTCCCCCTCCTTCTTCTCTGACCATAGTGTCTGCAGAGTTGTTTCTTTCACATATTCTCACTTCTCTCTCAGCTGCTGCAGTGCAGTGCTTTTTGCTCTTTCCTAAATGTGTTCCCACAGAGGTGCTGCTGACATCGCCCATGGGCTCAGATCTCGCCTGCGCCGTGTCTGTCTTGGAGCAAACCACAGCTTGCTGTGTCCTACACAGGGACAGGTTCTGGTGCCTTCTCAAAAAATCCACCTCTGCAGCCTGTCTGCTATCAAACCCTTGCCACATAAACCCAAAACAGACCACAAAACTGTTCTGTTGCTGTTACTCACTACATGGTACGTTGTCATGCAAATTTTAGCTGTGATTTAGATAAAGCTCTGCTGGGTAAGTAGCAAAATGCTTCTTTAGAATGCTCTTAAATGACTAATCCCTTCTAAACTGATTTAATGAATTCATCACATGTTTGAGATGCCTTCTGCTACTATGAATAATGAGTAATTTTCATACATTTAGGTGCTGTAGTATAATGTCTGTACAGTTGTTATAAGGTAGCTTAGTATGCCACACAAAGCAAGCTGTGTATTTCTTCATAGAAATATTAAGTTGTTGAAGTTCTGATAGGCCATTCTCTAGAAAATCCCATTAAAAATAATGCAGCCATCAATAGGTATTAATAATCATCAATAAAACTGATGGAAGAGCTGGTATGGGTGAAATTCAAATTCCAATTCACCTTAAAATGGAAGAATATGATTCTTTTATGAAGCTGATACTAAAATCATAACTGCCTTGAAGTATCTTCAGTAAGAGAATACCTTCTGTCTGTGCTATTGTCGATTTTTAGGTTTTCCCATGCAGGTCACTAAATTCTTAACTATCATTTGCATTCTGATCACTGAATTAGGAATTAAATTTGTGCAGATTAAATTTGTAAATCCAGAATTTTGGCTATTTCACAATGTGTTTTCGAAGTATAGAAAACTATGTCAATATTATGTCAATAAAGACATTCCAATTCTCTGTCAGATCTTGGAAGAGAAATGCAGTAAACAGAGCAAGTTCTGGTCAACCAGTGTGGAAGTGAAATTGTGGTTAAGCACTTCATTCATCAATCCAGAAACTGAATTAGTGCTTCGTTTGTTTTTATCATGTTTTGAGGACACCTGCTTGAATTGTTTTTGAAAGGGTTGTTGTTGGTTTTTTCCTCAATGACCCATAATGTACTCAGCCTTAAAAATAAAAGAAAAAATTCTGACTTTTCTTAAATCTGTAGAGTGTTCATAAAATCTTTCGATATATGGGAAGGCTGTTTTGAGTAGATGAAAAATGCCCTTAACAAGGTTGATAGTGAATTAAAATAAAATTTGTTTTCATACTCTTTTAATCCTTAAAAAAAGACCCATTTGGCTTTTGTGAAGCTATTTTCAGATGAGTAACAGAAAGTTGACATTAAAAAAAATGTTTTGTCTCATTTTAACGTGAGACACACACCCACACCAACTTGTTTATCCCAACAGAAGAAAATGCATTACTTTGATTTTTACCCTCCCTCCACCCACGTAGACTAAAGTGTAGAAATAATTTTAATACAGAAAAAGGTTATTCAGAGTGAATGAGGATTCCCCAGAACAGCTCCCCCAAGCCTTTTTAGAATAGAAAATGCATATCCTAGGAACTGAGGAAGTTCTAAATGTTGGCCCACCACCAGAGAGAGAAGACAATAATCCAAAACACAGTGTAGCTGCTCTTATACAGTCTGGGAATCGTCTTCCTTGTGAAAACAGTGAAATTCTTGCTAGTAGTGTTACAGTAGGAAGGATTAATCCCAAATTTAAACTCATGGTTTTTCTTACTTAGTTGTTGATTTAGAGAAATAGAAATGTAATATGTGGAGTCTGTCTGTGTGGTATGTTCAGGATGTGCATGGCGCTCCACCACCTGCTCACAGTCAAGTGTAATGGGGTGCCTTAGTCCAATCCCCCACCAAGCTTGCCAAGAGGGGATATTCCAGGGGAATTCAAAGAATTCCCACCCTTTCTCCAAGGCAGTCTTCTGCTTACCATGAATGAGCGGCCAGAGTTTGAAAATTTTTCTGAATTTCTAATTTTAAAAAATAGAGTGCGGGGGTTTTTTTGGTGCCTGCCATTTCTGTGTGTCTGTGTGTGTGTGTATATATATATGTATATATATATATATGTATGTACAGTGACTTACTGCTGAAGCTCCCAAGTAACTCCAGTGTCACGCACTCTTTCTGATATATTCATGCTGCTACCCAGGCTTTTTTTCATATATGTGCCACATTCTATCATGTATTATAATTGCAGTAATTATGTCAATGCCATGGTAGCCTCTGTGGCCTGGTGGTTTTATGTTTTGGTATAACCTGCTGCTTCACTGTGAAGCACTACTGACCAAGCAAAAGACAGAACAGTGACTTGACACCCTCCTGTATTATTTTTTTCTAAAAATGATCTTTGTTGTCTGGGAAGCAGCTGGGTCCAGGACAAACTTATTAAAAGGAAATTATTTCCTGGCACAACAGCTTTGACCTTCTGGTCTCCTCTGGTGTCACTAAGGGCTGAACTCATACAACTGCAGATCCAAACATAACCTGTTCAAGGTACTCCATGAAGGAGACAAAATGCAGATAACTGTGCAATATGAAAGCTGATTTACGCTGGCCAACCCACATCCCTGAGCAATCCAGCTTTATAATCTAAGTGATCCATTTGATCCTTTTTTGGCACTGCAATGAAAGCTGAAATAACTTCCCCTATGGGTAAAGAAACAAAAAAGAAAGAAAGTAGAAGAAACTAAGTTCTGGAGCTAGTGTTATGTAGAGACTTCATGATCCTGGCTCCTGATCAAACCCTTCCTCCAGGTCCTCTGTTTTCTTACTGAAATTTTGAGACTTTTGTCATAACTATGATCTCTTGGACAGCGAGACAAAGGAAGTCCTTTCCCTCTCTGGGTGCCTCAGCCAGGTCTCCATAGTTCCTCTCTTTGCTATGCCACATGATGGGCATAAAATAAGTTTATTTAACATTTAAATGCAACAAATCCTGTCAAGATTTTGTGTGAACCAAAGCAGTTTAGCAGGGAAAGCTAAACAGTAAACACTGAGAGGTCAAACTAACCTATGTGTGTAGACAGCTGATGTTTTTCCTGTATCCATCCTTGAGAATCAGCCTTTCAGTTGCCTCTGAACGAGCATCTTGCTGGGGGTGGATAGCCAGGAGTGTGCCACATTCCTTAGTCTCAGGCCTGCTGCAGGTACCAGGGTGTCTGATGTCAGCCTGCTCTGCAGGCTGCTGCCCATTCCAGCCTCTGGAATTTGACATTGGAGTGTTTGACTGCTGTGCCTGAAGTGGATTAACGGGGAGGTGTGGCCTTGTGAGAGTTTTCAGAACTTGATATCCAGTACTCTTTGCCATCATGGGAATGAACCAGTTGCAAACAAAACTGGATAGGGCATCTTGCCCGTCATCTGCTGTAACTGTAGCTACCCACTGTTCTTTCAGCTAAGGTGGAGTGTGAAGGAGCGTGTCAGGCTGTGGTTCAGTGTAAGAACTTACTCGGAGAAATACGTTGAGTGTAGGATCACAAATCATCCCTTCTTATTTGGTGTTAATTTTGCAGCCAGCAACTGGGTTTTTTGTTCAAACTGTGTATGATTCCGTCCTCAAAAGGAAGTGCACTTTGTCATGTGCTTCGTCAAACACCTGTTTGAATTCAGATTTTCAAACAGAAATGTGATACCTGACTCTGATGTAGAATGTAAAATCCCTATATAAGTGAATGTACTAAGTGGGTTTTTGGAGTATTTTTTTCTAAATGAGCAGAGAGCAGAAGGGTCTTAGCTGCGCTTGAAAATATTAATATTCTCCCTCTTTTAATGACTTTTTGTTGTTGTTCCCAATAATTTTCTCTTTTGATTTTTACATTACAAAATGAGGTATGAGCTTCAGTATCTTGTGTGTTTATGTATGTGTATATATAAAAATATAAAGACACACACACATATATATATATGTATGTATGTATAGAGTGTTCAATAATACCTCCCTCAACTGAAACAGGAGCCTACAGTGGGTAGGATACTCTGAGTACACTCAGTGTCCCAAAATGCTGTCCTTATAGGACTTGGAATGGGAATTTCACATCCACAGTCATGCAGCTGGACACGAAGGGGTCATAATTAAACACAGGTCCAAACTCATTGTCTGTCTGTGCAGCTGTGAGACTGCATAATATTTTCACCAGATTTTTATCAGGAATTAAGTCTGCAAAATCCATTTTTAATTAGTACAGCTTTATGAATGTGAAAACCCAATACCCAATTAAAGAAGTGTCTGGACTTTAATACTTTGTGCTTTTACTGCCATATACCTCTTCTTTTTGTTGCCATCTCCTGGAGTCTTTTCCAAACACAGAAAGCAAACACTCCACACATGCACTGCTCCAAGTCTTTGTGACTTGGCAAACCAAATCTACAACATTTCCCCAGCATTCCCCAACTTGGCTTTGCCTTGCAATTTATCTAAACATATTGTTCCTACATCTTAAAATTTCAGAGGGTGTGCTTCCACCAATCTGACATGCTTCATGGCTGGTCATTTCTCCCACATACTCTGTAATAGATATGGCATGCAACAAAGTTTTTTTATTATTCATTTACACAGCTGACATCAGAGAATCCAAGAAAATTTCTGCTACAATAATTTTGTAATACATGAGATGATTGACTTTTGTAAGCATTTCATAAGCATGATTTGTGTGAAAATGCAGAATTATGTTCCCCTTTTGGAACCTTCTTTTTATGTCAATGCTTAAAAAAAGAAAAAAACACCAAAAACTGAACCCAAACCCAAACAAAGTACTTTAAAAAGAATGAATGTTATACCCAGGTTGACAAGAATAGATACCTCCGTGTCTCCCATCTACAAGGTTGATGCCTGGATTTAGTATAAAATTTAAATGTCATGTAAATTCCAGCATTCTTTATAGTGCTGCAGAAGTGAGGCACTCCTCTAAGCAGGGAGACGTGCAATTTGTTGTTTTTCAAGGTTTTGCTGTTACTTCACAGTAACTGCAAAGATGTTATTTATGGCCAGTTATTATCTTGATTAATGAAAACAAAATTGCTGTTGATTTCCATCACATACTTGATCAGATGATTGGCTAGAGTGGAAATATGAGGATGCTGTAACCTTTGGTCATGCTAAGATGCAAAGCAATAACAGAGGAAGAAAATAGTGTTAGCTCTAACAAATGGATATTGGTTTTGCCATTAGAAATTTGGTGTAGTCCAGAAATATTAACCTTTGGTTTTCCTTGCCTGCATTTTTCAAATTGCTCAAGCAGCAAGTCTTGCAGGAATAAAAGTTTCAGTGGCTTATATGTTCTCAGTAATTATCCTGTACCTTTTCTGAAAGAGGAGATTCACATTTAGTCCAATGACAAATTCATGGGAGTGAATGGAAGAAGAAATAATGAAAAGCTTTTATTTGGAATGTCATTTGGGATCAGTTATATCCTGTAACATAAAAGCATTACAGTGGTCTTTTTCAGCAACCTTGAAAATGGTCATTTGTGTTTGACAATCAAAATAATTCATAAATGACCTTCAGCATTCATACCCAAACCATTCTGTAACATGAAGGGAGTCTGGAAAACTTGTGGCTTCTGGTTTGTAATATATTCCCAAAATTTATAGAAGTTAATCTAAATTTGCAATTGCTCTGTTATTTTTATATGTAGCATATTTGTTAGTGATGCAAAGACATAACTTCAAAAATACTGAGGGGGTGTTTCTTAGTATGCTGTCTGAGAATCTCTCATTAAATATTGCATATTGCTTGTTTTGCCACATTTTCCAATCAGTAGGATTTTCCAAGCCCCATCATGCTCTTCAGGGAGCTGTTCAGAAAAGCACACTTTGTAGAATTATAAGGCCCCTACCAAATTAACTTTAATAATATTTATTATTAATAATTTTATTGCATGTTAGAATTTCTTTACTGGACATTTTAAGGTATACAGATGAAGTACTTCATCCAAAGGGCTCATATGGAGTTATATCTCTTTATTTCTTTTTTATAAGATATTGAATGATTATTGTCCTTATGTGAAGGGAGACTAAATGCAGAGGATTAAGTGACTTGCTCTCTTGTACAGGGATCCTCAGTGACAATGAGGAATGGAACCAAGATATTCTAGTCATATTTTCTACTCTGTGTAGCAGGCCTATGAAGGTCTGCAGCACGTGGCATAGGATGTTGAATTATGTTTTGTGTAGGGGAAGAGCAGACTCCAGTTTTGTGCTGCGGTTTTGCAAAGGGCCCTGTGTCTGCTTTAAACCAAAACCCAGCCTGTGAGTATTTAATAGAGCATACAAGTGTGCTAAAGAAAGCAGCTGAGTGAGCAAAAACAAGGACAGGGTTGTCAGGAGAAGCCAGAAAAATGGTACTTGAAACACAGGCTTGTCCTTCTTCCCCTTGTTGAATGCTGCACGTACCAAGAGAGCCTCTCAGTAGAGAAGCTAGTTAAACAGAGAAAGAGGCAGGAGACAAGTGGAGCATCTGGTAGCTCTCCATGGAGGTGGGTGACAAAAATCTGGATGAATGGAGCAGCTGATGCTCTATGATCCACAAAGCCATAGGACAGCAGTTGGTGACTGGGGATAGAGACAGCTCAGTTTCAGAGTCCTACTACACCAGGTGGGCACAATAAAAACAATAAAGAACAATCTCAAATTTTCTCACCAACTTTTCCCCTATCTGGCCCCCCCTTCAGACTGCACCATTTGACAGCCTATCTGCCATTCCTTCCTGACAACACAAGTTGCAATACAGCAACATCTACACTCTCATGATCCCCAAGGGATCAAAAAAAAAAAAAGCAGCCAGCAGAAGATGAAGTCTAATGACACTACTGCACTTGAAGTCCTTTTTCAGCTGTACCCAAGCCTTAACCTACAGTGCCTAACAGTGCCTTCTAGAAAGTGACATGAGACCACAGTCACATGAGACCCACTGCATCGCATCATATGGCTACCATAACACATCCTTAAGCCAGGGCCCCAAAAGAGAATCACAGAATAGTGAGAGGGACCCTTAAAGGTCATCTAGTCTGACTGCTCTGCAGAGAGCAGGAACCTCTTCAACTAGATCAGGTTGTCCAGAGTCCCATTCAATTAATCTTGAATGTTTTCAGCAATGGGGCATGTACCATCTCACTGGGCAACCTAGTCCCATGATTTAGCACATTTGTTGTAAAAAATGCTGCTTCAAAAGCTGTGTGGTGTGGGTATGAGGCCCATGTCTCCCACTGGACAGGCTGTGCTGCTGGGCCTTTGCCACAGTGGTCATCAAAAGCAATCTTAATTGGTATTTCCATGTGGTACCCAAATGGTGCATGAGTGATCCTGATGTTCCTGCTCCTCCTGTGTGAACATGAGTGACAAAGCTGCTTTAAGGATCAGAATAGATGTAGCATTTGCATCCTTCAGCCCTCCCACCTTAGAGAAACAGCATGTGATCAAGCTGCTGCTCCATGGTTGCTGGGTGAGTGCCAAATGTGGGTTGTTCAAACTCCCCAGACTCACTTAGCAACTGCATGGGATATGAGACTGGCTTGTCACACACACTGCCTATCCCTGCCTAGCACAATGCCAGGTCATGTTGTCATTTGAGACTTACTCTGCATGTGTGATTTGCTGTGTTCTGCCCACCAGCAGCTGAGCCCCACACCTTCTGAGCAGCCTTTGAAGGTGGCCTGGGCCTTCAGACAGGCAGGACATCTCACACTCCATGAGCCATGTCATGTTCTGACTTGTGGGATCACCTTGTTAGGAGACACTGCTGGAACCAAGAGCCTGAGGAAGCAGGGAGGAGGGTGGTTCTGCTCCACATGAGCAAGCAGGTCTGCTGGAACAGCAGCTAGAGATCAGTGGTGGTTGGCTTTGCACACACAGTCCTTGATGAGCCTAGAGAGTCAGGTAAGGAAGGCTGGCCTCTCAGAGATCTGGGTTTCTCCTGCTTCTGATTTCTTTCTCCATTTCCCTCACCTTGCCAGAAGAGATGTTAGGAGGGAGAAGAGCTAAGCAGGATCTCTTCCCTAGGACAGCTTTGTATTGTGAGAGTGGTGTAGACAACCAATCTGCTAATAGAGACTAGCTTGCCTTAGCTGCCAAGGGGTGGTGGGGTCTGTGGCAGTAGGTCCCTTCTCAGGGATGCAGTGAAGACCAGGCAGAGCCTGCTGGAGACACCAGACTGGGCAGCAGCAGAGAAGACAACATTCCTGTTCCAGCCTGAGACCATCTGGCATATGCAGTGCTCAGTAATGCTCTGAAAGGGCAGCTTGACAGTGAATATTGGGAATTTTACCATAGAAGTGTCAAAGCTAGTTGATGTCAAAGAAAATAAGATTTTTTCAAACAATTACTGTTCTGAGTTGTTTGGATGTTTCTAGCACAAACTGTTCAAAGCAAAAAGTCTTGCTTTGAAATCTGGCACAGTTCTATGCAGGTTATTTCATGGTTTATGGAACTGTGCAATAAAAAACCAAAGAGTAGTAGGTCTTACGTGTAAGAACCTCCTAAAATGGATCTGACACTAGTGGTGAACACTTTTACTGAAGAAATTCCTGATCCTTCTTTAATCAGAGGTTCCTAGTATCTGAATTTTGTAAATGCTGAATATGAATTCTGCATGGTCAGTAAGGCAAGACTGAGGAGATAGGAGTAGGATGTGAAGATGCAACAGTAATAATGATAAAAAGCCTTTGTAAAGAAAGCTAATGTTAGCCATAATTTGACTATTGCTAGATCCATAACTCTTTAGTTCCCACATGCTTATCTTAGGACATACTAATCATAATTGCATTAGGAAGCTTCCCATTTTATTTTTTGTTTAGGGTATTGATATGGGAATTTGCATTAAATGCAGAAAAAGAGTAACATTTTAATGGCATAATATTAATTGTTTAGGATTGTTTCGTGATATAAATATTCTTTGTTTCCTATTAAGAAGCTTCAATTGCCTTTAGACATCCTAAGTGATTTAGAGAAACAGACAAACGATTTAATTTTGATTTTGTTTTATACTCCAATGAAGCAAACAACAGATTTGGAACAAGCTGCTTGCTAGACATTGGAAATTAAACTGCTCTTTTTATTGGGCACTGGTAAAGCGTCTCTGCTTTTCCTGATGGCAGACAAGCATGAAATACATTGACTCATGCTTGTTAGGGTGCCATCAAGCTCCTTTTATTTCCTTGATTGTGATTCTAGTGCTGCCACCCAGGCAGGAGCTCCCACTGATTTCCCTTGAAACCTGCGCTTTCCAGAGAACACCTCCCCTCTGCAGCCTGGCGTGAGTTACATTGCGAGGGACTGACTTACAAAGCTTGTAATTTAAAGCTTTGCAGAACACCAAAGCTTTTTCTTACCCCTTTAGGTGAGGATCTGTGTGTGTGCAGCATTTGGTGAGACTGGAGAAGTGGCTTTGGAAAACAGCAGCAGCCTAATTTTAACTGATAAACCTGTTTTGATAAGGCCAAGGTTTTGATGAGTGTGATGCTGTGAAGCACTCTTGTTCAGGTCATTCTCGGGCCTTAGGTCTTCTCAGAGCTGGACTCCAGCAGTCAGCAGCTTTTTGCAGAAGGGTGGGAGCTTCGGGTGAGCCAACCCTTCACCCAAGTGCCTTGAGCAATCATGAGTGCTTCTTATCTGGCTTGCTTAATACAATCCAAGATTAAATGTTTAAAGGCAGGTTTCTTTCTTGCATGACACTTTTTCAAGCTCTAAAAGTGCTATAAATAGCCTGTTTCCACCTGATTAGTTTCAATTCTTGCGCCACTAAAATATTTGCCTTTTTTTCCCTTCTTTTTCTGGTTCTGTCCAGGTTCATGAAGGCTCTAACTGTCTTTATCACTGTGTTATTCCAGCGTCTTTTGGTGAAGCACAAAGCAAACCCTCTAACACCTGAACATCTGCCTTATGTAGTTTATTCTTTCTCATCTCTTTTCCTTGGAGAAGTCAATGTATATTCAGTATGCTGGTTTACTTTGGCCAGCATTTTTAGTACATGGATGATAAAGAAGGTGGAGCCTATGCACCAAGAACAGCAAATGGGAATAGCTTCTTAAAAGCAAGGTGAAATAATTCTACCTAATTACATTTTCTTGATGAGATGAATCTTGTGGGCAGTATAGTTATTTTCCCTAGCAGCGAAGGGCTAAAGGGTAGTTCACTGGTATTACTTCTGTCTTTTAAAAGACTGTATTTCCACTCTTAAGTGTTTCAGGAGTGTTAGAAATATGACTGTGTAAAGATCAGCAGACACTGTGGCAATCCAATGGATTTCCTGTCTTTTTGTTTTAAGAAAAATGTACAACAAAAAATATTTCAATCTTGGTGTTTCATAGGGCATTTTATTTGGTATTTCTCTTGGTTTTACAAAATTTGAGTGGCTCTGTTAAATCTAACTTATGTTCTTCATACCAGTACTACTGAAGAAAAGTTGTATTTCCTCACATGAGAATATTAATTATTGGATGGTCTCTTATGACTATTGGTGAGAAAAGAAAACTGTTACTTGTTTCAAGGTTGCACGGGGTTTGAAGATCCAGTTGCCACAGTTGATGTATTTTGGTAATGAACTGAGAGCCCTGCCTAAATCTCTGGGGCTTTTTAAACTGATATTCTTACAGCTTCTCTCTTTTTTGCTCTGACTCACATCTTGGATGCTGTATTGTGTAACCTGCCAGCCAGTTGCCTGCTATGAAAAATTTAGCTGCAGGGATTGTTATTAAGTATGTCTAATAATTTTCATATTTTAGTGATCTATTTTTGGATCATTATGCAACCCACCACTCAGTGGGACTAGGCAGAAAGGATAGGGCAGGACTGGATGCTGATAAACAGAAACCACTCAGCCAGGCAGTGGGCACAGGTGTTCTGGTTAAAGCTGTCTTGCTTTGTAGCAAGTTGTCATAGTCTCCCCCCAAACACAAAGCCACTTCCTCCCACTGAAATCTCTGGTGACTGGGGACAGGGGGCTGCCAGCAGCTGCTCTGTAGCTGTTGGTAGGACCCTTCTACTATCAGATGACCCTAAACATAAACCACGTGTATTTACGTTTTTGTGTGCAGTAGGGAAGGATTTAAGTGCAATTCAAAACAGTGTCAGTACATGCTGGAAACTGCATAGTAAATCACCATATGTTCCAGAGGATATGCCAAACAAAGTCATGATTGCTTTATATGTGCACAGCTGACTGGCAAGCATTAAGGCAGACTCATGATGGGGAATGCCATCATATGCTTTTCTTCTCTGTGCTATATCAGAGCATGATTAGAGCCCATCTGCTTCCCCTGGTGCTGGAAGAGGGTAGGAAAACACTCAGCCTGAAGTTTTGCTGCTGGAGCAAAAAGGAAAAAAAGAAGATAAACCCAAGGAGCTCTCCTAGATATGTTTGTTCTCAATTTCCTTTGTAGTAGAAATTTTTAAAAAATTATTTAAAATTCTCTTGCTTCTGCAACTCATACTGATGCCTCAGGTTTTAGCTTTTATATTTTTTAGGTCCTGTGCTGTTTTAGTGGGTAGTTTTAGGTTTCATATTAAGTGCTACTGAGTTCTCTTCACAGAGCAGACAGACAAAACAATTCCTTCTCTAGCTCAATACTAAGGACAACTTTCAGGCCCAAGAACAAAAACAGCAAAGTGAGAAGACAAAACCAGGAGGATGGAGCTTCATGACCTGAAGCTATGGTTGGACAATTGATTCTAATATGTTAATGGACCAGAACTTATAAAAATGTGGAACCTCGCCAATTGTGTGACCATTTTGGGGCACCTTGGGTATAGTCCAGCCGGGCTCTTGTGCTGCCCAGGTGTACCCATTGAGGCCTTTTAATAATTATCTACTTTTTCCTCTTGCTCTGTCCAGTCTCTGTTCCAGGTCAGCCTCCAGAAGGCAACAGTACTGCTCTGGCTTTACATTCGTGTTGTGACAGCCTCGTGTATTCTAGCTGTAGTTCTCAGACCAGCATGTCTGGGAACAAACCTCAGCCGTGTGTGCTGGTTAGGGTGCCTAGTACAACTGGGGAGGGGGGCAGCAAACATCTCTGTTCTTTTAACCTGTGCCAGCACGGTGTGTTTAATGCCTCACTAAAGCCCTAAGTGCAGGTGTAAGAGCTGTGGTATTTGCTGACATGTTTGGCAATCTGTTTGCGTTCTTTCCAAACTCTTTAAGGATACTTGAAATATCTGATAGAAAGTCACAGAAATTACTAATGATATTTTTTTCCCCCCCCCTTTGGTTTTAATTAAAGCCGATTTATTTTAAGTACAGTAATTTAGCGTTCTCCAAACGAGGCACCTCAGTGGCCTGGAGCTGCTGAGCACCGATAGCATTGACTGCTGTGACACCTACTGGCCGAGCCGGGCAGGGAAAAGCCTCGGGGCGCTTCCTCCATCCTCTTCCTAATGCTAATTCCATCTCCTAATGAGTTGCGCAGGCACAGCGGTGCTGGTGTCTCTTGGAACGACTTCTTTCGAACGTCATCTCCTTTAATGCACGTCTCGGTGCTTTATGCATTAAGAAAGCTAGAAAATCACTTTTCTCTTTGCTTATAGCTCCTGTCCCTTCCATTCCTAGTAGCTCTTTAATCCTTACCCTTTTTGTTTCATCTGTCTTATCTTTACTCAAGTTTCTTTTTTATCATCCCTTAATAGTATTGGGAACTGCAGGGAGTCACTTTGAAGCCTACTCTGAATTGCCTTCCTCTCCTAGAACAGTTCTTCTTCATTAGCTGTGATCATTTAGTCAGTGCTTGAGAACTGTTATCATTCTTATTGACCTGTTAGGCATTCCACTTTTCTGGGAAAGGTAAGGAGCCATTCATGCAATTCCTTCTATGAAATCTCATACCTGAGGAGCTTTTGTGAGTATTGAGAAAAATGGAGTTTTTCTGTATATATAAAAATAAAGATCTTAGTAATTCACAGTAAAAACAGCTTTGCATCTCCACTGAACAATGACGAATGAATTACATTTCAGGACTGTAGGAAGATTTTCTGTATTCTTTTTCAGAGGGATAGTTTTTCTGCACTCCAGCAGTGCTGTAATCTTCTGAAAATGCATTCTCTTCTGTGTGATTCTGGAACATACCATCAATGCAAAAAGTTACACAGAGGCCTTCTCAGGTTGCTCTGTCTTTGAAAGACAATTTATATTCTAAAAGCTTGAGTAGTTTCAAATAATTTAAAAATTGCATGAGGTGACTTGATTGAATCTGGTAGGTCTCAGTGGCTGATAGCAAGGATTCCCTGCTGTCTTCTCCTCCCTGTTTCTGGTGCATACTTCTGTCACTTCTTCTGTGTCCAGCAACCCCAACACTCTTCAGACCCTGCCTGCAGTTCATTGACATGGCAGAAACAGAGAGGATGGGTCATGGGAATTCCAGTCTGATGAGCACCACGGGGTATCAGCAAGGGACAAGAGGTGTCTGGGAAGCAGGGCTAAGGAGTGGAAAGCAGATTAGTGAGATGTCCCCCTTCCCCGTGAGGTTTCTGGCAGCAGCAAGCTGATAGATTCAGGTGTTGCAGTAGTTTTCCCTATGGAAAAAAAGGTTTGTTGTCTACTGCTGCCTTTCCTCCCTTCTCTGGTCTGCCAGCTCTGGAGTCTTGCAGTGAGCTGTGGGTCATGCTGCCATTCCTCTGTCTCTTCGTTTCTCATGTTTTGGGCAGCCTCTTACATTCTGTTTTTAGTGCCGGGTCTGCCTCCTGTCTTTATAGTACAAAGTAATTCTATACCAACGAACACAAGACTTTTTAAGTGTTTTCCTCTAGAAGTGACCTGCTTTTAACGTACTCCTGGAAGTTATGGAGCTGGGGAGAAAATGGGAAATTGAGCAAGGTTTTAGTTTCTTTAAGAATTCAGTGAGAAGTTGAGATTATATATGTTTTTATCACAAAAGATCATGGTATTGCGTATTTGCATTGGTGGTCTACAATAATTAGAAATTGTATCAGTCTATAGTCTTATTAGGAGTTCACTGAGATGAGTTAACAAGCTCAGCATCAAAGAGGAAGGATAGAATCTGTCAGACAGCTGAGATGGCCAAAGTAGTGCTGCTCACAGACTCCTCCTGAACAAATGAATTGCCTTTGCTATGCCAACCATCACAGACTTACTTTGTTTTTCAACTTGAAGAGATCTGTCTTAGAACACAAAATATGCCAGTGATGGCTCTTTTACTTGTCTGACACTATTCTGACTCCAGATTTCATTTTTAAAATCATCTGTGCCCTCACTGAGGGCTGAGGACAGTGGTTGTGATGGTGGTGTTTCATGATTTCAGGTCAGTAACAGAAAAATGTCCTTAGCAAATTGAAACCCTCAGACTTGCCTGTTGCAGTCAGGGTGTCAAAGATACTGCTCTGAAGCAAGAGTGGTGAAGGCAGAGGATGCATGATTCCTGTTGCAGCAATGGGGAATTAATCTCTCTCTCTAAAGAGTTGGAAGTTACAAAAGAGTTCAGTACCTTGTGAGATTTCCTGAGCCTTTCAGGGTCCAGTTGTCCATAAAAGTGACTTAACCTTATTAATAGTTTTGTTCTACATATTTCTTATTGTTCATCCCTTGTCATTAAATGACCTGCCAAGGTTCACACAGGAAATCTCTGACAGACCCAGGTACTAAATCCAGATTTCCATTCCAGGTCCTTAGGCACTTTCTGGAATGGCTCTTCTATAAGCTAGATCCTGAAAAAGGGACTGTAGGTTGAGTATCAGGTCTGGAAAGTCATAATGCCTCTTAGGCTAGAAACCTACAAGGTAGACCTGCATTTGTAGCCATTTTTGCACAGTAATAGTGTGTCTTTCAATGACACATCAATAGAAACTACCATTTGAAATATTGAATTATAGAAGTCTCTGAGTCTTACTTTAATCACAACCTCTGCTTAGCTAGACAATCCCATGTAGAGACGATTGACCTTGACTTAATTATATACATTCACAGTGACTAATTTGTGGTGATGTCATTTATCTGATGGTAAAATTTCAGAGAGTGAGGGACTGCAATTTAATTTCACTTGTGCCTTGTGCTGCTGTTGCAGTTTGACTTTGGCCTCAAGAGGTGGTGGGGCACTGTGTCCTTTAGAGGTTTCTCTGTGAGCTGGCTGGAACTAGAGTCTCCTGCCAGCTTTTGGGTACAGCTCAGACAGTGAGGCAGAGCTGTGTCACCCTAAGAGAGCTCCAAGCAACACAGTTTTGCTGTCTCCTGTGCAGCCACTAAATTAAAATCCTTTTTTTTTTTTTTTGTTAAATTCTTGCTGTGAGATTGAAAATTGATTGCCCAGAGGAGGATTGTCCAGCCTGTGAACTTCCAAGCACAATCTGGTTGGTGCTGTACCCAGCTGTTTCCCATATTCAGGAACAGAATAAGGGCTGGATGGGTTTTTCCCATGTTGAGCTTCCACTCTTCTCTGGGGTGTGAGGGTGCCTTCAGCTGCATTTATGATAGCAGGCTCAGGTAGAGCATATGGGAATGTGCTAACATCCTTTATACCTTGGTGATTCTCAGTTCCAGCTTTTCTTTCTCACGCTAAATCTCCTGCATGGCATTGTCTGTGCAGAGCTACAGTGAAGAGTTTGTCAGCATGCCTGCTAAATGTTTTCAATCAGTAAATGGGAGTTGTTGGGCTTACATGCACCTCATATACTCAACGTCACAGAGGCCAAAAATAGAAATGTTGATTTTCTTTCTAGCCTTGTGCATCAGCCTGAATAGTGGAGGATTCTGCACCTTTGTTACATTCTTCTATCGTGTTACAGTAAAGATGTCTGATTGACAACTAAGTATTTCTTATTCTATCAAAAATCACAATGGGATACTTCTGTAATCTGTCATTGTTTTGTGGAGCCTCCTTTTTGGTAGTGCAAGTAACAATCGCTCATATAAATCTTGTGCCTCTCACAAGCATCTTTCTGCTTTTCTCTCAGCTCTTTGTATGATGGCAATGCCTTGCCTACAAGCACTGGAGTAAGGAGGGATTTTGATAAAGGTTAGCAGGCTGCATGTAGCTTTTCAGTAACATGTTTGCTTAGTAAGAATTAATAGATCTGTAAACTGTTAGAAATAAATTACTTATCTTTCTGGCTTCTGCACAGAAGGAATAGGTTTGGACTGAAGTCCAAAGAGCTTGCAGGGACATATGCTGCCCGCTTCCAGCTCTGGTCTAGGATTTGTGTTGTTGTATTAAAATTTCAAGATTACAAAGTAACATAATAGAAGCCATTTTGCATGTCAAGATAAAGTCTGTTAAATTTCTGAATTACAATTCTTTCCTTCCTTTTTGTGACTTTTTGGAATTTTTAATTTGCATTGTTGCTGAAACTGATGTCTGTGGGTTTTATGTTAGCTACCTTAGTTAAAGCTTGCATCATGTTATTATGAAGTATACACTCTTTGTTACTAAGTCCGGAGAATATTGTCAGTTGTCAGTTATGCAGAGTAATGGTTCCTGAAATAACTTTGCACTAAAACATCTAAAGATTCAAATTTGCCGGGTGAAAAGCTGATGTACAATGCTGTCATCCACACTTGGTGGTGGTGGTAGCTCCAGGGTTGCTCCACAGTCCTTTCTGTCTTCACGCTCTACCATGCATGGCTTTGGTGCATTCCTGCTCCAGAACTGTGCACGCAGTCGTTCAGTTTGTCCTGATAAATGAGAGTGCTTGTGCTTGCATTTTTACCAGCACATCATTTGAGTATGTATTTGCATGCTGTGGTTTCTAAACTTTCATCTGGGGGGAATGCAGTTTTGCAAAGCCAGTGGAATTCCTGCTTTTCTCTTAGTTATGTAAAACAGGGAAAACAAGCACAGTCCAGGATGGTAACACACAGTTATGGGGCTTAGGCTGCTTTGGTGCCTTACAACAAATATTTACTCAACTGGCTTAGGAGCATAAGTGCAAGCATGGAGAGATTGCTCCTCTCAGAAGCCCATCTAGCTGGTGTGAGACAGTGTCCAGCAGAAATGCCCAGGGGACAGCACAAATACAGGAGGAAAATGTCACTGAGATGTTTGGAATAATCTCCTGGCATCCAGCCAATTAGGGGAGAGGATCAGAAGCAGTCTGTTTGTATTTAGTAGTCCTTTGTGCATTTATCTTCTGTGACTTTGTCCTGGTACCTTTCGAGTCCTCTTAAAAATAAGACTTAAAAGATCCATGGCAGGGAGATCTAAAGGTGTGAGAAAAGCTGCCTTTCTTGTTTTGAACCTGCTAATACCATTCAATACCACTTAATTCTTCATCAGATGAGAGGGTCAGCAGCATTTTCCCATCCTCTAATGTGACACTAATGATTTTGTAGCTCTCTGTAGACACCTTCGTGTTTTCCTTCTTCTCCTTCCCTCTCCTCTCCCCCACCCCCAAGGTAGGTGTGAGACTACTTGTCATTCACAGCTTCATGTTGAATTTGACTAATAAAGCGTGATGAGAAAAAAATTGTAATGTAAAATTGTTTTCACATTTTCAAAGTCAGCTGTTCATTTCATAATGGTTAAATTAAGCCACAAAACACATTAAAACACAAAACAATATAATTAATTGAAAAAAACATAAGAAGAAAATGAAGCATTTTTCTTACCTCAAAATACATCTTTTGAGGATGTTTTCAGGAGCTTACTTCCATGATAAAACAGCATTTTTTGGGTGTACATAGCAGATAACAGGGATTTTCTATTCTCTTTTGAAGAACTGAGTTGTCTCTCTGAGTCCTTGTGCTGCCTTGCAGCCTTTCAGCAATCACACCTCCACCTGTTCCACAGTGGGAGCCAGGTCAAACTGGCAGCTCTGGCTGGCTGCACCCCAGCTGTGGGACACCATCTTTGAGACAAAATCCAGGATGCACAGGGTCTGCACAGACCCAGGTATCAGTATGAGGGAGCTGGTCTCCCTGCAGCCTTTATGCAGGTATTGATACAACAGGTTTTGCTTTTGCCCTTTCTGGTTTGTAGCCATAGCTCTTCTGACTGCTTTGACATCTAACTGTGATCTATTCATCAGTTTACTTCTGAAAGTTTCAATCTGAATGCTTACAAGAAAGTTAAAATAAAGCACCAAGAGCCTTCTGCTTAAATGTTTTCTTTTCTTTTTTTTTTTTGTTAATAGTGCAAAAACTCCAGACAAATATGGATACAAGGTAATTTAGTCTTATTAGAACCAAACTGTCAACTCCAGAAACTCCAAGTATTTGCTTAGCTTTCATGTGTGTTTATAGCTAACCTGCAGAATCATAAAACCTCTGATACTCTGCAGAATTAATTAACTGTGATATCTGACTTTTCTCAATAAATCTGAAACACTGTGCAGTTGAATACATGATTTTGCTCTTAGCTACTAAGGCAGAGGTGTTCCTAAAGGTTGCTTGAACTTTCATGGCCTGATACTTCTGATTTTTGGGTGGCCAGATCTTTGATTGTATGATTGGAATATTTTGTTTTCAGTGAACTGGAACATATCTATACATGCCTCCAATCAGAAGTCTAAAATGGTTGAAGCAGAGATCACTGGGGAGATGTTGTGTTATCAACCCTGTGTTAAGCACAAACCCAAAACACAGCCCCACACTACCTGCTGGGAAGAAAATTAACTCTATCCCAGCCCAAAGCAGCACAGGCATATAAAAGAGTTTAAAGTGGCAAGTCAGAGACCACTGTCTAAAAGAAGAAAAACATATGGTCAGCAGCTTCGAGAGTAGTTAAAGTAATAAAACTGGGAAGAAAATCTGAAAATAGCACTAAATGGGGAATACAAATATGAAAATGATGGATTTTTCCAACTTACTCTTAATTATGTGGGGTTTTTTTGAATGTAACGTGTATAGCGTAAGAAAAAGCATTATATTTCATTATATTCATTGCTGGCATGGTGTTGTTACTAGGACAATGTAGGAAGACAAACAGAAGGAAGCTCAGAATGTGGCAAATTACTAAATACCTTTAAATTTTTCCTTTAAATAGTATGGTCTTTTAATACAGTATGCATTAAAATACTAATAGTTAAGAAAGAAAATTAAAAGTCAAACTGCAAAAATTAAGAGCAATAGAAGCTGCAGCTTTGAACTTTTTTTACTGTGGAGGAATGTCACAGTAAAGTATGTTTAGTGTTTTATTTTAAGTACCACAGAGTAAAACTGGAGAGAGTAGATGAGTCTTTGAAGCAAGGGGAATATTTTCCAAACTGACAATATGCAGCAAGGTGAATTGGTTCGGTGGGTAAGTGGATGTAAGCCTGCATGAGTCCACATTGCATTTTGTACCCTGCTCAAAAAGCAGGAGGGAGAGTTAGATTTCTTTTCTTGTAACCCAAGAGAGAAAAATGGTACAAGTGCATCAATGTGCATATTCGTGCCACACTGTTCTGTGCCTGGGTGTTAAGTGGGTCCAGTTTGGATGCCAGCTGAATTTGGGAGTGTCTGGCACAGCCTGCTGTGCCCTGGCCTTGCTCACATGCTCTCCTCTGAGAGGAAGGCACAGAAGGGTTCTGCACGGTGGTGAGAGGGGTCGATGTGCTTGGGTGGTGTCACGGTGCTCTCACCCAGGGGTGATGTCCTGCAGGACTCTTTCCCTGCTGCTCTCCCCACAGGCAGCAGGCTGCTGTGTCTGCACCACTGGGCCAAGCTAAACTGGGGGAAGAGGAGTAAATGGTGCTGCTGGGCTGAGCCAGCCTCTGCCTCCTTTAGTTCTGCAGAGGAATACCTTGCTCTGGTAAAGAGAATGGAAATATTTGCAGAGTAAGGTACCACTTACTCGTAATAAAACAGTGTGAGCCTAGTCTTATATTAATATTTATTTAACACCATGATGTTAAGTGAATAGTGCTGTGGAGGAGGGAAGCTATTTATTTTTCACACAGCAGAGGCATTTTGAAAAACAAGGGATGGCAATGCAAAGTAACTCAGAGGAGTGAGCTGCTGAATGCTGGATGTGCGTGTAAGAAATTCTGGAAGAGCATAGTGCTTTCAGCTCACTGGGTGGAAATTAAAAACAAATAATCTGTGTGCCAGCAGGATAACAGTGAATGATTTTGGAACCCACTGTTGTTTTAGATTTATGTTTTTATTAATTTACTTCTTGTTTTTAAACCCAAAACATGGGTAGTACAACTGTAGGCTTAATAATACTGTAGAGCAGTGCCTGGCATCTTTAAAAGGGTGGGAACACAGAGGGATATTGTAATCTGGTTTTGGATTATGCCTGACTGACCTTCAGTCACTGCTTTCCTGTCTCTCGATAGGAGATTGGAGTGTCTGGGTGAGATGTGTGTGTAGGTATGTCAAAGAGGAGACCTTGCTTTATATTTCATAAGAACTTCTTACAGTTCTTCTATCTTTCTGGAACATTTGTGTTTAGTTTCTTTTAAGATACTGGGATTGATTTTGCAATTAAAAAGCATTTCACTGTTGCCTGAAACCTTCACAGCCAGTATCTTCTTCATCGCATGATTGAGACCAAGTGGCTCATTTTGCCTGTGGAAAGAATGTAGGGAATCAGGTCTGTTTTGTTATAGCTGAGGAAGGCTGAGAGACTTCCCAGAAGGTACCTTTTTATCAAAACCTTTCTACTTTTTTTCATTATGAGGTAGTTTGCAGAGAGTCCACTGACTATAGGAATCGCAGAGGGTGGGGTGTTTTTTCATAATAATTCAGAGAGTGTTCAGTAAAAGCAATGTGATCAAAATAAGCAAGCCATGTTTGATGCACACACTAAATTTTGAAATGCTGCTGTCTTGGAAAAGTCATCTTTCATGTGGTTATGATTCAGCTCAGAGATTAGTTCCAAGAAGAAATGAGAAATAGAAATGCACATATTGGCTGGTAATTGTGTGAATAGCAATGAGTGGGTAGTTCAAAGCCAGCAGATTGCAACTATTGGGTCTCTCCCAGTTTGCTTTTTCACGAATAGAAATAGTGGCAAGGGACAAGCACTTTTGCTTGTTACTTTGTGGGGTCTGAATTGTTTCCTAGATGAATAGATGTTCCTCTGCAACATGCTAGATGATAAGATTTTCTGTGGGACATTTTTCAGCTCAGGTCCAACAAGAAAAAAAATTTTCTTGTTTTATTATTTTATGCAAATTATTTCCTGTAGCAAGAAGAATTTCAAGCACTATCTAGGTCATTACTGCTAGAATTAATTAGTTCATAAAAAAGTATGACAAAAGAAATGTAAATCATATTGCCCATCTATTCTTGGCAGATAATTAAAGTATATACTGTAAAAAAAAATCCCCAAACTAAGCAAACAAAAATGTTTCCTTGGCTCAGAGGTGGAATAGCAATTCTCTCCCTTTTCCATTTTTACCATCATGATGGCAGCCAATATAACTCATTTTGTGTATGTGAAGGCTGAAGTGGGAATATCACAGCTCTATACTAGAGTTGTATTGGCAGAGAATTGAAATTACACTGAAGATGAGAACCTCAGTTTCTACAGCATGGAGATGAAAAATGTGAGATGACCAACATATGTAAAATATTTATTTCCTTGCTTCTTTGTTAATCTTATTCTTGGTGAATACAGTTATTGGTATTTAAAGTTTGGCTGTGCCATGTGCTTTTGGCACAAGCATATGGATGGTAGTGGTCATGTTTAGCAGCCATTTGACTCTGCTTACTGCATGTACAGGAGCTGTGTGTCCTTGAGGCACCTCATCCATGGTGCTAGCAATGGAAAACGCTTCCCCCAGATCATTCCATGTGCTTCCTACTGGCAGAACCTGGGTCAGTCACCTCTCCTCCTTGCAGTGGATCTGCACTGCTCCTGGATGGAGAGACAAGGGGGCTCAGCTGCCACTGCAGTGTCCTTCATTTGTGATTCCACATCATTTTGCTTTGGGCAGCATCATCCTTTTTGAGCAACTTACATTGAAGAGCATACACTGAAGAATTTATGTTCAGTGATGCTCTGCCTCCACTAATTTATTACTTTAATATAACCATTAATTAAATTGGAAGCTCAATCAGCACTTTGAGAATCTATGAGATGACCAACAGTGTAGAGCTGAGCAGTGGTTTCTTCTGGGAAGTTGGTGCTTTATCAGCAGATATCAGGAATCAGACGTAGTTTGAGCTGTGAGAGGAGCTGTAGCTGTAACCTCACATTTCCTTCAGAGATTCAATACTGCAAATGACCAAAAGGGTTGCTATCACCCTAGAAGTTTCCTTTGGAGAATTTTCTTGTTATAGGAAACAAACAAAAGAAGTACTGAAATGAAAATAACTTGGAAGGAGGAAAAGAAGTGTCCTTCCCCCACTTTCCATAGTTTTTCAGTCATTAAAATTAGGGAATGAGCCAATTTGGAAAAGTAACTTAAAAATAAATCTTACTACTAAAGCTAGCATTTAGAAGTGCAAGACAGTGCTATGTACATTAATCTTCCTTTTGTCCTAAAACTCCACCAATCTATACTCTTTTTGTAAATCTTATGAGAAGCATGGCAGAAATATGAAGGAAATTACTGACAGGGAACAATTTCCAAAATTACAAGAAACATTTGAAGTTGCAGGATTTTTTTTCACAAACATACTCATTATTATGACTTCTAAACGAAAAAAATAATTCCTTACTTCCTGAAATTAATTTTGGGCTAATTAAATTTTTAACAATATTTTGAAACATATCTGACATATTTTATTTGTTCAATTCTGAAAAGTACGTGGCCTGTAAAGTGGCACAAAATTCAGATGATCATAAAATATTTGTGATGGACAAATTAATTTCCCATATTTCTCTTGGTTGCATTTGATTTGTGCCATTGAGTATTTCAGAAACAAAAGCATCAGATTAGATTTCTGCCCGTACTACTTTGTGCTGGGAAGGTAAACATGCAGCAGATGAGTGTCAAGTTTTTTGAGATGATTTTTGGAAGTCTTTAATAAAGAAAGATTTTCTTTGGTATAGAGGAATAAGTTTAAAATCTGAGTTCAGCCTCAGCTCTTTGAGAATAAGAAAATACTTTCTGAAACATACCTGAAAACAGACACATGGAACAAAGGACTCAAATGTGAGTATTTCAGTATAATACGATGGTGCCATTTTGCACTTTCCTCCCAGCATTCAATTCTTCTGGGCTTGAATTTAAAAAAGCAAAGTCTGCTTATTTTCCCTCCAGTTTCTTGTGCTTAGGTTGCAGTTTTTCTACTTCTAATACCAAAGAAAAAATATTTTATGTTGCTACAATGTGAATATCTGTTTTGCTATGAGTCACAACTGTCCTTCTAGAACCATATTACTTGCCCCAGTGTTTGCAAATCAACACTTCCAGAGAATAAAGCACACAGTTGTTTCATAGTTATGCAGGCATTCTAATAAAATTGCCTATTTGTTGCTTTTCTTACCAATGTTTTCTAGTTTGCTTACAATTTTGTGACCAATTTATGTTTTATGATTTCCAATCAGGACATTCCCAAGAGAAACAAAGTTTTGTTCAGAAAAAGTAAAATTTATAATTATAATTCATAGATAATGAAATTTAAACAATATGTTAGCAAGTTGCTTTTTTTTCCCTCTCATTTCTTTCAGGATAACTAGTCACAGCAGGCATAATTTTCAATATCTTTTTTTTTCACAAATGTAAATGAAGTGTCGTAGTGAAGAAATTAAATTAGAATTAAGGGTGATTGTTTGGTATTTATTATGCAGAGTATGCCTACTAGTTTAATGACAGACTTTGACATTTACAATTAACAAAATTTGTACCTTGTCAGCACTGAAAAAGAAGACACTTGCTGTGTTTATTATTAATTGATTTATTACTTCTGAAAGCGTCTATGAATGCAAGAGCAAAATAGTTATTTATGAAATGAAATCTGTAATGAATTCATTGCATTTGGTTGCAATCAGCAATATTATCGTCAGAGTTATTTTGCCAACAATACTGAGAGAAACGGTACAAAATGAGCAGTGACCTGGACTGTTCCTTGCTGTTGTTAAACCAGGAGCTCTGGGGAGCTGCTGAGCGCAGGGAAGGGCTGAGATGAAGGGAACAAGCTGCTTCAAGCCTTTTCGGAGAACAGTCTGAGTAAATTAGTTTTTGTGATGGAAAATGGTCAGGTCCTTGGCCACAGAGAGCTGTGTGGAGTGCAGGCTTGTTAACACTTTGCTGTACAACCAGAAGTGACAGAGGAGCTGGTTGTAAGGCTTTGGCTGAGAAGTGCTTTACTGTTTCCCCCACAGCATCATTGGAATACACTCTTTACTCAGATTGATGCCTTTTCAGATTGATACTCCAGGTTTCAGGTTCAGGTTCCTCCTTCTCTCACAATGACAGCAATTCCAGTACTGGCTCCTCCATTCCCAGTCCCTCTTCCTTCCTTGCACATTCTGAATGAGATTCTCCATGGTGTCCTGTAGATAAGTTAGATACTGATCAGTCTTGGGGAAAGGGGACAAGCAACTGGTCTAAAGTAAGTCATTGATATTGATAGAAATGGCTTTAATTTGTTGATTTTCCAAATGTACCTCATCATGGTATTCAAAAGTAACCTGCTTTTCATTCTGGTTCCATTCATTTTGTAGTTCAATATCTCAGCAATCAGGTAATTTTTCAGGTGCTTGATTGACTTCATTTTTCTACAGTAAAGCCCATGGTTTTCCTTATCTCATTTTCATGTCTCTGATATTGCTTTAAAAGCCTCGATACTGAGAACCTCTTAAAGTAGAGAGAATAAAATGAAAATATTACAAAATAAATTGTTTACTATTTGGCATGGGCTTTAAAATTGCAATTTGAAGGAAAGATAAAACATACTTGGAATTCTAGAAAAGTTTGTTCCTAGTTAAGATCTGCCAAATAAATGGTGAGGCAGAGACTGACAGCAGCACTCCAGCAATACAGCATAAAGCTCTTCATTTATTGCTCTTCCTTCTCCATTTGCTTCTGTTGCCTGGCACTGTTTTGCCTCCAGGTTCTGCTGAGATGGGAAAGCTGCATGGAATCTAACCCTCAGGCAGAACTGCATTTTGCTCTGAACAGCCTTTTACTCTGAGGTGCACTTCCCTTTCCTAAACCCACCTGAGGTTGCATTAGTAGCTTAAATGAGGTATAATGAATCTATGTGCTCTCCAAACTATTTCCTTTTTGCCTTTTCGTTGCTTTGAATTTTTCAGATTCTCAAGCTGCAAAAATTCTCAATGGTTTTCCTGTTTTCTGATGGACTTTTATTTTTTGCCTCTGTTAAAAAAATACAATCCATGTATTCTTTTTTTCCTCCTTAATTTTCCAGCACTCCTTCTGTCCAGGTGATGAATGGCTTGTATTTGACTGGTTTGCTTCCTTTACTGTAGTGTTAGGAAAACAAGGTGTGTTGATGATGGAAGAGTTGGAGAAGGAAAAAGTGCAGTGGCCCAATGTTCAGCAGGACAAACCTCTTCTGTCTCAGTGAGGTTGAAGGTGGGGATCTAAGCTGCCTTCAGAAGAGAGGAGAGGTAGAGCAGATGGTATAAGCTGAAGGGGTCAGTATGTGCCAGAAATCTCATTTCACACAATGGTGAGGAATTTTTTTACCACGTATTTAAAGCAACACTTTGGAGTGCCAGCCAACCTCCTGTTACAGACCAACAGCAAGTTTGTTCTTTTTGCTTATTGAAAGTATTTTCATTTGCAGATACCACTTGGTTCTGAGAACTAGGTTATTACAAAACCCCCCACTTTATATTTTAAGATTCACAATAAAATAGCAAGAGTCGCAGTGCTTGCCAGCTCCTGTAATTTCATGAAAAGGCTCCATTTGGTGTTTTTCCCCTGATGGCACAATTCCTGGATACAAGCATCTATGCAAGGAACACAACTCATACATTTAGGAATCCCACAGTTAAAAATACTTGGAAATGTGTAATACAAAACCTAAAAAGCAGGGTATTTTTGGTTCCTAATCTTGTGAATTCCAAACCCATTTGCATGATAAGCAATACTAGTGTTGATAAGATAGTCTCCTCCCTGTTTTGAAGAGGAAAGCAGCAGCAAGGTGATTTTATACCCATCTTAGCATTACTTTTCGAGGTCTTATAATGGTCCTCTGTTTTGTGTATAACCAATATATTTTTAATCATCAATTTTATTTTTATTTATATTAGGTTTTAATTTAAAAGCACTAAAATAATGGTAAAAATATATTTGCTATAATATTTATAAAATAGCTAATTCATTATAAAATAAAGGACAGGAAAAAAAATGTAGTCTCAAGACAGGACTTTCATTAAAGATTTTGGATATGAGAATGTTCTCACAGAAAAGTTTTTTGTTGTTGAGTTCTAAAAATGTAGGCATACCCTTATATAGAAGAAGTATGATTTGTATATTTTATGTATGTAAATATATATATATTTATGCATGTGCAGTTAACTTTTGTAGGTGTCTGATTACAGCACTAAGTAGAAATTCCACTTACTGATATATTAATATTCAGTAAAAGGCCCTAAACCTTTTTTTTTAATGCCGCCTACTGTATTTACTTGAATAACAAACAAACATATTGTGACAAGCTGATTTTGGGAATATGATCCTTCTTTTATAATTAATAAGAATAGCACAAAAGCAAAAAAACCCACAAAAAATACTTGGAGAAACTGTGGAGAATTCCAACAATTTCCAAATAACAGGAAACAGGATACTGTTTCTTAACAGGTACAGAGCAACCTCCCAGCCAGCTGGAAGGCTGCCTTTGCTGCCAAATTTGGATTTTTGAAAACATTTTCCTGGGCACAACGAATGCTCCATGGGCCGCAACAAGGTCAACATGGCACCTGTCATTAATCATTGTTTTTCACATGCTGGACTTTTAAGACACACTGCTCTTCCAACTCTTTTAGTGTTCTGATCAAATAGTATTCTGACAATATATTTTTTTTTAATTTGAAAGCCAAAAATAGTCTTACTTTTGGTATAAAATATTATAGTGGTGAAATCCAAGAGGAAATAAAATGGGACTTAATGGCCACTACTTACTAAAAAAAGAGTGAGGCTTATGCCAAATAGATCTACATTGATCATGGATAAATTTAGCTGGAATTCAAAATCACATTTCTTATTATGGAAAAGATGAGATGTTGAAACTGGCTTTTCAATATTAGTAAAAGTCAAATTAGGTCAAAGGCAGAACTTGTGAAGCCAATGAAGAGGCAGCAGTTGTCTGTGACAGCACAGGGTTGGACTTGGAGGAGGTGTCATTGCCTTCCAAGCCTATGTTCCATCCTGCTGGCACAAATTGTTTTATAGCTCTGTTTGTTCCGTGTTACTGGAGGAATCACATGGACACTAAGGATTGTGCCTGCGTGAGGGTATTTACTCTTGAGGTGCAAAGCCTGAAACCTGCTGAGTCAGTTCTGTGTTTCACAGTATTTCCCAGCCAGAGGCGCTGGCGGAGCCAAAAGGGACCAAAAACTATGTCTGGCATTTCCCTTCTTCACTCCCCTTTCCTTTGCTTTCTCAAATCCTGCTGTTATTACAGAGCCGGGTCCGAGTGTACAAACATTTACACACACATTTGTGCAGCAGTCTTTGGCTTGAGATGTCTATAGTCCCTCCACTTTTAGTGTTTATTCCAGAATTGCTTTCTTCTGTTTATGTCTCATTCCTTGTTTTTGTCAGTCCTGAGACACCAAGTCAAGTGACTTATGCAGCAAATGTCCTGCCTGTGTTTTTGCATCCATCACCCCGGAATAATTGCATAGATGTGTCTACCAACTTTCTTATTCTACTCTCAGTTGAAATTGCTTCCACAAATTAGCAATTTGTGCCGAAGCCTCTGCATGATTATACAATAGTGAGGTGCCTGTGAGTCACTGGAATCACCCCCTGTGCTAAATCTGCCTCTTGCCAATGGACTGTCTGGCCTGGACATCAAAAATAGAATGAGAGTGGAACACTGTATCTACCTCTAATGTGATTCCTTACCACAAGAGAGTAAGCTAAGGGATGTTTTTGTGTGTTTTCATTTAAGACAAATAAGTGAAATCTTTTTCTCACGGAATAGAAAGTTAAATTACTATGTTTTGAGTCTGTGCCATTTTGCTATTCCAGCCTATTCTCTTGCCTGGGCTAGATTCTTACTTGATAATAACCTAATAAATTCTATAAAGTAGTGTATTAAAATGCAAAAATAGGGCATTTTGTTTTAAAATGATGGTATTAATGGATTTCAAACAGTAAAAAGAACAACTTAGTAAAAATTAGTTTTGTTGCTAAGGCTGTAGTATAGCAAAGTGGAAATTTGTTCTATCTCCTCTTGAGAAAGAAGAGTTAATAGGTTTGGCTTAGATAGTAAGAAAAAAAACTTTGCTGTGAGGGTGGTGAGGCACAGGAATAGTCTGCCCAGAGGAGCTGTGGATGCCCCATCCCTGGCAGTGTTTAAGGTCAGGTTGGACGGGGCTTGGAGCATCCTGGCCTAGTGGAAGGTGTCCCTGCCCATGGCAGGGAGGTTCGAACTGGATGATCTTAAAGATCCCTTCCAACCCAAATCATTCCATGATTTTATGATTCTTTGGAAAAGTTGTTTTGCTAGCTAATTTTAAATGTGGTTTTATTGCATTGAGATTCAAACATGTTCCAGAGAACAAAACTACCACAGTTCAGATTTTAAGAAAGCCAACATTTAAAAGTCTAAATGATTCTTTGTCACTTATCCATGACTGGAAAAGTCAGTGTTAAAGGAATTTCAGCTTTACACTGTGGCTTCCAGTAACAGTGCCTTTATCTTGGTGATGATGCCCTGCTAAAAATTAGTCTTAGCACAACATTCATTAAAAGTGTCAGGTTTTGTTCACAAACTTTGAGTGTATGCTTTAATGCTTTGTCAATGCAAAAATATTCCCAATGAAGAGATGATAAAAAGATGTTTTGTGATTTAACTCTCCATTGATTACAAAATGAATTGACTTTTATTTAGCATATTTAAAGCATGACCCAGCACAGAAGGGTGATGTTGCTCCTAATCCATTTTTAGCAGTGATCTTGTTAGTGTTCCCCAAAGCATGGGTGTCATGATATAGATAGAAAAGCACAGAACTGTTTGCTGGGAACACCTCACCCTATTCCCTCCTCCATCCCTGCACACCAAATCTGTTCTTTGTTTCCATTCAGTTCACAGCACCTGTATTTTCAGTGCAGGAGCTTGCTGGGAATGCAGAGGCATTTAATGCAACTAGAAGCTGATGTTTAGAACAGCATTCAGGATTGAGTAAAGATGACTGTGGATAATTAAATGTCAAGGGAAACTGAAATACGCCCTAATAGTAAATGTCATCTCTCCTTCCATTGTTCCCTAAGATGGACTACAGTCAAGGAACCTCAGTTGAGGACCATGCACCAAGCATGTGACCCCTCTTGTTTGGACTCACTGATGGTACTTGCCAGGGAGAGTATAAAAGATGAACATTTTTTAGATTTTTATTGATTCTCTGTGTAGTCTTTAGGAAAGCAGGTGAAGGTCTGTAAAATAAGTCCTTTGCAGATCACCTGAGGGAGCTGGGGATGTTTGGCCTGGAGAAAAGAAGAAGGGAAGGATGTTTGGTTTGTGTCACATCACCAGAGAGGATCAACACAGGTGATGGTGTGGGCAGTAACTCTAAGTTTTGAGTGGCTCTAATGGATAGGAGGATGAGTAGGAAATGCTGTACAGAGGAAGAGCAGAAGCCAGACACTCTAATGGGTCTAATCTTTCCAAACTGCAAACAGAAGCAGACACTGTAAGCCTTTGAATCTACAACTGAAATATTTCTGTTACCTCATTCAGGATCAAACTAATTAATAAACTGTAGTACAAATAGGTAAAAAAGAATAAAATTTCAGCCCAAATGATCAACCAGTCTAAACAACTTTAAATATTGAGAACTTCAACAAATTTAGTCAATGATAGAAAATGACACCCTCATCAAGACTTCATTTGCTAGAAGGGTGCTTTATTTCAGCTAATCAAAAATGTTTTCTATTACTGTGTAGGACTGTCAGCAGTCAAGCAAAATAAATGGTTTAAATGTAGATGCATTGGAAATAAATGTGTTTGGATCTTCATGCAGTTGTATCAGCTATATAAGGGTTACGAGTGATGAAAGGATAAATTTGATGGTGCTGACTTCAATAAAGAATAACATTAAGGTAGCTGCAGACATACAACTTTTAAGATACGGCAGTATAAAAATCCACTTTTATGGCTTTATAGTGTATGCCTGCAGGAAAACTAGTTAAAAGGCAAATAAGCATTATAAAAGAACTAAGAGAAAAGCTTTTTCTCATAGAAATGGAGAGAAATCTGTTATGAACTGTTGAACCTGCTGTGTAATTTAAATATGTTATTTTCTTCTCAGAGTTAGGATTTGCTGGCAAATTATCCTTGTTGAAGATGGTGACACTGTTACCGGTCTATGCTTTTACATTTATAGCTCAGAAGTTTTATTTCCAAGAAAGAGATAGTCACAGGGAGATCTGTAATTTCTTTAAAACTTCCTTTGGGAAGAACATATACTGTCTGCTGATTTTGTGTAGGTGGGGTCAAGTGTTGGCCTGATAGCTGTTCTTCCTCCGAGTGGTTTAGAACAGACTGATCTGAGGAATAGGCAGTAGGCATAAGATCAGCAACAAGATCAAAATTAGCAACAGATTCTGCCTTTTTGTGTGGGTATTCAGCACCCCTGACCAGCTACACTCCTGTCTGGATGTCTGCTCCACCATGCAACCAGACTCTTGGCAGAACCATGCCATTTGTTCCAAGCTTTTGATGAAATCTGAGCAGGACTCCTAAGTGACACAAAGTGTTCCCTTCAGCAAAGCACCTCAGCAAGCACAGCCTCCTCTTTTAAAGGACCTGCAGAACAATACCAGCAGCCCCTTTTTTAGAGGAAGTGTACATCCCAAAGCAAGAGCCATTAGTTGGTTGTCAGTTTAAGACAGAGACACTCGATGGATGTAGTTTGTTGGTACAAAACTTGAGCGGACAGAAATACCACATAGAGTTCTTCTAAGTCTATGTTAAGTCCCACTTAAAAGGGGAGGGCAGTAAAGGAGAAAGCAGTGCCATCACATGAATTATACCATAGATCACAAAAGGAAAGAGTGCTTCTTTACTGCATCTTCACTCTCAGCAGAGGTAGAGAACATGCTGTTGTGTAGGGGGTTTGCAATGCCACATATTTCTCTGTGTGGTTAAAAGGGAATTGTCTAGTCAGACTGGGCAATTATCTTTTTCAAAGTCTTCTTTGTAAGTGGGAATCGATATGGTTGTTAATGATAATGGTTTTCCAACAGTAGTGTGAATGTACCTGGTAATTTCTAGACAATTGAGTGATAAAACCAAGTTCCATTATACTCACTTGTGTTCATTTTTTTTGTCCTCTTCATAAAAGTGGCTCTAGGAAACTCTTGGATTATCGAGCCAGTCTGGTTTCAAGCCTCAGGTTAATACCAAGGTAAAAAGCTGTTCATTGTGTACACAACCCACTTCTGCTTTTTTCTTTTTGAATATTGGAAAAATCTGTAATTCAGGCTCTGCAGATATGTCACTAATGTCTGGAACTTTGAACCAAGTTTATTTTGCCTCCAGGAGAAAACAAAGCTTTTGTGGGAGATAATCAAAGCAAATGGTGGAAAATAACCATTTCCAATTAAATGCTCACAATACTGTGAGGTTTCTACAAGACTGAATTTTACTTCAAAGAACAAAGGGATTGAACAAAATCAACCAAGACCTTTAATTGCAATTTCTATGTATATACATTCATATAATTCACTTATTTATCTGTAAAATGCCATCAACAAGTGCTGTAACAAAATATTTACATGCTCCTCTTTGATACCCAGATCAGCCTCTACATTGTTTACAAAATACTGACAGTAAAGGTGTCACTCTAAAATGGATTTCAACACTGCTGTCTTCCATTCATCAGAGCATAGCACCAGTAAATTGGTATGAGTTTCTACAGACAATGGCATTTAAAGCAACACTTGACTCAGCCAACAGCTGTGATTTATTGTCACTCAGTTGGAGCTGCCAAAACACCAGAAGCAAAGAATTGCTTTGGAAAAGGTTTGTATGGGTGGTGAGCCTGCTTTCTGCCTCTTGGGCGGTTATCAACTCCAGTAAATTCCAGGATAGAATTTATAGAGAACAGTGAGGCCCAGGTAGAAAATCAACCATCAGTGAGATGGGGTTTTTCATTTACATCACAGCACATTGGTGGATAGGTCACTGGTAATGCTGTTGCTGCATTACCGTGAGCTGTCCACCCTCTTTTGTCCTGTATGTCAGCTCATATCTGTGGGTTTTGATCATGTGTGTAGTGGTAGACAATGAACTTTCTTTAACTTGGTGTGTCTTGTAGCACTGAGACTCTGTTTTATCGTGGTGTGGTAATAGTTGCAAAATTGAAGCTATATTTCTCCCATTCTTCCACGAAAGATGTCAGCATTTTCCCCTATGACACTCCTAGAGCATTCACTGCTAGTCCTACAGGCAGCCTCACCAGTGAATCAGTTGCTTGTGATATTCAGAGCATTAAGGAAAAAGATGAGCAAATGGAGTTTTCACCGTAACAGTCTTGCATGATTATTGCTGTAGACATCTTTCAGTGATTTAATCTGTTTACTAGAGACAGAAATGTGTAGCCATTGCAAACTGTCTATAATAATTAGTTCATGATAACAAAGTTATGCCTGGATGATTGCAAGGCAGACTCCTGAGTACATTTTTATGAAAAGATATTAACAATGCTGAGTTAGATGAAACTGAACTAATACTGTTGTTATCTATCCTATTTATATTATATAAGTAAGGGCTGTCAGCTTGACTAATGCAACAGAAATGACGTATATACAGTTATTTATCAAATTATTTGAATGAAATCTCAGTGGCAGGTACTGACTCTGTGCTGAGGTATGTGTCACTGGATGTTTCCTCTAGACCTTGCTAGATAGAGGTTCTCAATTTTCTCCAGCCAGGCTGGTTCTTGTCTTCCTTAAGGTCTGCACTAAAGGGATAGCTATAATTTCTCATACAAATGGATACTGCCTATTGTGGAAGGTCATCTACTGTGGGGTTTTTCCACTAATGTCCTCTTTCCTGTTGTTTTGCCCTTCTGTTGCAAGTCTGCTGTGGGCAGCTGTGCCATACTAGTGCAATGGTTCTGAAAATTCCTCCTGTGAGAAGCAGAAACAAATTTTCATCAGAATTTTTTGTTCCTTTTTTGAAGCAAAATGCATCAGTCCTTAGTTGTTGCGAACATCTCTGTAACATATATTTGAGAAGCCATCATGTGGAGGAGGACAGTGATGGTCCTTTCTGTTGTACAAAAGCAGTGTCTAAAGCCTTTTCATACTCTAAAACCTGGCCACTGGGCTGAAAAAAACCTTGCATGTTCTGTGGGAAGGCTGAAAAGCATCTCACCAGAGCCTGCAGCATGCTTTGCTAGAAAGCAGGGACATGTTTCAGGTTTTTTGAAGGGACACACTGAAGGAAGTGTGTTGCCTCATAGTTAGATTGACATTGCATGCTTAAACAGGTGGCATGTGAGATTTGCCTCTGCTTTTCTACAGGAATGAGCATTGTTGTTGATTTCAAACGTTGATGCTTCTTTCCTCAGAAACAGAATGAGGCTTTCCAGCTTTCTGAAGAGGTAGGAGGGGACATTCAGCCAGCGGCTGATGTGACAAACATTTTAATAAATGTTGTTTGGGACAGTGATGGAAGTCAAAGTTTCTTAACTTGGAGCTCAGTGAATATTTTCCCTGAAACGGTGCCTCCTGGAGAAAATGATGTATATGTTGTAGACTTTTCCTTTCACATGCACAAGTCCCAAAAGAACACAGCAAATGCAGCAATACTCAGCCCAGAGCTTTACAGATGAGATTGAGCTGAGCTTCTCTTTTCTGCTTGCCCTTTTTCTGCTGACCCTTTGAGGTTTCCCAAAATGGTTTCCCAATCCAGTAGCAGCTTCTGTTGTAGGCAGTGATAGCCAACTGCTCAGTGTTCTCTTACTGAGAAGAGTACCTGGAATATTTCAGGCTTTGTCTGACAACCTATGTGGGAGATGTGTGCTCCTAATTCAGAAGAGCAGTACACCTTCACCTTCCAGCAGAAGAGACTACTCTGCTCCAAGAAAGCTGCTGCAGGACTGGAAGGAGAAATCAAGGATGAGGGCCCATGTTTGAGAGCAGTGGCTCACAGGAGAGGCAGTGGTGCAGGGCAGAGGGGGTTGGAAAGAGACAGGAGAGCTGTGGGGGCTGCAGAGCTCCCACTTAACACAGCAGATGCTCAGCTTTGGTCTCTGCTCCTCTTTTTGCTGCAGCTCTGCTCCTCTTGGAGCTGATGCTGGGGGAGTGAATTTGCATGTCTGACATCTTTCAGCCAGTTTTAAAGCAAAGCCAGAAATAGATTTTTTAGGGGAAGGGAAACATAAAAAGTTTCATTTGCCCTACTCTAAAACTGCCCCTTTCTGACTCTATTTTTCTTTAATAATTCCTTTAATATGCAAACTGTAACTGCAAGTGGATCATCAGGCGTTTGCTGCTTATGTCTGGTTTAGTTGCATGGCAGTTTTAAGGTTTAATAGAGAAAACAGAGGTCAGGCACTGCCTATGGGAGAGCATGTGCCCCCAAGGCAGCTGTGTGCCTGGGCTGTGTCATCTAAGAACATTCCCTCTTTTCTTATAAATGAGGGGTTTAAGACCAAGACAAAATTAAGGCAAAATGTTAAGTAGTGGTTGCAATGACGACTTCCATCTGTTTATCCATTTTTATTTATAAAATGCATTATTAATACTTTTCCTTATCATGAGGAAACAGTAAATTCCCAATACCCTAATGCTGCAGCAAAGTTTAACTGTTCGGATATCTTAAGTTTCACAAGTCACTGCAGAATTATTATTAACTGAGTAGCTTAGGCAGACATTTAAGGCTAAGAGAAGTCTCTCTCCAGTATCTTGCTGTGTGCCCAAGTGCCTATTACCAGCTAGGTTTGAAAAAAGAGTATGATTCCCAAATGTTCAAGTGGACTGTCCATGCAGCTAAGCAGTTAACTGCTCTAGATTTTATATTCATTGGTGTCATTGCTCATTCTGCAGTTGCTTCTGCATCTGATTAGAGGTGACAGAGGATTTACTTTTGTTTTCTGAAGTACTTTAGTATGTCAAAAAATTAGATTTCCTTTGAAAATAAAGCAGTAGATATGCCCATTACATCCTTCTGTTGCTATGTGTGTTGTACAAAAGAGGCTTTCCATTTTATATATTGTTGTGATAATTTATCTCCATATAACTCTGCTTTTGTGGAGTAAGAGATACCTGCAGGTACAGCCAGTTGTATGTGACTTTATGCTGTAATTGCAGTTCTGCCCCGACTGTGGCTCACACTTGTCTGTGCTGCCATGAAGCCACAGTTGTCTTTGGAGACTGAAGACAGGAAACTTGAATAGAAATCCTCAAGGCGAATTTTGTCCTGTGCTGTGGGAATCTCAAGAATGTACTGTTTGAAATTTTTAAATGAATCATTTCTACAGTGTGTGGAAGGGGCCATGTCTTTGCAACTGGATAAGTGAGACCATTGGCTCTCTAGGGCAGAACTAATTAACAGGTGAGCATAGGAAGCTTTCCTGTTCCCAAAGTCATGGGTTAGGGGTATATACACACAGGATGCAGCACGTGTCCCTTTGTGCTCCTCTCCTATGCAGAAGAGGAAGGAGGCTTGGCCAGGGCTGCCAGAGCAGGCATTCAGCACAGGGGCTGTGAGGAGAAAGCCTCCTGGAAAGCCTCAGGCCTTCATGTAGCCCAGGACTCTGTCTGTGCTGCTGCCCCAGCTGCACAACTCTTCACAGGGGTCTGTTCTTTCCAGCTGCTTGCTGGGCACTGCAGTCCCCTTTGCTTTAGCCAGTCTCTGGTGTGTGGCAGCAGCTGAGGAGACAGGCCAGGCTGCTGGCAGGATGCCTCATGCCCCTTGCTGTGCCTTCCCTGGGCAGACTCTGTCCCTGGCTCTGCCATGGGACCCCTTTGTCCACTCCTTTGAACTCAATGTCCATCCCTGCTCCATGACTCACACAGCACAGCGTTCCTGTCCAGGGAATTATTGCCTGACAGTCTTTATAACAAATGGTGCAAAGCTGGGGTGCTACAGGGCTCTGGAAGCACTGAAGGTATTTTGCTTGCTGGCACATCTCTGTGTGCACGTGTGTGTGTGTGTGTGTATGTGTGTGTGTGTGTAACATATGCGAGGATTCAAGGCTTAGTTCTGATCCTGCTAAAGAAATATAAGTCCAAATCCTGTTCCTACCGTGGCAGATTTATCAGAGCATGACTGCTAATGCTCTGAAGCTGACTGAGAGACAGCTACGTGCTCTGGACAGGCAGCAGCCAAGAGTTCACTCCTACAGCTACCACGAGAGCAGGAAAACAGCGATGAGTAATAAGAGTGAGTGGGGAATGTGCAGCAATTTAACAGCCAGCAAAATGAATGTAAAATGATACTGTGTTCCCTGCATTAATATTAATTATTTCTTTCACCAAAATAAAATGAAAACAACATTGTAGGCACTCATTTTAAATTTTTAAGACTGTATTATTGAGGCACTTATATAATGCATTTGGGACCCACTTTCCTGTTTTGTATGAGAAATAAGAAATTTGGAACAAGATAAACAAGTGAAAAGGAAGTATAAAACTAAGAAAATGGAAGTCATGACAATTTCTGCTTGTAGGCTTTCTTCCTTTTCCTCTTCCCGCTTGAGATGTTGCTCTGCTGCTGCATGTTCTGGGGTTCTCATTCTGTGAGAATGTGATGGATTGCAGTAGGTCTCTGGAGGAATTCAGTCCTGTAGAAGCAGTGATTTAACCTGAGGAGTATGGGCTTTGGTCACAGTTCATCATCTTTCTATAAATTGCAGTATGTAGCTGTGCTGCTCCTCACAGCACCTTTGAAAGGATTTGCCATCCAAAAAAGAATTGCCACTTCTCCAATTTGTTCTGAGAAAATTGTAATTTGCAGCCTCCAGGAGAAGCATTGTGTTTGTTACTTGACCTGACTAGGGGAGTTCTTCCCTGTTGTGTGGGGCAGGTGGTTCATCAGAGAAGGAGGCAAGGACTGGCTCCCTCATGTTTTGCCCCTGGTCAGGTAGGCAGGTAGTTCACTTCTCTGCACACGTGCTCAAAGATGTGAGGAGCCAATTCAATTCAGGCTGTCTCTGTGTGGTACCTGTACAGCACAGGACAGCACACCTGCTTTTAAACCTAGGATTCTTCTTTTTGCATGCCTGCAGAGCACACAGCAGCTGTTCAAACAGTCATGATAGTGGCATATTCAGAGAAAGGTATTGCAGATCCATCCCCATGAGTTGTTAGAGATGGATCATGCTCCCCCTCCATCCCCCCAGACTCCCACTGATGTGTTCTTTGGTGCTGCGCTGCACCTCAGGTGCACCATGACCCCACTGCTGCCACCCAAGTGGGTGTGTGGCCGTGGTTTGGGGTGTAGGAACAGACACAGTCACCTGCCAGTGCAGAGCAGGCATCCCCTGCAGCTGTTCCCAGTCTCTTCCAGGGAAAAGGGTAGCTGCACAGGTAGAAAAAGTCACAAAGAATCAATGTGGTCTGCAGAATTGCCAGCTGGGCCCTCCATGTCTAGGCTAAGGTCTGAGCATGCTGAATTTTCAATTTTTCATTGCAGAGAAGAAAAAGATCCTAGAAAATCAATATAATTTCTGTTTTCTATAGGGGACAATGGACAAGTTGTATGCTGTAAGGTCAAACAGATGTTTCATCTTGATGCATTTTTTTAATCCATAAAAACAGTGGGAAAATATATAAAGAGGAAAAATGGTTCAAACAGATTAAGTGTGTATTTTTCCTTTACTGCAAATATTTTAAAGCATCATTGAGAAAGAAAAGCAATTAGCTTTGATTTAGCTAATAAAGTCCAGTCACTTTCAAAGCTATCTCCTTCATTCCTTGTTTTATACAGAATCAGAATGAATTTTCTAAGTCACATGTAAAGAAAAAAAGAAAGAGGATTTAATTCTTGTTAGCAATTTTCAGAAGATGACAAATACTCAATAATGGGTAGCCTTTTGATGTCTCACATCAGGTCTACTTCAACAAAAAAAGTAATTTGCTAAAATATTTGGAATAGTTGTGAAAACAAAAATTCTGATGCTGCTCTTTAAAATTTCTCTATGAAGGGAGCTAGTGAAAGCAAGTGGCAACATTACATGAAAATTGCAATGTATGGATTAATGTCACTGCATTAGAGCTGTCAGCAGAATGTATTCATGTTTCAGGTGCAGCAGGGTATGGCTTTAGAATATGGACATATGGAGTTAATATTGGCCTGATTTCTGATAAACACCTGTGTCTGCACAGTGGTGGTAGAAAGTGAATCCTCCTCTCCCAAGAATTTGGATCAAAACTCATTGTGGAAAACATGGGCTCTTCTTTTGTGTTGGCACAAAGTCCAGTGTGAGAGAGCCCCCCGTGCAAATCTGAGGTTTTTCTCTGTCTATTGAGCCCAGCCTGGGCTGAGCACTCAGCCTGGGAGCTGGGAGCTGGGCTGGCTGAGCTGCCTTGCAGAGAATCTCCACTGGCACCTTGTGCTGGTGATGCCAGGGAGCTGCCCTGTTCTGGGCTAAGGGAACAGTGCATCCTTCATCGGGGTTGGGCAAGGCAGCGCAGTTTAATGTTCTCTGATCTGCAAGGTTTATGGAGACTTTGTTCAAAAAGCACTCTTGTGTGCCCTCTGCATTTTCAACATCAGATAAGAAGCTTTATAACCCTGAATTATTTATAGGTTGGTAATACAGTAGATTTGACCTTTTTATGGGGTAGCATCATGCAGAAGCAAATGAAGTATTTTTACACAAGGGTCATGCATGCAAGGCATAATCTTGTTATTTCAATTGTGATGTCCCTCACTTTGCTCTGTCCTATCTGTTTGTTTGGGTTTTTTGGGGGTTTTTGTTTGGTTGGTTTTGTTTGTTTTTTTTTGCAGTGACATTTCTTGTATCTTATGTGTGAATTGAGGACAAATAATGCAAAAAACATCTACTAATTTAAGCACAAAAGGATTGTTTTCAGCAGCAATTGAACAAATGTAGTTATAAAACAGGTTAAAAAGCTGTACTCTTTCTGCTCATCTCATAAGGATGAGCAATAAGGCCTGCATTTCCCAGTTTATTGAGCCTGAGCAGTACCTTTTACCTGCTCAAATGCCAAAGCATTGAAATGAAGAAAATTGGCATTGTACTCTCTTGAGTCACCAGAACAGCAGTGGAATAAGACTTTATCTACTTCGTAGGAAATCCAACATGTATCTGTGAGGAGTATTTTAATATTGTCTTTTGGATTCTGAACCCATAAGCCCTAATAAACCCATACGCCTCCCTAGTGCTGTATTTTGGTTTTGAACCTGATTTCCAGAGATACTAAACCCCAACAAAAAAGAACAAAACCAAACAAAACCCCTCCATGTCTGCACTCTTAAAAACTCCAAGGAACCCCATCCACTTTTGAACATCTGCATCCACACTTTGGACCAGGAAACCTCAAAAGAGCTCCTTTCTAGAATGGAAAGAGAGACCCAGAACAGCACTCATGTGCACATTCTTGCCTTCCTTACCAGCTTTGATAGAATTTTGAAGGCAGGACAGAATGGTAATGGGTTAGGTGAGTTCCTGACTACTTCTCACTCCCTAGAGTTACATCTCTCAAAAATGCAGACTTGGGCTGCATATTTGCACTGAACCATAGTGTATTGAATTTATAGCATGTTGGTACTGCAGTTCTGAGCCTAGATTGGTGCTTTAAAGCATCCCTCAGATGGGGAAGATAAATTAAAGATTAATCCAATAGGTAGCAGAATTACTCATTCATGCACTGCTATTCAGTAGGACTTTTTAACTTATCTTGAATGGTAAAATAGAGACATTTAAAGATTCAGACTGAGAAAAATGTGAATGTGAAAAAGCTGTGCTGTCATTGGCTTTAAAATCCAGCACAGTAAGGAAGTGATGTGGGTCAGTGAATAAAGGCAGAATAATAACTGCATGGAGGCAACTTTTGAACATCACTGTAAGATGCTCTCAGATACTTGAAATTTTTAATCTTTTAATTTTTCACAAAACCTTTTTTTTTTTCTTTAAAAGCTATAAAGGTATGTAGCACTTCAACAGATGTGCTGGTGACTTGCAGGGAACTTAATCCTGTGAGTGCTGTATCTCAGGTGTCCTAAGGACTCCAGCATGGCTCCAACTACAGCTGCTTGCAGCACCTGGCCTCCCAATTCCAGCTTGCTGTGGAAGTTACTCCTACTAAAGCTTTAAAGCTTTATTTTAACTAAAGCTTAAAAGCTTTAAAGCTTTTATTTTTGTGATCACCAAAATATTGTGAAGCTTCTTTTAGAGAAATTGGTAAGAGAAGTATGATGATGCTGAGCTGTGAAGTGAGATAAGGATTGAATATCTTCCAAAATTACTTTTTTTTTCCATTGATAAAGTTTTTGTACAATTTTATTCTTACTGCTGAAAGCAGAGGTTTCAGTTATTGGGTTAGTGCTTTCCTCTTTAGACAATTCCAGTAACTTCAGTGAAGCTATGTTGAACTTCCACCTCTGAAGGATGTGACTGGGACTTGGCCCCTCCTAAATTGGCCATTTCAAGGGCAGCAAAGGCCCATAGTGAAATTTAGCAAACTTATTGTCCTATCTGTGTGACAGCAGCTTCCCAGGCCTTGCACCACCTGTAGCAGCATTGTGTCCTTCACAGTTTTGTGTCTAGAGTAGTTTTCTTGATGCAAGTGGCCATGCAGGAAGGGAGCCTGCAGCTTCTGTCACAGCACTGTCACTGGGGGAGACCCTGCCCTGCTGACAGCAGGTTTATAAACCTCTCTTCAGCATCCTCGTTCTTCCCACAGAATAAAAAAAGTGAAGCCAGGGCAAAATGATCTCTAAAATTTTCATTGTAAGGGGTGGTTGAACCAATGGAGAATAAGTTCTGTTTCGGACAAAATAATTAAAAATGTATGAGCTAACTGATTTCAGTCTAGCTGGGAAACCAAAACAAAGCAATGACATCTGTAAGGGATTAAATTGCCATCTGAAAATGTAATTCTAACACACCAAACAATCAAGTTGCCATCTTGATATGTTGAAGACTACGTACCTAACTTCTGCCATTTTGTCAGACATTTAATTTCACTCTGTTTTAAGAAGCCTGGCTTCTGTTCCATGCCCACCTTACAATTTTCTTTTAGGAGTGTCACAATCATGTTGCGATGTGTCACAGAGATGTTCCCAATGTGTTTTCCTGAAAATAAGAATAGGAGAATATCAATAAGGGTTTATAAGGTGGGGATGCATTTTTAGTAGCAGCAGGACATGTTAATAGTTTCAAACTAAAAGAAGGTAGATTCAGGCTCAATATAAGGAAGAAATTTTTGACAATGAGAGTGGTGGGGCACTAGTACAAGTTTCCCAGAGAGGCGGCACACACCCCATCTCTGGAAAAATCCAAGGTCATGTTGGATAGGTCTCTAAGCACCCTTGTCTAGTTGAAGATTTCCCTGCTCATTGCAGGAGGGTCAGATTAGATGATCTTTAAAAGCCCAAAGCTATTCTATGATTGCATGATTTTATGAATGCTGCTGGTGGCAGAACAAGTCTGGAGTCTGAGGAAACCTGTGGTTCTGTGTGGCCAGTCTCAGAGATCTGGCCTTTTTGTACCATCTGAAATGAGCTGTGTGCAATTTTTCCACATTACCTGATCTAAAAAAAAAATAAAATAAATTAACTGGAGGTTTTTTCTCAAAAAATTATCTGTCCAGGATATTCTTCCATTATCCTGTCATCAACAGAATTAGTTGAATTAGTTCCTTACTGGAGCTCAGTGGTGTCCCACAGCCTGCTTTGAAAGAAATCCCCATTAGCCATCTCATTGAATGAAATGCCCATTAGATGTCCCATCTCCACAGTGCAGAGTTACAGCAGGTACCTGCTGGAAAGCTGACAATGCCTTCTTTTCAGGGTGAGGGTGGCTTTACACAGAATGGGCATGTCAGACTGTCCTTTGCTTGGCATCCATTGTATTAAAATAAAAGGCAGATGATGTTTTTTCAGTGTTGGGAAAGCTTTCTTGCTCTGATCCCATGAAATCTTGTGTACAATGTGAATATATTGTAGCATTTAAATATGATATACAGATTTCCATACACATATGCTGTATAAGAATAATGTAGCATGAATCATCTTACTATGACTGCAGGGCTTTTGCAAAACAGCCATTAATTCTGTCCAGTCAGTCCCCACTGTATGGATTGAAAAAATTACAATCTTCCTCAAATTGCTTACATCTGAATGCTTCTATGTTTCAGAGTTTCTTCAAGCTCTTTTAAATCAAAAGAAAGATGATCCTGTCCTATTGCTGACTCATGCCTCTTATGTTTCTGTTCCGTTGCACAGGGCTTTTAACATTCTTCAATGTAAATGTATCAAACTGGAAAACCAGACATTTCAGAAGCCACATTTTCTTGAGTAATAGCTATGCTCTGTCTTAGTTTTCCTTAGACTTAAGGAAAATTTCTACTGGCCTAGCATGCAAGGACTTTTGGAGAATGTTTTTTAAATTATTTCATTTTCAAGGGCTGGTTCTCATTTAAAAAAAAAAAAGGTCAATGCATTTACAGTTTTATTTCTTTTGGATGTTTTCAAGATTTCTTGAAAATAGAATTCTTATTCTCAGGAAATCCCTTGCTTCCAACTGCTGTTTCTTCTTCATATCTGTGTCTTCCTAAAGAGCTGCCTAGAAAAAAGATGAACACCTATCTTACAAGAAGATCACAGTATAGTTCAATGATTTCTCCCCAAATTCTTACACTATATATATATATATATATATATGAGTATGGGTTGTCATCTCTATGTGAGGGTTGCATTGCAGTATGCTTTAATCATTTCCCCAATCCTACTCAGTTTCTGGTATTCCTGAGAAGTGCACTTGCCCTGACATGAGCTGATGACATTTCCATCCTTTTCTGACTACTCGAAAATGTGCAACTTTCCTTCCTTTCAACAAAGCCATCCTTCAGGCTCAACAAAATCCATACAGATGTTCGCAGACTGTCTCAAACCTTTTCTTTTTTTAGCATGGAAGTCAAAACCTGTTTTGATCTGTATTGATTTAAGTTAAAGGATGAACTGCATGTATTGATACTGCAGAAACAATCTGGCTTAATTATAAAGCATGAGTACGTACTAGGAGCAGACATGCAATCCTTCTTCTGCGGGTAAATGGGTAGTAAAATGTCACAGGGCACTGCAAAGGGGAATTCATTAATCTTTGGAAAGGATAAAGCTCCTGCAGTACCCAGAGTCCATAAGGAAACAGCTCTGTTGGCTGTGCAGGGTTTGGATGCTGCTGGCTGATAGACAGGTCATGCAAAACCTGGTGAAAAATAGCCCCTGGTGAACTCAGCACTGCTCACCAACACAGGAGCCCTGGGCTAGAGGGCAGGCCTTGCACAAGAAACACCAGGCAGACAGGAGGGTTGTCAGAGGCAACCAGAGCTTGAGGTTTCTTGGTCCTGCAGGTCTGCCTGAGCCTCGTCCCTGTGCATTTTCTGAGCCTGCCTCTGTGTGTGTGTGAGGGAGGGATGCTTGGGGGGGTTTCAGAGGCTGAGGAACTGCTTGAGGTCAGTGACGAGCACTGTGTATAGCCACTGAGCAATGGGGAGGTTGAGGGTGTTCAGCTCCTTTGAGAATTTTGCTGTTTAAGTTTTTAAATCAAACTGGTTTTGATTTGGAAATTGCTGGGATGCCCCAGGACTCAGAAGCTGAAGTATCATCCTCTGGTGATTGAAAAATAATGCTTGTGGCTCTTGGACCTCCAACATGGGAAGGACTTGGACCTGTTAGAATGAATCCAGAGAGGCCACAAAGATAATCAGAGGGCTGAAGCACCTCTCCTGTGCAGATGGGCTGAGAGAGATGGGATTGCTCAGCCTGGAGAAGAGAAGGCTCTGGAGAAACCTTTGGGCACCTTCTGGTAGCTGGAAAGAGACTTTTAAAAAGGGCAGGTAGTTATAGGACAATGGGAAATGGCTACAAGCTGAAAGGTGGTAGGTTTAGAATAGACAACATGAAGAAATTCTTCACCGTGAGAGTGGTTAGGCATTGGGACAGGTTGACCAGAGAAGATGTAGGTGCCCCATTCCTGGAATTTTCAAGGTCAGATTGCATGGGACTCTGAGTAACTTGGTATAGTGGAAGATGTTCTTGTCCGTGGTAAGGGCTTTGGAGCTAGATGACCTTTAAAGGCCCCTTCCAAACCAAACCATCCTATGATCTCTGATATTACATACTTTATAGATGCAGTATTTTCTACTTGAGAAATTTAACCTTGCAATAGGAGCTTCTTTACAGCAATGGAAATTCACGGGACCTGCACAACATAGTGGGATTAAAATCCATTTGCATTTACCTGAAGTGAATTATTTTATCTGTAGATAGGTCTAGTAGTCCATCGTCAAATAAATGCCCTTGGATAAACTAATTTTTCTATTATGGTGGTAGCAGTTTGATGCTTTACCGCCATATATTTCTTTTTTGTCTGGAAGCAGCCCACCACATAGAACTAAAAGTAGGGACCTCTTATTCCTGTTGTGTTACACAAGTCAAAGTAATTTATTTACTGCACTGGTAATTCAATGCACTATCTGTAACTGTTCTGCAAGCATATGTGACTCCTTTGAACATTTATTCTTTCAATGAACATCCTGTATTTCTGGGAAAACAAGAATTGCTTTTCTTTCTACTGCAGGCATCTAGTTTAAAGGCTAGGCTTATTATTCACTCTCTCTACTCTTCAGTCAGGCAGCAAAAGCAGTGTTTTCCTTGTTTCAGAAGCTGTTACAAAGTTGAATCTACTTAATATTCCCAGGCAAAAGGTGTTTGAGAGACTAAGGCTTATTCCAGCCTTGTGTCTAGATCTGTAGGAAACCACACCCCCCCCCCAAAACAAAAGAAAAAACCTCAAAACCTGCAAAAAAGGTAAAATTCACTGCTGTTGTTTATAAGTTTTAGATTGAATCCTAAAGTATGTGTTTTACTGAGATTTTTTAGTAATTCTTGTGTGTGCAGGAAGATTGCTTTTTTGACAGTGCTTTATTTTCCAGTTGGAATGAAGAGCTTCACTTATGCCTTCTGTCCTCCTCCTCACTGTCATCACATCAATGGGAGCTTTTGAATGCTCTTGTCTTGGAATATTCTGTGAGGAGGACAGTGACTGCTGGAGCTCCTGGAGCATACCCAAACACCTTTAGTGATCTAGACACAATAGCTGGACTTAAATATAGATCTAATCTAACAGAAGGATCTTTTTAGCTAGGGAGAGAAGATTTAAAAATATATGAGATAATGCTGTAATTGTCCTGTGGAGGGGTTTAAGTATGGTGATTCATCTCAGCATGAAAACTCCTGTAAAAATTTGACTCTTACTGTAGTTGAATTATTTGTGGCTTTCTGGTTTTTTTTCCCTATGACAGCTATCTTTGTGTTGATTCTGGGACCATTTCCTTTATATGACAGAGTGCAGGAGACATTTTGACTGCCAGATATTTGCAGAATTGATAGAAAGTGGCTGGGAAGTGAAATGGTATGGATGGTTCCTCAGCTGAGGCCAGGCTTTGATTTTCTGAGCCTTTTGTTTGTGAGACATATTTCCTGGGTGTTGTGAAGCAGAAATTGTTATCTGTTAGACACTTTGAACTTTGTCTCCGTTCTACTTGCTCAGTTTTGTAATACTAATACAAACTGGAGATGTTTTCAATGAAGTCATGGTGCTTTAAAGCTATGTCCACCAACGTGTTAGAAGGCACAGTGACATCTGCTTTCACCTAAAGCTGCCAGTGCTAAGAGGGTGCCATCAGCTATAGTTAGACACAAAATTTAGGGCTCAATCTGGCAGTAAAGTCTGGGAAGAGCGAAGACATGCAGCAGAGTACAGACCCTATCTCATCTTTGAGAGTATAAAGGAGAAAGCCTCATCAGAGTGATGAATTTTTCCACTGCAACCTGCCCTGCCCAGGAGTGCTTGACCTTCCCAGTAGTAAGTGCAGCTCTGTCCTGTCTCCTCACCCTCATGCTTTTGGTCAGGGCAAATTAACAAAAACCAAAAATAGATGAGATGTTTCCATCAGCCACAGGGAGTCTAAAGTATCCCAGTCCTTGTTCCCTTATATGCCAAACAAATCTCAATGCAGTGTATGATGCATTTGCAAATTTGTTGCCTGATTTGTTCCTGCAGTCAAAGTGAGAACATAGGCCAGTCAGTGTTCCACTTGGGTGTTTGGTCTGTGAATTGTGGCTCTGTTTGGAAGCATTTTGGTTAGCCAGAAGCTTTTTACGTTTGCCTCCTGTGTGCATGGCTATCTCCAAACCCAGCAAGGCATAGCTGGATCATCCTGTCAGTGTCTCAGTCTGCAGACACCATGCAGCATTTAGGTTCTGCAGGGCCTCTGCAGTGTCTGGTATCAATAAATGTCTGGTATCATAAAAAGCTTCTGATCACTTAGTCCAAGCCTACAAGTGGAAGGACAACCTTTGTATAGTGTATTAATGTGAGACTTGGGAGATACTAGTCTAAATCTCTGATCTGCAAAAAGACATCTCTGGCAGCCTTTAGGAAACATTTTATTTTCTTCTGTCTTTTGTCCCTTTTCCATAAAATAGATACGGCATCCTCTTGCCAGGCTACAGCTCAGAGAATTAATGGTCTGTGTGTAGAGAAAGGATAATGTGGTCTGTTTGGGGTTTGATTTCATCTCTTTGGCAGGTGTCACCACTGCCATCATATTCTCATGCAGTTCAGAAGGCTTCTTTGTGTCTCCTCAGGTACCCTTGCCATCATACTGAGCAGCCTTGCCATCATACCCCTGCTTCATTGGGGTTGGGTGGAGGTTGACATCTGAGATGTGGTAATTGGTCAGTGAATTGCTGCATGAACCTGGCAGCAGAGCCCCTGCACTGCTGCCTCACCCTGCCTCCTGTTTGGGGTTGTGAGCCCAGCTCAGTCCTGGATGTGGCACTGATGGGGTAGTGCTCAGCTACTGACACTGTGAAAAATGGAACCAACTACAAAGCCAACAGCAACAGCAAATTTTGGGTGTCTCAGCACTGCTTTGCTGTCAGTAGTTGCTAGCTCTAGGTTTGTCCTTGAGCAGGTTTGAATGTGAAGAAACCTCTCTGAGAACAAGAACAGAATGTTGTATTGAAGCGTGTAAATGCCTTGGAAAATCCCGGGCAATCGAGAGTGACTCAGGGCTTTAGCACCAGTGCTGGAGATCATTTGGCAAGATGCAGTTTCAATAACCAGTGCAGGCACAAGGGCCAAGTGATTTCAGAGCTGAATGTGATGCAGAGAGGAGCCTAGATTCTCTCTGCCCCCAAGGTACAGGCTAAAAGTATTCTCCTCTTTATCTGAATCATCTTGTCTGCCTGATGACTGCTTCTTCTGATATGGTAGATGTATCCAGCAAATGATGTATTTAAGAAAATAATCAAATGCAATATGGTATGCCAAACACCTATTGAGACAGAAAAACCTCTGCTTTCCCTTTGGGGAATCCTCTTGAGTTGGGCGAAGCTGAGGTCTGTGTGCTGATTAGTTACAATATGTCCTGTGAAGTAATTTGACTCAGCTAACAGGGAGTGATGGCAGCATCCTGTGCTTCTGCTGAGCCCTTCTGGGTCTGCACATTACAGCAGCAGCAGGCAGCCAGCGGTTCACAGGCAGCTCTGCACCCTTTAGCAGCAAACCTGGGCCTCTCACAGGGCCAAAATTCTAATAACAAAGTTTAAAGGTTCTTCTTTTAATCATGCCTGCACCTGAGCAAGACTGGAAGGTTGAATGCGGATGCTATAAATGTATTTTAAAAAAAACAAAAAAACCAAGAAAAAGCAGAGGTTGCTGTTGAGACTCTTACTTTTAGCAAACTGATTTCCAGACAGTGTGCTGGGGGCAGCTGGGTTGCAGAACAGGTGATGATACTTAGTCATATTTAAGATAAATGCTAAAAAATTGCATGACTTACTGAAGCAACAGCTTTTCAATTTACAGTATTCTGAGGATGATCTTTAAGAGCAGCAGTTTGAATTTTAGCTGGTTTAATGCAAACTAATGTTCTAGAAATAATCCTCTTTATTAATAAACCACATTTCCTAAGAAGTCATGTATGAAACAGCAAATGCTAAGTAAAAGGAATATTAAAGACAAAATCTGTTTCAAGTGCCAGATCTGCCAAACTCTCCTGTTAGAAAAATATCTAATAGCAGCTGGATTGGGTTTTTTCTAACTGGGTAAAACAGATTATTTGAGAGGGGGGAGAGCTGGGGAGAAAGTGAATTTGCAACTAAAATTGAAAAGATTCCTGAGCACCACTTGTTCAAAAGGTGTTTCCATTTAGTCCAACGTCACAACTGAACCAAATTTTATAGCTTGGGGCTGCTGGGGAAGTTATTGCATCTGTGTGCACGGGATTGCCTGTTAGCAGCTGAGCTCCTGTGCTGCCAAGGTCTGCACCTCTGCCTGCAGACCTCCCACCACCCTGCTCATCACGCCCATGCAGACAGCTCCTGCTCCTCCCTGTGCCTGTGTTCAACAACATAGGACATTCCTGACAAATCTTCCCAAAGACCTTCTAGGATTTGAGAGATCAAATGTATTTATTTAAATTATTTTATTTTTCAAAACCCTTGGCTTAGTTTTTTTTCCCAAACTCTTCTAAGAAGTTTCAGGCATGGCACTGTGTTAGAGATAAATTGGCTGCAGGTGAAATTGGTGATCTTCAGCTCTCCCTGCTGTCTGTGCATGAGAGAGGGGCCTTGTGTGTTCAATTTTGTGTGCTGCAAAAAGATTTTTGTGCCTTGCCTGTTCTGCTTCTGAGGTTTGGGGAGCAGAGAGAGAGAGAGGAGATTGGCAAAGTGTTTCGGTTCTTGACCTCCTTTGGTGCAAGACCTGGCTTTGAGAGGGCAAAGGCAGGCTGTGTATTTACTGTTCTCAGACACTTTTTGGAGGCACTGAGAGCCCTTGAGCATGTTGCCTCCCCCTGTCCGTGCTGCCCTGCAGCGAGGACACCACACTCACCCTACCTGTTGATGTGTCACCCTCTGCTGGTGGGGCTGCTGGTCAGGAGGGCTCTCAGAGGATGGGGACAGGCACCCAGGCGAGGAGCACAGTGGGACAGCTCTTTACCCACCACTGAGCTGGAGGACAGCTTTTCCTCATAACAAAAGCATGCAGCACGTCAAGAGATGCTCCAGTACTGGCAGCCTGCCAGGAGGACTCTTGTCCTGAGAGCTGGCATCAGATCCGAGTTATAAGTGAGCAGGTTTTGGAGTTTAGGGAGATTAAATGATCTCTGCCAGCATTGACATGCCCTCCTTGACAGCATTTTCTAGAGCCTTCTGTCACTGAAGAACAAAAGCTGGATCCAGCAGTTGCCTGGTGGTTCCATCCACTTCAGCCAAACAGGCATTTTGGGCTGGATGCCCCTACAGCACAATGAGAATAATGGAAATTACAGCTGATTTACTATGCAATGATGCTTCTGAGCCAAATGGTTTCCATCTGAATATGAAGCAAATTTGCCAGTGTGCTGGTGTAATGACTGCACCATCTCTTAGCCCCTTCTGTGCCTTTGCAGTCAAGTATTTGCTAGAAAGTGCAGCATTAGATAAAAATCATGAAGGGAGAGTTGGAAGTCACATCTTTAGATTTTACTGGTATATAATAGTAGCTCCAGGTGTTGGGAAATGGATAAATTAAAAGCATGCAAAGCTGCCTTGTAGTAGCCCAGGTGTGTGCATGTGCTGCAAGCTTGCTTCAGCGGGGTCAACGTGGGGTTCCCATGCCAGGAGTTTTAGGAATTGTGCTGTTTCATCTCGAGATAAAATGTTTTGTCCTGTGGACTTTTGACAATCCTGCTGGAAGTCTGAGAGCCCTGAATCTGGTGCCAAAATCTCCGCAGTGAGGCTCCTGTGTGATCAGTAACACAGGGCCAGATAAAGCCTGATATAAATCTGTGCTGTGGGCAGACTGGTGGCAAAGATGCATGTTGGGAGAGTTCAGGGGGAACTGAGAGGACAGCAGGAGTGGAGAATGAAATGTCTCTTTGGCAAGCCTCAGAGTCCTCTATAATCTGTAGTCCTTCCCAGCCCCTGGATAGTCTGTGACTGGAAGGACACAACGATGGCTCAGGTCCACCATCTCCTGAGTTGGGGCTGCAGCAGGTGTTAGGTGCACAAAAGTTAGGTGGCAAATTCAAACTGAGTTTCCGTGAGAAATGGGGTGATTATCCAGTAAGGGAGATGGTCTTAAATGCAGTTCCTTTGATTAGGATGTCATTATGTGAAAAACTAAGAGCACTTTTTATTTCTGTGGGATGATGAAGCTGTTGCCAAAATCCAGCTTTCAGTTGCTGGTTATATAACGATGACTGCTTTGTGTTTCTGAGGATTGGAACCTCTTTGTCTGGAAGAGATTCTTCGGCATGGTTTGCTGTTTGTGCAAACTCCTTTATTTTCTCTGAGCTCTCTGTAAGATTGTCCAGCTGTGTCTCTGTCAGGTGTGCACACATAACAGATTGATCTAAGCATTGTTTGCTCAGATCCAGGGGGATGCACTGACCATATCTGCTGTTGTCTTTTCTTGAGTTTAGGCCCATGATTAACCTTATTTTGCATAACACTCTCTTTTTTGAATCTCAAAATAGCATTTTCCATTAAACGAGTGTTTCCACTATATTGAAATACTCTCTTTGTGGAGTCTGGAATTATTTGTACATGCATTGAACTGCTGAAGTGTCTGCTGCACTCTTCAGTTGCTAAGGAAATAGTTTCCTTTCCTTGGTAAATATTTTTAATGTCTCAGCCTATGCCTGTGCTATAGGATCATACATCTTTTCACCAGGACAAATTTAAGTGAATTTTGGGACTAGTAATTCTTGCAGACTGCATGTCTTACAAAGACATAAGAGAAAGCAGAAAGAAGAGCTCTCATGGAGACAGGAAAGGAGGGATTTTTGTCTTTGCTTAATTCTGAGCAATTAAATTTGTACACTGTAGTCAAGTACAATCATTGTCATAACAAAAAACCTTTGCAGCACCATTGAAATGTCTACTCTTAGGTAATGCCTTGCATTGAGAACCCTTTCCAACTGGATTTCAAGTGCCTGAGGCCTTGGTTGTGTCCCCCAAGTCGTATGAGGGACATGGAAAACCTTTACCTCCTCTCCCCAAGCACAACTTCACAACATGATGGTGACAAAGCAGAATGTTGCAGCCCCTGCCATGGGTCTGTGGCAACATGAAACCCACCTGGCCTCCAGCCTCTCCATGGCTGCAGTTCCTCCTGTTTTCAGGAAAGCGAGAGCATAGCATGCTGCTCACAGACTTTATTTCTGATCAATATGTTTTACATTTACAGTGTTTTACATTCCTATACTTGGGATAAGAATCAGTTCATGTGAAAGATGAGACTAGAAAATGGGTAACAAAACATTATATGACAAGCTCCTTGAAAGATATCTCTCTTCTTTTAAAAATAAGAAGATTATGCTATGTAAGTATAAACCATAAATGCACTTGGGGAGCTAAAGAGCCTGTGATGCAATGAGAGGAGGAGTTAAACTGAGATTACAGAGCTTCACTGTGCTCCTAATCTGAGAATCTAGCATTGGTGGTGGCTTCTCCTGGATACTAGTACAACTGTGGAACTAAAATATATCACATTTCAGTGATGCTTAGAGGTTAAGGCTTAATGTCTCAGTACTACCAGTGGAAGAGAAGCAGTTTGCTCAAGGGTGAGCTCTGTGTCACATCTCTCTCTTATCTCAGAACAGGGAACCAAGGAGAAAACTGATTTTACAATGCTCCTTAGGAGGAAGCAAGGAGACGTCACCTGAAGTATTTTAGTTTAGCCCAATGTGACGTTAGAGCATGGAAGAGGCAGAGACTGCAAAACACGATAGTTAAACAATATTTTATTGATCACTTAAAAGCATGTAACCACGTCAGCACACTCTGTGCTCTGCCTCACTTAAACTACTGAAGCTGAACTCTTCAAACCTGCTTGCCTCTCAGATGAAAATTAAATGTTTTGCATTGTCTCAGTGAAGTGGAAAAATAGGAGAAGAGGAGAAAGCTTAAATGAAAAGCTGTCTGTAAGATGAAATGAACATTTTTGGTTCAGGAAAATGAAGGGTTAGAGTTGGAGAGTAGAAGGAGGGCACTATTCAATAAAACTGGGATCGTTTTCAGGTTCAGGAAGTTAATTTTTTTCACAGCTTTGAGAAGATGAAGAGAACAGTAAAACTGCTATCCAGGAGTGGTTCTGGGTTTAGGTGCCATTGTCTCCCCTGAGATTTTTCTGAGATTTTTCTGTTTTGGATCGGTGGTGAGGGCATTTGCTGAAGCAGGAGCCAGAAAGTGAGGATCCCACCTCCTGGTGAGGACATGTGTCTCCATGCTGGAGCACCAGTCCTGTCCCTGCCTGAGGGAAGCTGGGGGACCTCAGTTCCATTTCACACTTTTAAAAGCGGAACTTCCTTCATCCTGTCTTGCTGGAAACACTGGCTCTGAATGTCTCTGTAGCATGAAAGGCAGGATGTCCAGTGGTGTGTGTTTCCAAAATGAAATGCAGGGGAGACTTGGAACAGCTTTCCCTGAGGTAACCTCAGCTGTCCTGGCCTGTGTCTCGCTGGCAGAGGGTGGGCATCTCATCACAGTTACCTCATCACAGGGCAAAGCTCTGGCAAGGGAGGGAAGGAGAGGGAGAGCTTCCCCCACAGCATCTCTGTGCACACCCGAGTTTGAACTGGGATTCTGTCCCCACAAAGAGGTGACAAGAGCTGTGCTCCTTAAAGGGGCATTCAGATGCTTTGGGCAGAGAGGAAAAGGGAATTTACTTTCTGCTGTCTATGAGTACTGTCAACTACTCATGGAAAATAAAGGTAGACAAAACCATGACTGTGGTGTCCAAGAGGCAGATGCAAGCCTACACTTTTTCTAAACAAAATCTTTTAACCAAAATGGTTGCAAATGCAGCCTGAATTATGATTGAAAAGGCATTTGGGGATGAACTAACCACTGTGTATCTGCGCATATCTGTTTAAGAGGGAGAGGTGTAATACAAACAAAGGCTGGGTCAAAGCCAGCTTTTAGATCTGTGTTTGATGGTCTCAGGGGGTCTGAGTGGTTCCTACTGCTCCTGGTAAAAGGTGTATAGAGGTTTGAAACATTCAAATCTAACTTTGTCATCCTTTGAATACAGATGATGGTAAATATTTTAAAAATGAGAGTTTCATTCTGCTTCTGAAGAAGCAATGCTCTCCTGCTGAATTATCCTGGTTTTCCTCTTCTAGAGCAGGTGTTTTCTTCAGGAGAAATTCATGAATGTTTAAGTTTAGTGTGTCTGAAATCACTTGACAAATTTTATTGAGGACCTCTTATCTGAAACTTGTGAGGGTGAACTGTCACCAATTGTGCCAGAAAGGGTTGTCTTGCACAGGTAACCATTCAAACTGCTGATAAATATTTGTGTGGCTGACATGAGACACTGCAATACGTGCTGGACCTGTGATGTCTTCCCATGAAACAGGCCACTTTATCTCATTGAATTATGACATTTATTCTGTGTGTATAAACTGAAAGCCCAATAGAACCCTAAGCATTGGTAAGTAATAAAAATAATGGCATTGGTCATATTGGGAGGATCGAGAAATTGCTGTAGAACTCTTAGAGATGTGTGAATGAAATACACTGATAAGACAGAAATTGCCTACCTCTGTCAGTATTGGAATCTAAAAGCAACATGGGACTTAAGTGTCTGCTTTCACAGAACTGAAATACTTGAAACAAAGTCAAGAAATTCAGCTCTAAAGGATTCTCTGTGAAGTTACTTGGAGGGATCAGTCACTCCTTGGCTATTTTGAGTAGCTCACCTGTGGGTTTAGCAGATGGGAGACAGCTATCAGTTTTGACAACTGATAGGGGAGATGGGGCCATCACTTACCATCACCAGCTGCAACTGGAAACTGGCAGAGCTTGTTTGTAGGAACTTCAAGTTTAGAGGAGCTGTTCTAATGAAAGGTCTGAAACACCTCACTACAGTCAATTCTTGTCTTCCCTTCAAGGTTTTAAGCTCCTGGCTGTTAGTTAGGGCTGAAGGGGTTTGACAGCTGCTTTGGGAAATGGTAAGCAATGCACTTTTTCTGTTGCTGATTCTCATTCAGTTACAAGCAGTTTGTTTCTTCTCACACAGTGTTACCCAAGCTTTTGAACTGGGAAAGGACAGACCAGTTGGGTGACACTGGGTGCTTGACTGTGCATGGCTGTGCAGCCATACTGGGCCACCTACTTAGGTAGAAGATTTATTCTCTTTGTGTGCAGGGCTGCAGGTTAGCTTGCTTTTCTTCAATATTGCAGCTGAACTTTTGGCCTGTTAACTCAGAGAGAGACACATAAAAGAGAGTTCATGTTATCTTAGGCATTTTATGCAGGCAACTTTCATCTGAGTGTAATTCTTAATTTATAATTTTGAGAGCTGCAGAGCCCTTGTGCATTGGGAACACGGAGCATTGTATTTGTGTGGATTGGTTTGTGAGTGGGCATTCGAAGGTAGCTGAATGGCTCGTAAGCTCTTGATAAGCTCTGATTAATTTGAATACATTTGCAAATACATTTGATTCCTCTCTTGGAAAGTAAAATACCTGTCAATCACTGTAAGCCTAATGACGAAAAAGCAGATAAGTGAAAGCAGAAGGAAAAACAAGTGAATGAAGACATTAGCTAAGAGGAAATTATCTTAATGGCAAGCTAGTATCCAAAATGTAATCACAGAAAGCAAACTATACAATTTAACTATTCCTTTAACACATCATTGCTTTTCTCAGCTCTACAACCTCTGCATCCATTTCAGATCTCAAATGAAATTGTGTCTGAGTTAGAGGTGGGGGAAAAAAAAATCCCAAATCCTTGGCTTTCACAAATTGCCTGGTTTCTTCCAGGAAACACTTAGTAAATGGCAGCAAGCCACAGGGAGCTTGGAGAAACAGACTCTGAGTCCTGAGAAGGCGCGTTGTACAGATTATATGACGTTTTGTACAGTTGTAATTTCGGTGACAGAGAGGTAAGTTCCTGCTGTGCCTTGGGCTCTCCTTAAAGCAGTTTTCAAGGCAGTGTTGTCTGCCCAAGAATGCAGGTAGCATGTTGATCTGGAATAAAAGATGACACTACATGAATTGTTAGTGTGTCTGATGTCTGCCCACAGCTAGAAAAGCACCCCATGTGATAAAAAAAAATAAATTAAAAAAACCCAAACAATGCAAAAAAAAAAAAAAAAAAAGACCAAACAAACATTAAAGCAGTATTTTATAGGAGTTGCTGCTGGAAACTGCTGACACTTGGCTGTCAAAACCCATAAACATTCTTTCTTCCCTCATTTACTAGAAACAAGAAGGTCCTACAGAGCATTTCACATTTTGATGGACATAGTAGATCTCAGGGGGTATAACATTCTACCACTCAGATCTGGCATAATTTCCCTGAAGCTCTTGTTTGCACATTAGGTATTTACTTCTGACAGCTACTTTTCATCTCAGAATAACAAAATTCTAGTAGATCTTTAGCAATATATGTATTTCAATGGTTTCTTTCTCTCTGTTTCTCTTGCATTCTTTCTATATTAGTGAAGGAGGTTGCTAAATGAGCTATGATGTGCTGTAATTGTGTCTATCCAAACCAGTGTGGTTTTCAGTTTTTAGTTGTGCAGTTGTCTAAGTTTACTGTTGACAGTGTTTTAGAGTCTGTTTTGGGGAAGAGACATCTCTTAATGCCTCAAAACCTGCTAGAAAGTCTGTTGCAGATGAGGCAGGGTTTTTTTATTACTTCCACTAATTGCTTTAGACATAATTCTGTCTTATTTTCAGTAGTATTTTTGTAAAAGCTTTTCCCTTTTCACTCAAGACTAGCACAGCCTGTAAACATGAATTAGGATGAGGAGTTTGATAGAGGAGTAAAGACTTGAGTTGTGCAGAACTTCTAAATAAGTAATAGTGACACGATTAGACACTAATATTTGAGTTGGTATTTCTAGAATCTGTAATCAGGCTACAAAGCAGGCTGTCACAGTGGAGAGCTTCAGCAATGTTGAAACCAACAGTGCTCATGACAGCAACATTTAGCCCAGATGTTGTTCAGAAAGAGAGACTGAAACCCTTGTTTCCTCTATTTGTCTGGGTGGCCTGGGTGCTCATGAAATGATGAAGCTGTGTCTCTTCCAAGCACTTGTCTGTTAATGAAGTGCACAGAAGTCTGGTTTTTGGAGAGTGAGTGGGTAGTGCTCTACCACAGCACAAAGGGCTGTGCCCATCCATGTGTTGGCTCTTGGGCTTTGTGTCTTCCAGGATCCCTGAGGTTTGCTGACACCAGCACTCCTGGTACCAGCACTCCTTTACAGCCTCACTGCCAGGACCTTCTGAATCTTATTTTGCTTTGAATTTTCAGATAATTAATCAAAACTAGAAATATTTGGGAGTGCCCAGAAGGGATATGGCCTTAACTGGAGAGAAACTTGTTCCTCTTCAGAGGCAGAAACAAAATTCTGCTGTTACAGACAGTAAAACTAGAGAGAACTTAATGACATCTGCAATATTTTTGCATGTTCTCTTTATCCTATATTTAATGAGAAGGTAGGACCAGTGATTACCTTCCTTCTGGCAAGCTACCCCAGACAATTGCAAAAGACACAGGCTCCTTTTGCCCTGACACCTGCTAATACACTGCCATAGAGGTTCCTCATCATCACACTCTACAATGATCATGGGCAGCTTTGGTTTCTTTAATATCAGTGTCAAAAGCATTTTCATTGTTGAACCTTCTGTCTCTCTTTCCATTTTTCCTCCCCTTTTTCTTGTTAAAAAGAAAAATTAAATAGAAAAAAGGAAGAAAGATTGGATCTAATTTTCATCGGACTAACAACAGCCTGAAGATATTTTCATCAGTTCTTGGCAGCTCCTAGATGGACTGTGTAATAATGAATGCCTTTTCATGATTGTTTTCCTCATGCTTAAGTTCATTTTCTGTGAGCACTGTATGAAGTAATTTTAAGCTTTTAATTGTTTATGATATTTGGCGCTTCCAGACTCTGGGAATGTTGCTGTATCTGTGAAAGAGATTTATTAAGCACCAGAGAAAAATGTCATGCTACTTGCTGCTAGGCTGAGGAAGACCTGCCAAATCTTGCAGTATTTGTGCATGCTATGGAGGTGGAAAGAAGGGAAGCTTGCAGAGCTAATAATAGCAGCAGCTTTGTGGCTAGAAGCCTCATAATTGTAATTCCATGATGAGAGTTTGATTCAAAACATGATGAAATCTGTACTTCTATCTATTCCTGTGAGCCTTGGATCAGTCCTTACAAATCAGAGTTGAAAAAAAATTTGGATGCTTTTGCACAAGACGAAAAGATCCTTTCATTGCAGGTGCAGGCACGTTTCTTTCAGCATTTGTCAGGGAAAGGTTTTCAATATATTCACAATATGTCTAAATGTAGCATCCCCTAAATGTAGCATCCCCTGATCTTTAAGTCTGGCTCATGCAGTGTTGGCATACAAGTCCAAAATCTGGTTGCTAATACATCATTCCTGCTTTGTCCTTCTGTTGATTACCTTTCTGGCAGTGTGAGGAGAGGCAAAGAACTTGACAGGCAGCACCGTTCTGGTGAGGTTTGTGAACAACCAGCAGTGGGCTGTTCATGACAACAACTACAGACAGTGGACAACACAGTAGAGCACCTCTCCCACAGGGAAAGGCTGAGAGAAGTGGGATTGTTTAGTCTGGAGAGGATTTGGGGTAACCTAATTGTAGCCTTTCAGTATCTGAAGAGAGCCTACAAGAATGATTGGAGATGGACTTCTTACAAGTGACAGGACAGATTCAAACTGAAAGAGAGTCGGTTTAGATTAGATAACAGGAAAAAATTCTTCACTGTGAGGGTTGCCAGAGAAGTTGTGGATTCCCTATTCCTGGAAGCACTCAAGGCATGTAGGATGGAGCTCTTAGCTCCTGGTCTAGTGGAAGGTGTCCCTGCCCATGGCAGAGAGGTTGGAACCAGATGATTTTTAAGGTCCCTTCCAACTCATACCATTCTATGATTCTATGATTTTATTATTCTATGAAACTTAGTCTTGAATCAAAAACTGAACCTATGTTTCATCAAGATGTAATGATGGATCCTTAATTGCCATCAAACTGGGTGTTTTTCTAAAAGGTACAATCTAGTGGTAGCACAATTCCTTCCAGGGAATCAGAGCAATCCTATGGCCTGCCTTATGCCTGGGGGGGTCACATTGCCATCTGTTGTCCTGATCTTGTCATAAAGAAATTATGGAAGTAGTAATTATATTCACAAATAATGTTGATGCTCTGTTATTTAAATGATGCTTGAGTTTCAGTGCTGAGCACAGCAAAATCCTTATAACAGTTGCTGGGCACTCCATGACCAAGTATTCAATTATGTCTACATTATTTTTTTTAATATTTTGGCTTTAATCTGTAAAAACATTGATTCTAGAAATACAGCTTGGAAGTCCTATGATGATTCAAAAGAGGCAGAGTTTTTACCCAAACCCACTGAAGACTTAATCTTCACAACAGGTAATACTGAGGAAAGGGAAAAGTGCTTGGTGTAACCCCATCTTTCTTGGACAGGACTCATGCACAGGCAGGAGAATGGTCACAGAGAGCTCATAGGTCTGTGGGGACAATAGGGAAGCAGGAGTGCACCAGGACATGTCAGCACATTTCTCCACTTGTCTCTGAGTGCATTTTCCAAAAAATAAAATCGTTATTGAGTCATCATCACGACATGCCTTGGTTAAATGTTGATGCAATTGCAAGAATATGTGCCTAGCAGGGCTAGTTTTCAAGGTTTTGGCAAATCTAGGCTGATAATGTCCACAATTCTCCAACTTCTGGCAGCTTGGGCAGCTTCTCTGTGGAGGTACAAGATTCAGCACCTTTTTTAATAAAATCAGAATTGTGAAATGAGATTTGAGATGGGAGGTGTGAAATGTGCAGCTTTAGGCCTGGTGTTTAAATTTCATGTTTTTTCATCTCAATTCAGGTTCTTTGTCCATCTTTTGGTTTTGACATACTGTCAAAATGCTCCTACTCGGTTTTTTCTGTGGGACCTGTGTGCTCAAGTCTTGAGGAGTGCAATGTTATGGAGAACTACATAACTTGTGGAGTCTCCTGTGTTTGAGCAGTGGATGACTAGGAAATTTTGAGGGTATAAAGCTCTGTCCCTTCCCAGGCAGATATGAATGCTTGGAGAAAGAGATAAAGGGGGACTGTTCTAAAAGCTATCTTGGGATCTTTGCCACAATATTTGGGGTTTTAACTTTGATTAAAGTCCATATTTGAGGCCCTATCAAATTCCATATGAAAATTCCTGTGTTGTTCCAGACTTCTCTCCCTTACAACAAATGAAATCTATTATCTTTTCCTTTGTACTCTTACTGCTTGTGGGAGCAGTTGTACATCCATTGGCATACCAACAAGATTTTCTGAATAACTTGGCTGCTGCTGAGGATAAACTACTTAAAAACTGTGTTTTCCTTCACATTTTTAGGAAGAGTCCATTTTAAAGTTATGTGTATTTTTGATTATAAGTACTTGCATTTAATCTTTAAAAAAGGTAGAAAAAACCCAAAATGGACTTAAATTATTTTCAATAACTGCTACGTTTTGCATGCTATACCATTTTTGCTTACTACATAAATATGGAGCTGTCTAGAGAAAATATGACATTGGGAAAATTGCAATAATGGAGGCAAGTACCAGCTTTGCCCAAGCTTCCCAAAGAGAAGTTGCTGTCTGCCAGCTGCTTCTCCAGGAGCCAGCTAAAAGGAGTCAGCCCAAGAGTTGGAGGGATGTCCCCTTGCAAATGTGTGTATGTTTGACTTGCACCACATGAGCACAGCTTGTCACATAAATGCATATCTGTTGGAACCCAGAATGCAGAGAACATTTCTCTGCATGTTTTTAAGGATCCAAACCCTCTGACAAATACTGCTTTTAACCTTTGTCCATGGAAAGGGCTTCCTAGACTTTGGGATGAGACAGCATTTTCAAGAATGTAAATTACATAGTAGCATAATATGTAAACTATCACAGGGTGAGAAGTGTAGATTTTTGGGTTTGTTAGAATGGTAAGTAGATGAAGACAAGACGGAGGATTCTTGTCATTTCCAGGCTTCTTCCTCCTTCTTCATCTACTCCATATTCTGCGGTTTTTGGGACACAGAACGATTGGTTGGAATTTGCCGCAGTGCAGTTTCACATGAATAGAAGTTTCGTTAATAATTGGTAGAAAAGTAGGAATAATGTACATTTTGGGTGATAATTGGGTGAATTATCTTTAAGAGAACCTTGAATCTGTGTGTTAGAGGCTTTTTGGGCTCTTTGGTGTCCTTTCTCCCTCACACTAGGCTGGTGTAAAGCCTGGTGTATAGAAATTGCTGATAAGGAAAGAATAAACAACCTGGAGAACAAGAACAACCAAGAGTCCCGTTATTTTTTTATTTAACCAGGACTTAATGAAAAGGCCTTCCCTATCAGGGAAGAGACATGTGGGAGAGGTTGAACTCCTACATATATCTATAGAAGGTGTCAAGCAGGGTGGGAGACCCAAGGGTCGCATTTCTGCATTCATGCAGTGGCTGCTGCCCTGCTTCCCTCAGAACTGGCGCAAGGCCTTGTGGAAAATGGAGATGAGGGGTCTCGTTAGCCTGGTGGCTGTACCCATGGCACAGGCAGTGTTCATACATCTCCTCTGACGTACATTCCTGTTCCTGCTGCAGTCAGATCTCCGGAAGGCCAAGCAGTGAGGGTGTGTTCAGGGCTCTCAGGCTGACCACCACACAGTGGGAAGGCTGATGGCAGCTCCTCCATGGCCAAGTGTGCCTGACATCCACAGGGAGGGCTCACCTAGGCAGTGCCAGGGAGAGCAGTGGGGACTGTGGGTGGGTCAGTGCTGCCAACAGCTTGTCCATCAGTGCTCACCTCTCTGCATTTTCTGGTAGATTTATTGTGTCCTCCACCACAGCGATCATGCTAACTGCTTGAGGTGCAGTGGGTAGGGCTGATATGGATTGGGCCAGGTTGTTAATACAGGATTAATTGCTTGAGACTTGTTCATTGCTGTCTCTCCTGCATGACGTTGTAGCAGAGACAGTTTCTGCCTCATAACTTTCTCTTTTTTTTTTTATGTTGCAAAAAAACATAAAAAAATTAAATAGTCATTAAATAGCGAGAGGTGCTCCAGTGCTTTCCAGACAAGTGCTGATTGGGCTGGGTGGAGCAGAGGTTGGCCCAGACACTGACTCCACAAAGCATCCTGGCCCCTGGGTCTGAAAAGCCTTCCCTGATGATCCCTGTGAGTGTGACCACTGTACCAGCCAGTCATACATCCCTTCTGAGCTTTCAAGGCAAGTTCTGATCCATAGGTCAGACCAAGACAACGTGCTCATGTACAAAGTGAGCCCTCTTAGCTACATCTGGCACAGATGTGGATGTCCACACCTAACATACAAACTCCACGAGAGGGAAGGCCTGGGGACACAGAATTTTGCAGGGACAAATTGCCTTGGTTTGCTGGGGCTTTGTGCCCCCAGAGCCAGCTCAGGTTGCTGCTGAAGTGACCTCGAGACCCTGCTTGGCATCACTCGGCTCCAGCAGAGCGAGCAGGGCAGTTGCCCTAACACTGGGCTGACACTCATCCCTCAGGTAAAGTGGGAAGTGCCAGTGTGTGGGAAGCCATTAGCCTGAAGGATTGCATTGAATTCCCTTCCCTGTGAGTGCTTGTCATGGGATTAATTTGGTCTTTCCTGGCCAACGCAGCAATTAATGTTGAGGATTTTATTTTTGTTGTGAGATAGGATTAAAAGGAAAGAAAGCAAAGCAGATTCAAACTTGAAAGTGTATAAAGAAAACTTTATTAACCGAGCTAAAGGAGGAAAATAATAATAATGAGATAATCAGAACAAAATTCCAGACAACCCTTTTCTTTTTTCACTGACAATGCAAAGATAAAGCCCACGACTTTTAGTCAGTTTACTACCTTTAAAAATAGTCTGATCTTCAATTCACTTGGGGAGAAGAGTTTCTCTTGTTGTGCTATGGAAACTTTACAAGAAAACAGGTTTTCTTGTAGCTTTGTCACAAACGAAAATAACCGCCTGGGAAAGTAAATTTTGCAGTGGCAAAGCATTTCTCTCTAAGTTTCTTGTTAAATCACAGCAATATCCATTTGTTTCAACTACCAATATTTCAACTCACAG
>VZTB01000122.1:437006-571224 GCA_013397245.1 Thryothorus ludovicianus | reverse complement strand
GAGAAAAAAAACTGCAGCCAATGTTTTTGTCCTTTTTTACTTGCAGTAAAGTTGGTTTAAAGTAGCTGAGCAGACAGAGTTCGTTGTGAGCCATCCAGGAGGGGCTGTGGCTGTTTGGCCCTGTCCTGGCTGCTGTGATCCTCGGCCACGTGGCTGGTCCTTTGTTTCAGAGCTGTTCTTGGTCTCGGAGCCTTTTCTGGCTCCGGGGCCTGGTGGGCTCCCTGGTGAGAGGCTTGGCAGCTCTCTCATCACCCCTCTGGGAAGAGGAAAATCTCAGCTGGGCCAGAGAGATCAGATCAGCCCAGGCCTGGCCACCCCAGGTCGAGAGGGCCGACCCAGCTCCCGCTCGGCCCGGGCCCACCACCTCCTTCTGAGGCTGGAAGTGAAGTGAGTCCCCCTCTGCTTTTTTCTGTTTTAAGAATGTGTCTTTACAAAAACATAGCAACCTCATTGGCTCAACCAAACAATGCTAACCCACAACAGTGCTATTCTTCCACTTGTAAGGATTACGCTGCTTTGTCCACTTGCTACTGAGCTCATGGCAGAGTGAGTTTCCTGGAGAGAAGAAAAAAAAAGACTGTCAAGTATCCTGTTTTCTTATTCTTATCTCATATTTAGTTTCCTAATTGCAGCTTGGAAATAAAATATCCTTCCTGCTAATTTTATTCTTTTGTATTTAGGAAATGCTGCCAAGTCTGACAAGTTCTTCCTTCCAAAGACGCACTGTTAAGATGTTTTTTTCCCTGCTCCACAATGACAAAGCTGTCAAGAAGCATTGGAGTCTGGAGAAACATTCATTTTGTGTGTGCCAGTGAAGAAGTGCTTATTAACTTTAGTTTAATTTAAATTTGTCTGCAACAGAGAGATGGGTTTATTTACACACTTCCTAATAATGACTTAAATCTCGAAGTTATTTCTGCATTGAAATGTAAGGTCTTTGGATTTTTCCAAAAGCCACAAAAGGGATTAGGTATTAGTGTTCAGTAGAAGCTGAGGGCTCAATCTTTTACCCTCTGTATTGCAAACTTCAGCTTTGGAGACTTCTCATTTTCAAACAAGACTACTTACTGATTCTTCATTAGTGACAGAGTGGAGTTTTTGGGCTTCCTTGGAAAATGCCAATACTAATGTAAAACACACAGTTTTTGAAAAGAATCAAAAACTTGTTTCCGTCACATAAAAGGAAGAAACAGTGCCTGGCTACAGGTTGGGACACTGTGAGGCTTTTATCAGTACTGTGGGATACTGGGCTGTTCTTTTAGAGATCACTTAGCCTAGAGACTCAGGAATATATATAATTAGGAGGGTAGATGGAAAATTAATGCTTCTTTGGGAAAAAATGTTCTCTTTTGCATAGAAATAAAGAGATAAGTCAAGACATGAAGCTCTACAAACTTCTGAGGTAACCAAGCCATGAGCAGCTTCACCATGTCTTGCCAAGACTATCTCCCATTGTCCTTGTGCCCCTGGCTTTGGGACTGACTCAAACTTTGCATCCTTAAACAGCACACTGCTTCTAGGAGAATATGTGGGAGGAAGGGAGGGCAAGAAGCACTTTGCAAACTACTGTCAGAGTCCAGAGTAGTCTCTGCTGTACTGGCACCACAAGTGGCCAAGCTGCACTAAAATAATATCAGATCATTTGCAGTGAGTGTGTTCTGAGATGTGACTGATGGGAATGGCTCTGTAACATTAGAAACTTGGTGCTGAACCACAGAGTCAGGAAAACAAATACAAGAAGTCACTTTTTAACATAAAATAGAATAAGTATCTTCCTGGAATCACTATATTTACAATGGTACTGCCTTGCTGACCTGTCAGAGCTGGAGAAGCATTTTTCTTCTTTTTTTTTTTTCTGATGTTATAAGACAGATGGTGTCTGCTCTTAAATAATGAAATAAAACATGTTCCACACAACATAAGATATTTGAAAATATTGTTGTAAATGTGCAGAGGTTGTGCACTTCTCAGTTAAAATAGAATCTTTCAAATAATTCTTTCTCCAACTTTTCCCCTTTAACAAAGGCACAGTTAATCACATAGTGAAATCTCTTTCCCCCTGTAGATTGTGTTCCGGAAAATCAGCGACGTCAAGCGGGAAGAAGAGGAGAGGATGAAGAGGAAGAACGAAGCACCTCTGATCCTACCCCCAGACCACCCAGTCCGGCGGCTGTTCCAGAGGTTCAGGCAGCAGAAGGAAGCGCGGCTCGCAGCAGAGAGGGGCCGAGATCCGGACGAGCTGGACGTGGAGAAGGGCAGCGCTGTCGGGGAGCAATCCTCCGCTCGCGCCGTGGTCAAGGCCAGCGTTGTGACTGTTCGGGAGAGCCCGGCCACCCCCGTGTCCTACCAGCCGGCCTCCACCTCCGCGGCCTCCGACCAGGCCAAGCTGCAGGCGCCGCCGTCCGAGCACGCGGCGTGTAAGGGGGAATTCCCGCGGAGGAAAGGCTGGGCCAAGTTCAAGGAGGCCTGCGGGAAGGGGGAAGACTGGAACAAGGTCTCTAAAGCAGAGTCCATGGAGACTTTACCCGAGAGAACTAAAGCTTCGGGAGAAGCTACCCTGAAGAAGACAGACTCTTGTGACAGTGGCATTACAAAAAGTGACTTGCGCTTGGATAACGCTGGGGAGACGAGAAGCCCGCAGGACCACAGCCCGGTCCTCACCGAGGTCAAGCATTCCTTTTATCCCATCCCAGAACAGACTCTTCAGGCCACCATGCTGGAAGTGAAACATGAGTTGAAAGAGGACATCAAGGCTTTAAACACAAAAATGACCAATATAGAAAATCAGCTTGCTGAGATACTTAGGATATTAACCTCAAGAAGAAGCTCCCAGTCGCCACAGGAGTTGTTTGAAATATCAAGGCCCCAGTCTCCAGAATCAGAAAAGGACATGTTTGGAGCTAGCTGAGGTGTTTCTTTTTAAAAACAAACAAACCAACAAACAAAGAAACAGCCCCCTAACACTTTACATTTAATCTTTCTTGAAAATGAGTGAGGGACCCATTCACTAAGCATGTTCCCTCTGTCTAAAAAGGTATGGTAACAGGAATTGCAACCTCATGTCAAGACGGCAGCTGACTTTGAAGCCTTTTTGACAGCAAGGGTACAGTTTCTTAAGTTTTTCTTTTCTCCCTTTGTCCTCATTCCCCCCAACCCTCTTCTCTCCCTCGGGATGTTGGAATAAGAATTCTGACAGCAGCAGCCATCCCTATGAGCCCCAGGTGATCTCTGAGGTTTTTGGAGCATGCCTTATGTCCTTAGCTCGGGTTATGCCTATATGAATAAGCACTTGCTAGGGTGCTTATATTTTCAGTGTTTGGTGGGTTGTTTGTTTTTTTGTTTTGTTGCTGCTGTCACTGTCTCAGTCACTTCTACAGCGTGTTGGATGTCACAGTATATTTTCATATATCTGTAATAATGCAAAGAGCAGTAGGAGACGTATTTCGTTGTGTGCTTAAGTTTCTTTTGGGAAGTTAAGGAAGGGCTAATAAGATGAAAAAAAGAAAATACTTTTTAATTTCAAACTGACATATTGCTCAAACAATTACATTTGGCAACATCTTCAAAAATAGCCATAGTGTTTCAGATCTGTTAATAAATCTTCCACACTGTCATTCACTGAAACAAGGATATGTTTTTTTCAAAACTTTTTATGTTTTTTCAAAAACTTATCTTCTGTCTCAGATATCTTTCAGCATTTGATACTTTTGCTTTCAACTCTACCTGCTGGAGGGTTGGGTGTGCAGTGTACCTGAGAGCAGCCCATGGCCCAACATATTTGAAACATCCCTAACGGGTCCTGCAAATTTGCCTCCCGATGAAAATATACTGTGGCATTTATGTCCTGTTCTGCTATGAATCTGCTCTTTTAATTCTTGTTAAGTTATTATTCAGAAGTTTCTGTTTTGATAATGTTCATTGTAGCCAAAGGCTTTCACTGAATTTTTGACTATTTTACATGGTGGCATTTTCCTCTACATCCAGATGTACTGTTCCTGATCTAATCTAGCTGGGAAGCAAATGGATAGTAGAGGTAGAAATACAGTGCTTACTGTATGCAAGTGCTATTGTAGCAAGGAAACAAAGAGATCTGCTTCTTAAAGAAGGAGATGTTTCCAAAACTTATATTTTCATAACTTTTTTCAGAGGAAGATTGAAGCACTTTACCAAAACTATTCTTCATTATTCATATAGGGTAGCATAGATGGTATCATGACTTGTGTTGTCACCTTGGGATACAGGTGTATTTTCACAATGTATTCACTCCACTGAGCAGGTATGTTCACTCCTTAGCAGTAGCTGAGATCTCTGAAGTATGGTACCATTGCACACTTTAAGTTTTCATTCTTAATGGCAATAGGTCTTAACACTGTGTGTGTTAAGTCTCATTCTTTTTCCTTGGTACTGAGTCATTTACAAAGAAAGACAGGATTTTTTGGGGGAAGATTTTCGTTCATGCTAAGTACAGAAGAGGCAAGGAACACGATCAATTTTAATGATTTCTGCTGGCCTGATGCTTGCACAGTGCAATGCAGAACTGTGTCAGACATCCCTGGGGAGCTGGGATGTCCACGGATGACTGGCACAGTGGTGAGGCCGTGCTGTGCAAAGCTCCCAGCTCAAGTCCTGCTGTCAGAGCAGTTGTTTGTACCTGTTCCTGCAGTAGCTGCCCTTGCTCTCAAAGATAACAATTATTCCAAGCAGCACCACCATTTCTAAGCACAGGCAAGTGGTTTAGGATTGTCTTTCATTGTCTTACTCCTTGGTTTGGTCTGGAGGTGCCCACAGATTGTGAATTCATACCCAAGGATTGAAGTACCCCTGAGAAACAACCCTTGGGTTAAAATCTGTAGGTTACCTTCTTCCCTCCCACAAGAAAAGGCAAGCAGGGAGGTGAGTTGCTCTGAAACCAAGAAGCTACTTCCTTATTTCTGGTTCCATGTTAGCTTTTTCCAATGGTACCTGGTGTCTTTTACAGTGGCTCACTGCAGAGCTGCAGTGCTGAGGAAGTCACTCTCTGACCAAAGCCACTCTGTTTGTGTTTGGTGCTTTAATCACTGTCAGTGGCAGCAGTTACCTGCAACAGCAACGGCATGGCTGCCACAGAAACCCCATCCACCCACAGTTTCTGTAAGAAACTCATCCATTCAGTTTCTGTGAGAAACTCTGTCATGATTTATTTTTCTTTCTAGTCTTCTTAGACAGTAACTACCACTTAAGTAAACCCCAGGTGTACTGATACACAAGGATTTGTAATTGATTTCCAAAAGTTCCAAGTAGTTGTTAAAGACTGCCTTGGAGTCAGTTTCCTGATCCAGGCAAATTCCTCACCAGCATGATATTCATGACACTTTTCTTCATAAAATTTTTGAAAGGCTGAAAGTCTTACCAAGTCCTCTGTGAAAGTGTCACCCATTTACCTGTAGCTGGATAAACATGGACATGAGCATATCCCAGGTGGACAAGGGAGGAAGTGTTTACAACCTCCCAATTTGTGCCTAGTATCTCCAGAATTGCAGTGCAGACCTAAAATTAAACGTGCAGTTGCAGTTACCTGGCCCTTTGTTGCTGATACTGAATTGATGTTTCTCAGTGATATTTTTGTGTGCCCTCAGGGATATGTTAAAGGTTATTCTGCTGTTGCTGATTGCCCAGCCTGGAATCCCAGCAGGACCATGCCCAGAAGCCCCCTAATTGTAATAATTACCCAGGCCTGTGAACAAAGGCAGACAAATCCCATTTTTAAGGGATGCTCCTTGTGTAGCCTGTTGCTCAGAATGATACCAAACTCCTCCCTATCCCATATACCAGTGGGTGGCGGCACCCAGTCCTTTTCTAAGGCTTTTTACAGGCTTTTACAATGGCCTATAAAGACATTTATTATTTGTAAAGCCTTCAAAGATTGTAACACACTCCTGAATTCCACTTAAAATTTAATGTCTTTGAAGATTACAGCCAAATTTAATTTTGTTATGGCATGAAATGGCAGAGAAACTCTGCTTGCTCCTTACAATGACACCTTCAGGGTGTCTGCTCCAGGTGAGCCCTGACAGGAGTCAGTGTCAGTCAGACCTATACAGCTGTAACTGAGATTAGGCCCATTTTTATGAACTAAATCTGGTTGTAGGAGAGTGCATCACCCCTCAGCAACCTGTATTTGTTGTAAGAGAATTTGAAAAATACTACTATCCAGGATGAGCTTTGGTGTTTGGATTCCCTGGACTACTGAGTGGTTAAAAAATGGACAAATCCATGCCCACTTCTTTGAACCCTGGACTAATCTAAACCTGTGCCACAGTGCTCAGGCTCTGCTGATGCAGCACTTTTCCTTTAAAGAGTGGCCAAAAGCCCCTGTGTTAGAAATCCATCTTTCTCCACCGAGCCTTACACTCAGACAGAAGCCTATGGCTGGATGGCATGTGGACCCATCACAATTGTTATTGATTCTTTGATTTCGTTTGTCAGCTTTTCCTTCTTCTCTTGTTCCTCTCTACACGTTGGTTAAGCCTTTTCACTTATATTATTTTCCAGCTTAGAACTGAAGGATCTCTGAAAATAAGACTCTGCCCCTTTCCAAGCAAATTCTTGAAGATAGTATAAAGAAAAAACCCAAACAAAACCCAAAAGCTCAGTTTTAACTGTGTTCTGGCATAGTGCTTCTGCCATTTAACAACCTTCAAAACGACCTGCATCATTCTAAAAGAGATGATGTGTTCCATTTTGACTGCATGATGTAATTAAATTTCAGCCAAAAGAAAGTAGTTGAGAGAAGGAGCCTGTATTATGATTTGATCAAATGGGAACTTCTGAAAGTTCGTGCTTAAATGGTTGCAAAGAATACAAATATGCAGCACGTGAAAAAGGATTAAAAAAGCAAACCTCAGCCCACACCCCTACCTTGTTCAGATACATTAACTTCTGTCTGGTATTATGAGTGTACCTTTGAAAACACCATTCTTCCTTTAAATCTCTTCCACAGTTCTGCCCTGAGTCCCAGCGAACTCCCTGTTTAACAGCTTCGAAGGCGATGTTCTGTTTCTACCGTACTTCCCTTTAAAGAACTCAACAAGATACTTACTGTGACTACCTGGTGATACATTTTCAATCACTCTTAACCAATCTGTGGAAAAAATTTACTACATAGTTTGTCTTTACTATATAAATGGCAATGTGTATGGTTACGCTTGTGCAGATGCGTGTACATACACACACATATATATATAATATCTATGTATAGATAAGTGTATGGATTGCATTTCTGTTAAGTAAAAGCACATTCCTCATTGATTCCAGTCCAAGAAGGGAGCTTAAATCTTCCCAGTAGACATCCACTGAGTGTCCTGTTAGTGTCCTGTTTGTTAACTGTTGAACTTTTAAAGCCATGATTTTTGATTTTTCTAGCTGGCCTCAACTTCATACTGTGAGTCTGGTAAATCATGTGACTGAGAGAAGATCTGCTGAGGGTCATGATAGTCAGGGAAGAGAAATCTACATGAAATTGGGAAAGTGCTGTATCCTAGTTGGTGGGGATAAGGCTCACAAGCTGGTGTTTGTTGCTCACAGTATCTCTGAAGCCAAGCTGCCCTGGTAGTGTTTCTCATGGCTTTTCCTGCAAGAGAGATGGTAAAATAGAGGGATTTATTTCTTTCTGGTACCAGGGGCTGTCTCAAAGGTGCTGAGCCTGTCCTTCTTCTCATGGGCAGCATAACACGTGGTTGCTGCACCTCTGCTTTCTTGTCCTGGTGTTAGATGGTAAAAAACATCTTCTACTGAATTTTTCATTTCCACATAGTCTCCTGTGGGTGTATTGGCAATAACAGTCTGTGTTTTAGCTGCACTTGTGATACATCAAGACAAACCTTTTAGAGAGAGTCCCATGCAGGGGAAGCTCCAGAAATTTGAGGTGAGGCACAGTAGGATACTGTATCCTCCAATCTGACATCATTTTGACCACATTGTTGTGGGAAGCATTGATTCAATTAAATAAAAATAAAGCTTTTTTTGCAATAAGATATATCCAGCATTTAGCCTTAAGACCCTTTCATAAGTGATATAATTCAAACTGTGATTCCATTCTTCTTCCTTCTTAATGTTCTGTAGTATTTACAGTGTTGCCTAAAGATGAAGCACTTTGATTAGCTTTCTAAATCTAATGGAAATCACTTGCTGGTAATCACATTTCTTTCTCCACTTATTGCCTTCTTATTAGGATAATTAATTACTCCAATTGCCCTCTCCCCTCATAAAACAAAGAGACATAGCTATTGTCTAAACACTTTTGTGTATCAGGGAGCCAACCCGTCATATCGCAAAAGTGTTTGTTTCAGAGACTTTTTTTTACAGATCAACAAAGCTAATGTGAATTTACCTGCAACTGTAATTTGTTTCAAGCTGATTGTTGAGTGTTGTGTAAACATATTTGATGTGTAATCCCAGAACATCTCTGTAACTGGATCCAAATGCCTAACATTAACAAAACAGTTTGGGGTTTTCACTAACTGTTCTGAAAGGCTCGTGGGTTTTTTTCTTCTTCCCACTAAATCTGTGACCACTAACATAGAAAAACAATCATTTTAGCTGTAGATGAAAGAAGTTCAATAATCTTGTATCAGGATGAACTGCTATATAAAGAAATACCAAGTTTTCCAATGAATGTGTTATATTATTGTACCTACATACAATCAATATTTGTACATCTGTTGGAGACCTGTCTGCGTTTCAATATTTAGCCACCACTGCATGGACACTTGATTGATATGCAGTTAATGCAGTTGCTTTGGCGCTTTTCAATGTACTTCACTTGTTTTTATCCTTTCAGAAATCCACCAAATACTCTCAGTTCTTTTTCTTTGCATTTGTCACTTTGTTCAATGAAGCATGACTAGAAACAGAGAATGAGTAGATACTATTTTTGTGGTCAGCAAAGCAGCTGCCAGTAGATAGACAGTGTGTGTATGTATGTATGTACATGCACTGTCTGGGAATGTTTCAGATACAAACGCAGCCACCTCCATTATTGATATCCCTAGTCAACATTTTTAAACAAGCACAAATAATATTTGTAAAAAAAGAAGTTTAATTTTATTTATTATAGTAATAAACTATTTTATACATTACAGTTGCTTTGGTGTGCTTTTCTCTGTGTTGAATATGTGCTCATAAGATCAATAAGGTGGTTTTAAATTACCCTCTGGAACTTCTGGCTAGCAATTTTGTTGCCATTGGTGTTACCAGTGGAGCATTGGGATGTTATTGCTTTGGTTGTAAATTATTCAGGTTGTTTTTTCAGATTTCTTTCTGCTGTGTGTCAGTGCGAAGGGATTCACATTCCCAGGCTCACTGTAAACTAAACTCAGGTGCTCTGTAAAGTGAATATCCTGACACCCCAGGCAGTGTCCTGTGCTGTGGACCTCAGTGTAGCCCAGGTATCTGCTGAGCAAAACGAGATCACCAGAGGACTGGCTGTGACCTGTCTGAAATGATCATCCCATGTCCTGAAGGTCTGTAGCTGGTCTGTGCGTTAGACTGTGTTCACTACTGCAGTATCTGAGAACTTTTACAAAACTCATGGAAACCAGAGATCAAAGAACTTTTTGCTCTCCCGTTATCTGTTGCAGAAGAAAGTGACCTCAACATGGACTTGCACAAAAACCCCACAGAGGAAGCCCCTGGCAGTGACACTGCTGCAACAGGCAGCAATGAATATTATTTTTTAGCTACCTCAGCAAAGGAATCAATAACCAAAGGTCATGGGAGATCCTTTCAGATCAGAATGGACACACGTGATAGGATCACAGCCAGCAGTCATTCCTGCAGGCCAGAAGCCATGCTGGAAGTTTACACAAAGTTTCAGTCTTCAGGATGTCAGCCTGGCCTCTGTGAGCTTTGCAGCCATTTTTGTGGTTCATTCTCCATCCTCTCACCCAAGGATCTGGTGGCTGTGGCTGTCACCTGTATTAAGACACTCCATGGGATTGTCAGCTCGTCTCCAAAAGAACAGCAATAAAGCAGAAGCTTTCAGACTGCCGAGCTGGGGCGGAACTGTACGGAGAGCAGCCAAGGAGCACAATGAGGAGCTATTTTTAACACCATTTCTGCATCCACTGTCGTATGTGGTGTGACAGGATCTCTCGTCACTCGCATTCTTTCTCTGGCCAGAATGAAAATCCAGCTTTCTCTTGCATGATGTTATACGTGTCCTTATACTCACTAGAAAAGGGAAAATTTCCATAGTGAAGGCACGTACTTTCGCTTGGGGTTTTGGTTTTGTTTTTTTTCTGAGGTCTCTAGAGGCTGTTGTGCTCATTTTCTGAATTCTTCATCATTTTCTTGGCTCCTGCATTCTTTGCAGCCTCCCTGGCAGCGCTCCAAGCTTCAGTGAGCACAGGAGGGGTAGCACCGGCCCCATCATGTTCCCCATCAGAGTTTCTCTCTGCCCCACAGCATTTCAAACCAAAGGTAATTAACTACAGCACTTCTTGCCCCGATTTGTGGGCCAGATTGCAAAGGCTGGCGTTCTGCACGCTGCCCCTCATCCCTGTGCTCAGCTGGGCCGCAGCAGCAGCCTCAGCAGCTGTGAGCAGCCTCGGGCCCGCCTGCACCAGCCCCTGCTCCTCATTCCCTCCACCTGGGAGCACATCCACAGCAGGGACAGGTTTCTAAAGCACCGGGAGCGTGCCTCTGATTTCGCTCAGAAATGGCTGCAGGTATTGTTCTTCTGTCTGGTCACGAATTAGCGTGCAGCTGCTGGGGACCCTGCCGGGCACACGGGGCTGTGCCCAGCTGTGTGTGCGGCTCTGGGCAGCAGCAGGAACCCCGGGGTGGTCAGCAGAGCATCGGCTGGTGCGGAGGTGAGTGCTGCCCACACGCTTTGGAGTTTTGCATTTGGTAATGGAGGTTCTTTAGTTGCTCCGTGGTGCATTTTAGTGTCTGTGTTGAAGTCAGAAGCACTCTGTCTCTGGTGCTTTTTTGCAATGGAGTAAAGACGAGCAGCATAAACCAGCCCTTCTGTGCTGTGAGAGCCAGTGGGACTGAAGAGCAGCAAATCCCTCCCCCTCACACACTGTGCAAGAGCAATGGGCTTTACTTGCTCCCAGAGCACTGAGGAAACACCAAAACTCTTCTCGTTCAGCGTGTCCCGGCAGGGTGTGTGCCTGGAGCGGGGCAATGCTCGGGAGGCCCCAGCACAGCTCGGGGGAGCACCGAGCCCCTCTCGGCGGGAAGCAGCCGCTGGCCCAGCACCGAGGCTGAGGAGACCTTGGCTGATCAGCTGCTCTCCGTGCTTCCCTTCTGCCCAGGAGTCAGGCTGCTTGGGAAGGCTGGTATCCAACCAGAAAATGCTGGGAAGGATGCTGTGTTGCTATGGTATTTATTGCTGCCAGTGGTGTCAGGGGTTTAATTGCAACGCACACATAAAGAATCTCAGCCAATACAAGTATTTTTCACCTAGAAGATTGAGTCTGCTTCTTTCATTCTAATTCACCACAGCTTCCGTGTTGGTGTGTGGCAGCTGGGGGAACTGAGCTGTCCTGTTCTTGAAAGACAGGATGAGTAAAAACCTGTGAGAAATCCAAGAAAGGCATTAGGGAAAGTGAACTCCTGAAGTCTGTCAGAAGTAACTACCAAGATGCTCATGCACAGCTGTATCTGTAAAAAATGTGCTCAAGCCTTGTCTTTTTGCTTTTTTTTTCCTTTCCTTTTCCATTCCTGTTTTCCCTTTCCTAATTAAGTTCAAGTCTTTATATAGCACAGCCAAATTCAAATTTAAGCTGCCCTATGGCACAGATGTAGGTTTAAAACAAGCTTAACTTTGGCAGCTCCATCCATCATTACCAATTCTGAAGCTTTCTCCCTGCAGCCGCACTTAAAGTACTTATGGAGGCAGGAGTGTCTGAGAAACCTTGAAGAGATTTTGGTTCCTTTTAAGCAAATCTCACTTGTAGAGATGTTTTTGAAGATGTTTCTGTTCAGGTGGATGAGGAGAAAGTATGAGCTTTGCTGTTAATTGCTACCTAGGGCAGGGGGACACAGACCCCCTGTAAATATCACTGCAGTTTCTATGTGCAGGTCTGAGGGAGTTGTGCTTTTGCACTGGAATTTCCTTGCACATTCCCAATCTCCCAGCTGACAAAATTGTGCAGGAGTTTCTATTACACATGTGAATTTTATAAAAAAGGAAGATTATGGCCTCTTCTTCATCAGGGGCTGCCACTGGGGAGAAATGCTAAGCAGCAGTAGCACAAGAAGTGCACTATTAAGCCTGGGAGCTACTGTATGCTCAGCAATGGCACCAAGACAGCTCTACAAGAAATGGCTCCCTGCAAACAGGGCTTAGAGAGGAGAAATAGATTGCTTTCTAAGCTCTCCAGCAATCTTTTTTGGTGAGTTTTATGGTTAGGCAGAAAGTATTTTAGAAGAACTAACGATAACAAGAAAATGTATTGAACACTCAGTGTGAGAACTGGAAAGAAAGCTAAGATAATCCATATGGAGCCCCAAGCCAAAATAAAGTATTTATTTTTGTTTTCCTTTAGAATGATAACACTGCACATGCAACCTGGCTAGTGGAAGTGGACAGACAGAAATATAAAGTAAAGCTGTTCAACTGAAAGCTACATTTGAAAAAGCATCCTTTGGGAAAGTGTACAGGAAGTGTGCATGAAATACTGCATGAAATTTAAATTCTGCCAACACAAATTGCAAACAGCTCTGTAAAATGGGGGTGGGAGCCTCTCATTTTTTGAGCAGCAAATAGAGCAGCTATGGCCAGGTGTGCTGAAAGGCTGCAGGCTGGTTGCTTTGACCCTGTAGACCAGGGAGGAGAGTCTAAGGTCATGGGAGCAGCATATAATGTAGCCAAAGTACAGCCCTGGATACCTGTCTTTGGAGCTCGAATCTGCTGCATTTCCTTTACCCAGGAAAATCTGTTATTTAGGAACCCTGTCTGTGTCTCATGTAAGCATCCAAGGAAAACCTTGGAAAATGAAGTGTGAGAGGGTGGGTTTGTAGGTTGCACTCACCGAGGGGGCAGACATTAGGGAGGGAGCAGGAAATGGAAGCACAACACTGTCACAAGGGCAAATGGGGCTGACTGCCCAGGAGGTTCCTTTGGCTGGAGGTTCTCAAGGGCTGTAGCCCTCTGAGTCACCATTTGCCTACTGGAAGGAGCTATGAGATACTTTACCCTTTACCTCTTGTCTCTGCCACTGTCAGAGAGTACCCTTGTGTTACTGCCAGCAGCCCTAAAGTTTTAAAGATTTAGCTTGGAAACGCTATTAGTATGAAAATGTAATTTTTCTTAAAATAGAAGTTTCCTCAACCAGCATGAACTAAGAAGCCCCCAGGTTCAGAGCCCCCAAGTACTCCAAAAGCAGTGTGTTATTTTATTTTGAATGGCCATTTGCTTTTTAAAGCATTACACCTGTGTTAGGCCTCATGCCCAACCTGCAGTTGTTCATGGTGTCAGTGGTTATTGGCACAACTGTTCAAGACAAGCAGGATGTTCTCAGACCCTTTGTAGGTCTGTTATTTTTACCCAGTGATGTTTGGCAGGGCTTGATCAAATTGAGGAACTTTGAGAAGAATAATCTGAGTGAAGGTTGGGCAGATGGCACCAGCAGTGCTGTGTGAATTGTGGGTCAACAGAGCTGGATCCAAGGGTAGCCATGAGACAGGATGCCAAGAGCTGGGGAAAGGCAGTGGAGAGGTCACTGAAATGGCCTGGAGCAAATATATGACCAAATGCAAGTTATTATTATTAATTTCATAATGAATTACTACCTCAGCACAAAACTATTACCACAAGAGTAAAGAAACACATAACTATAAATTAGCAATACCATCATTTCAAGAACTGTCTCATAAATGCTTATTTTTATCTCTGAATTGTGGCTTACTATATGGTAATCCTCCCCCATACCTGAGCCTTTAAAGCAACCATAACCCTTCTGGCAGTGGTCTTAAAAAAAAAAATCAACTGGACCTATTTTTTTCCCTGACTTGCCTTTTTAATTAATTTATGAACAGTGTAGCTGTTTCTGGTCTTCTAGTATCATTTCCAGTTCTTCTATTTTTGCCACCTAATTTTGGAAACTCAAATGCGCTAGTGCAGGGATGAAAATGTTATGGTCCATAAAAATTAATTAATTTTGTCAAGAAAGATTGGCTCTAGAGGGAGTGCCAATACAATTTAAATGCCACAGGTCATAACTGAAGTTATATTTCTGCGCTGCTTCTCCAGTAAACTTTAATTTTTCAGCGGCTGGCTGATGCACCTGTCTGCAATGATTCACTTCAGCTACCCAACCATATATAAAGCTTTCCTTAAATCCCTGTGAATAGAATGCATTTCTGTTACCTGCAGGCTGACCATTGCTGGGGAAGGCACAGGCCACAGGAAGCCCATTTAATTTGTTCTGTTTCTGAAAGGTGCTGATATGCAGCTGCCTAAGGCTGTTTACACATTGAGCTGCCTCTGGGTATTATGAAAGGTGGTGCAGCCTAATTTGTGGTCAAAAGTTGCCTGTTAGATCCTGGTGTTAGCTTAACTTGTTCTCACCCAGATCTTTGTGATTCCCAGCACAAGGAACGAGGAGATTTTTGAAGGTAGTTTTAATCCTGGCATTATCTCTGCTGGGTACAGAGTGCACACACCTTTTTCCTCTTGGAGCAGCTCACGTATTTTGCTAAAGCTTGTGGGAACCAAAGGGAGCAGTGCTGAGGCTGCCTCAAAGTTGAGCCTTGACACCCTTCAGCTCTGTCTCTTGTGCAGTGTCTAAAGTGTGTCATATCCATTAGAATTTTGCTTTTCCTGTCCTCCTGGCCATTGGTGACACCTGTGAAGTTCTCTCAAGCTTGGAGCTGCCAGTGCATGTCCCCTAGGCTGGGGATGTCTGAGCCACATTGTCCTCCCATAGGTTGGGTGTGGGTGACGGGTGCCACAGGCAGCTGGGACTCATTCTCAGATGCTCTAGCAGGACCTGTGTTGGATGTGATTGTGTTTGCATGAAAATCAAAAAACACCAAAGTTGTCTTCATTTTTTCTTCCTTTTACACGCAACTAACGGAGGAGCTGCTCCACAAGCAGCTCCTGGTTGGACTGTTTAATTCAGTGCAGGTGCATAGAACATCCCTGGGCATCCATGGGGACCTACCAGAGAGGGCTGCTCTCAGAGGTCCCATAATACAAGAAATTATCTATTGTAATGCAGATTTCCCCTCTTCCTCAAAGGTGTAACAGGCATAGCATTCTTCACACAGGCTTTGCATCGAGCAGTACTTCAGCTATCCCTGCTGGATTAAAATATATGCCTTGACTAACAAGTGGCTGTGTGCTGGGAGTTATTTTGGAAAGCAATAATGAGCTGCACTACTCATGGAAGGGGGGGGAACTATAAAGAACCCTGAGGAGAAGTTGTGACAGACCATGCATAGCAATCTCCTCACTCTTCACAGCTCCTTGAGGACAATGCTGCTGCCAGCCAGGCCAGAGGGAGGAGAGCCTCTCCTCTCAGTAAGTGCAAACCAGCTCAAGGGTTAGTGATGACGAAGGAAATTAGGTGGGTGTGCAAGAGAAAAGACAGGCTCTGCGTTATTGCTGTGACTAATAACAAAATTGCTGCAGGTTTTCACAGTTAAGCTGTTTTTCTTCTGACCTGTGGTAAGCTGGCTATTCCAACTAAGCTGCTTTTAGCTCTCAGATGTGAAAGAGGTAGGTGAGCAAAGCCTTACTCACCCTCTAATCAATGCAGAATTAAAGAAAGAGCCACTTAGTCTAATCTTACCCAGTAATGACGATGGCTCTGTTAGCTAAGGAGGGGCTAGAGCAAGAGGGGTGTGTGTGAGTGTGTGAGAGACTTTACTACAGCTTTGTGGAAACCATTAAAGCCATAAATCACTATACATTATCCTTGCTAGTCACTTAGCTTTTCAAACTCACTTGTGAACTCTTGTAGTAGCCATGTGTAGCTGTCCAGCTTGTTTTCAGAGCCACCACCTTTGGGGTTTTTCTTGTTCATTGCACTTTTGTGACTGCAAGGGTCTCACAGCAGCAGCAGCAGTCAGTGTCTGCTGTTCCCTTCACCCCGGCTAGAAGTGCTCCCCTTTGGTGCAAAATGGCCAGTGTCTTACTTTGGCCGTGTCTGTCCTTGTCACCTGTTTCCTACACCCCTTAGCTGGCTTTTCCGTGTTTGGAAGTCTCTTTCCCACAGGCTCCTCACCCATTTTTTCCCTTTGGCAAGTGGCATGGCTACTCCAGTCTCTTCCAGGTCTCTGCAAACTCCCCCCCCTCTAGGACTCTCACATTGGCACTTTGGGCTGTCACACAGTTACATCAGGTGCCACATGAAGAGTCACTTCTCAGGCCATGCTGAGGAATGTGTCTCCAAGATGAAGGAGTAACTGCACAGCAGGTTTGAAGTGCTTGAGGCATAGAGCTGTGTGTTGTCTGACTGAACGTGCCCCATGCTGACAGCTGCTGTACAAGCAGGACTGAGAAGGAGCTTTGCGAGTGGGAAGCTTCATTTTATGTGCATGCCGCTCTTCTCAGAAACTTCACACGCTGAAATCTTTCCTTTATGCAGCTACAAAAGGCTTATTTGTTTTTTAAACTCACACCATTAGGGAAGGCATGTTCCATGCAGTGAACATCAGGGATGAAAGTGACCAGTCTGCACTGCACCCATCCTGCAGGTTTCCAGTGATTAGTGTTTCTCCACAGCAGTGGAGCACTAATTTTTCTTGCACAAGGCCATAGTTTTCCAAGACACAGCTTTCAAGCCAACAGCCCATTTCAGCTTTATTTATAGAAACAGAAAAAGATACAAAATTATGAAAGATATATAAAGCACCGAATAAAAATAGAAAACAATTTTAGTTCAGAAATAAGCATGCTCTCTATGACCTTCAGGGTCATTTCCATATTGGAACCAGAAGTTTTGCATGCATACAAATTGGAATTCAATCGCTCAGTAGCACCTTGGTTCATGTAATAATGGTAATCAATATGACTGAAGAACAGATTCATGACTTTTTGCTCTAATGTTAATTCCACTTAATTACAAAGTTTGAGCAAAGTCTGAGAAAGTTCTTACCTCTCTGCCCTTAGCTCAGTGCTGCCCCAAAATGGAGGCCAATCTCAGATCCTTTCAGTAAATTCAGAGGCTTAGAGCCACATAGTCTGTGGCTGAGAGAATCAATCCTGCAATCATCATCCAGTCAGTCTGAAGAGCCACATCTTTGGCCAGGCAGCATTCAAGGTAAGTTATTCTCAACAGGCTATGGTGTCTCCTAGAAATAACTTCCAGGGAAAATCATGGCATTTTCATGGTGGGGAAGCTGGGGGACTCCGCATAAAAGGCTGGAGCTTCTGCTTTGAAACAGAAAGAGATGGGCTTTTCTCTGGATGGATAGAGAGCTGAAGCCTCTGCCCTTATTTCTTCAGAAATAAATGGAGAGTAACAAAGGCTGCCATAGTTGTGAGCAGCAGAGACATCAGAAATGCAGGCAATAAGCAGAAGCCTGTCTCAGGAACTGAATTTCTTATTGAAGGGATAAGTTATATCAGACTTGGCTGAAGCTGCAGGAGTGATGGACAGTAGGATGCTAATTCCCAACAGGCTGAAATGTCTGCCAGGGGCATGGAATAAGTTTTGACATGCTTTGGGTGGAGGAAGCTGCTTTTAGAAGTCTACTCCAGAACTTGTGGCCTTTTGACCATGCCTAGGGGAAATGTCTAACTTTAGACTAAAGACTAAAGGTCTTCTGGCTGTTCTTCAGTATCAGTTTAAAACAGAACAGTGTAGGAGACACCCACAGTATTAGACATGGGAAGGGTCTCCCCTTAGAAAACAACGTGTGCTGAAGCACTCCTGCAACCTGGGGACCTGCAGGTGTGACCTTCCCAGCTCTGGACAACAAAATCTTTGGGCAAAGATGCTGCTGTAACAGGTCTGGCTATGGCCAAAGGACATGGACCTCCAACTAATTGAGTGCCACTGTACTGGACCATTCTGTTTTTTTCTAAAGGTCTTTAAAAGTTCCTCCTGGGGTGTCTGCAGGAGCTGATTGCTTGGACACCAGAGAATGAAGCAGACTGAACAGATTTACCATTCACCCAGACTGGGGATATCTCCTTTTGTAACAGAACAATACAAGAGGCAGACTGAACAGTCTGAAGTTGGTATTAGCCCCAGAATAAAGGTGGTATTTAATGCTTTAGCTCCAAGAAAAGGCAAAGTCCAAGGAGCTTTAAGAACATATTTGATTAAGAAGAAAAGCTGTTCCTTAAGAAAAGACTTTCCTCCCTACTCTCTCTCTTTAAAAAACAAAACCATTTCTAAGGTTATCAAAAAGGTGTTATTTTAAAGGCAAATTTTTAAATGAAGACATTAAAAAGAAAAAGCAGGCTTTGCTACAGTAGGTAGAAAAGTAGTTTAAGGCAGAACTACTCGGTCAGTGAGAATACAAAATGTTCTAGCTTTTATTGGAAAGCAATCAAGAAGAACTGATGAGCATCATGCCCTTCATGGAATAGTGTAAGTGCAGGGCACAGCCCTACATGCCCCTGGACACCATCTGTGAGAGATTGGGCTTTTTGAATTCCCCAAGACAGAAGTTATTTTTATTTCAATATTTCGAAATAGGCAGCAAAACATGAAAACAACTTTCAACATATATAAAATACCTGTTGAGATGCACGCTTCTAATGTACACAGAGTCACAAAGATGCTGTTTTACAAAAATCACATAATTCAAAATGCTTCATCATTTCTGCCCAGCCACAGCCCAACAGTGTTTCTGCAGTTCAACTCCTGCATTTGCACTCCAGAATCAATTAAATTAGCTTTTGGTTTTAATACATGGACTGAAGACTTGGTCTGGCTCATCCTTGTGCAGATGGAATATCCAGTGTAGAAAAACCATCAACCTGCCTCAAGAATAATTGTTTGCAGCATTCCTAATGTGCAGCATACTTCTGCTCCCATTCAATTCCAACATGAGAATAGCAGTACAGGAACCCGAGAACAGTCAGTGTCGCCCATGGCCAGCCTATAAATAGAAAAGACAGACAATCCTAGTCAGAATAATTAATGACTGCTTCAAGTAGAAATACTCTTGGGATGACCAACTTATGATGCCTCTAATTAATTTTATTAGCAATTCAGTCTCGTAAGTAAGTAAAGTCAACCCACAAAATTTGAGAAGTAAAATTGTCTAAGCTCCAGGGTTGCCTGACCCCCTGGCAGTCCTTGTCTTTCTCATTTTCAGAGAATTGAACCAGATTTATTCCTGTTGAATTACAAAGGTCTGTTTCAACCCTCCTTTGGGGGGTGTTTGTCTATCAAGCAGGTTCCCCCAATGAACTCTGATGCTTTAAGCTGGTTATGGTGCTTCCTAGGCACAAAGGGAGATTATTAAAAACCTGAACAAGTCCACTTACCTGTTCTGCAAAAGGAGTCTGGGGTAATCTCTGATTAAGGTTGTTTTTGGTAGCCTGCAGCTGGGTGTAAAGCCTGATGTACAGCCTACTAACAGCTAATGTGTGTCAGTGAAGAACAGACAGACCTCTCTGCCTGATGACCAAGTTATTTTTTAACTATAAAGGCTCTTCCAATACATAAAACCTTAGCTGGAAAAATGATTATGATTTCATTATTATTTCAAATTCTTTTCAGCAAATGCCACCATCTTTTCACTCAAACTTATCACAGCAGTAAGTAGGAGGTCACAAGCCAAAAGGTCTACTGCTTTCCAGTAGGATTGTAAATAATTTGAAAAGTCTGTAACCAAGTAAATTTTTTTTGCTTTCTTTGATACCTTTCCTGATACTGTTTCCTTTGTCCATTCTCCTCTTTTATCTATAATTTATGAAATTTAGATCTCACAGGTTGAAATCCTCAGTGCTAGGCCCTGATGTTTTTTAGTGTGTGTTATCTGGGGAAAGGGGACGGATAGGAAGATGTTTGAAGATGTTTGAAGGCTCCATTGTTGACATAAAATTTTTGGTCATGTGCATGAATGGTTTTCTACATGCTATCCTTGAACTACCAACATCTGCTTCTGAAAGAAAAGCTGCCCCTCTTAGGGAAATCTCTGGTCTAAAGGAACCAGCTGGCAGACATGAGATTTCCCTTTGGCCTGGAAGAAGGGATGGAGATAAGCCTTAATTTCTGCACAACATGATGCTCCAAGAAGAGCTCTTTCTGAAGGTGTATTTACAAGGTGCTTTGCAGGCTGGTTTTGTCCAGGCTCCAAGCTAATTCCAGACAGGGGACAGTTTAATTGTGCTCACATCCAGCTTGGCCTTAGCTCAATGCCCTGCCCTTAGCAGAACTCACAGCGCCAGACTGAGTCCTGCATTTCTTTTATGGCATGGGACCCTTCCTCTGTGCTCCAAGAGTTGTGTCACACTTCACCCTGCAACAGGTTCAGGAAAAGTTGCTTCCCCTTCAAACAGCTGTATTTGTTTCATGAGCCACAAATTATTCTGGCCTTGCTTTGTGGTTCTGTAACTGGACTGATTTTCATGGAGACATTTACAAATACTAATCCCTTGTCTTCACAACACCCTGAAGCGAAATTATACTTTTGTTTAATTATTTGTTTCACAAAACAAATTTGCTGAGGTATCTCCAAAGGGATTTTTAACCATAAAAGTCTTGTTTTTATTTCAGTGAAATTAGCCTACTGCAGATTGGGTTTCACCTTCAACAGCAAGCGAAAGCCCAGCTGTGCTTTGTCTCTGCTAAAATTGCATGTGAAAGTATGTCAATAGATGTAATAGAAACATACCTCTTCTGGCAGCAATATTGTGGAGGCTGCTTTATACAGACAGAGCCAGAAAATTAAAAAAAGGACTGAGTCTAGAATTGTTCTTCTGTTTTAGGGGCACTTTGGAAATTGACTAGTTACATGTTTTGCATTTTTAAATACTGTAAAAGCTCTGGCACACAGAAAATATGCCAACAATAGCTGACTTGCTTGCTCTCCCCAACCAACATATTAGAGATCTTGTCAGAATACACAGCTATGCACTGGAAATTTTTTCTAGATGTCTTAGATTTCTGACAATATTCCTCCAAAGTCCCCAGAACCTGGGTTCACAGGGGTTTTAGCCACTACAATCAGGCCTGTGGTAATCCTCCTGGAATGCAGGGCATCTGTCCTGTACAGTGTCAGGGGTGGCATTCAGCACAGCATCTCCTAATGAAGGGGAGAAGGAAGGGGGAAGACAAAGTGATCCCAATATGGGCAAAGGAAAAGGAGATTTAAAAAAATTTAATCTTGCTACCATTCTTCTAGGAGAAGCATTTCTTGCTGCACAAGTAGGAGGCAGCTCCAAGCAGGGATAAGGGGGCCTTGCCCTTTCTTGCCATACTGGCACCACATGGGATTCACACGTGGGTGTGGGGAAATGCATGTGAGTGAAGCAAAGGCATCGTGCTAGATTAGCTCCAGCCCACTCAAGGCAAAGGTAAATCCACACAGGTGCATCCACACCTGAGAAGCAGCCCAAGGACAGCCTGAGGCAAGCAGGGCACCTTTAAACTGTTTTGACTCATCTCTTCCATTTTAGGACTGGATATGCAATAAAGTTGTTGAAAGTCTGAAGCACTTGGTCTCCAGAAAGTGATGATGTAGGGAAGGACACACAGAGCAGTGCTAATCCAGCAAGGGTGCAATTTCAAATTCTGCCCAGCATGTGTTTTCCTTGTAGGTGACCTCCATAATCAAACAGCATCACGAGCTGCTCTCTTGCAAGGTAAGGTCACAGAAGCCTTTTCTGGCTTCCACAGTTTCTCCTTATAAACCCAAGCTACCAAATAGTACCGATGCTCTTGGATCCACAATTCCAAGGCAATTTCCCCCTTTCACCCTGGGCCAGCACCTTAAGGCATGTTTGTACCTCAGGCCTTTTGCTGCCTCTCATTCTGCTCCTACTCTCAGACACCATTCATGTGGCTCTTCTTTTTGGTGACTCGTCAGCTTTACCTCATCCCTCTAAACCACTGCACCCATGCTGTACCACTCTCCAAACTCTGTTTGGAAAGGTGTGTGCCTGCATTCCAGATCAGCGTCTGTCTATTAAGTCATGCATAGAATGCACTCTTCAAAACATTGTGGCTGTTAGGAAATGACTGAGTTAAGTCTGTTTATTCAAAACCATGTCACATACCACTCTAAATCTTACAGTTTCTTGACTAGTTTCAGTAATTTGATTTTGGGCTTGAAGGCCGTTTCATGGGACTACTCAGATTTTCATAATTTTTTTTTGCAGAAAGATGAATTTGTATTCATTAACAACATGTAGTCTATTTGTAGATACGACTAATTCATAGGCTGTTTGAAAATCCAGCAATATTTGTGAGCTTTATGTGCAGAAATTTCTTTTGAGATAGCTGGTTATCACTTTTAACAAAGGAACAAAGGAACACTAGGTGAGAATCACAACCAAATTCTCTACTTATGGCAAGGTATACTGTTCCACAAAACACCAAACACAAGCTCCTTTTTGAGGAAGAGTGAAAATTTGGTAGAGGTAGCAGCAGCACTTGATCCATCTATCACACAACCTTCTCCCAGAGAAGTCTTCAGTCCCAGCTAGGCCTGAGGCACTGCTCTGTCCAACACAGCTCATGGACTTTCCAGGAGTCTTGCTGGTTAAAACCATATTTTGGTATGTTATGTACTCAGCTTTCAGCCTAATAAGCAGGGGACTTGTCTTCATTATATGATCAAGACAGAATTGATACAAACTTGCTGCAATAGGAACAGCTTTTGGAATTACTTTTTCCTTTCAGCTTCCTATCTCTCATTTCAAAGTATTTCTGCATACTTTGCAAATGACTAGAAAAGGTCATGTTTCTAGCAGCACACTCTGGATTTTGATAGGAGAGGGCTAAAATTAAGCTTTCAAGTGAAAAGTTACAGTCTGGATCACAGATCTCAAAGTAACAGTTATATCCTTATTACCCCAGTTCAAATAATTTGAACCAACATTTAATCGTATATCCAGAAGGAAGCTCTTTCAAATTTCTTCATCAGCCACAGTAATGAAAAAGAATCACACTAGCAATGTTTTGGGCATATCTAGGTTTCATATCATCATCAGAACACTAGGAAACAGTCCTTTGTTCCTTCCAACCCCTGAGATATAAGAGAAAGGAGCTGTAGTTATGTTTTGAATTTTCCAAAACTGCCTTAGTGGCTCTTGGACCTAAACACTATTTTTAGATGTGCTTTGGCTGCACAGTCCTCAGAAGTCTTCAAGTGCAGAGTAGTTATTAAATCAATTGAAGTCAGAAGAACTAATCTCCCTGAAAAGCTTGGCTGCAGGAGCATACATCTACTCTGACTTTGATTTGGAAGTACCTAAGTTGCTGTAAGGCTTAGCACTCAGGAAAATTTATTCTTAAACAAAAGTTCAAATGTGACAAAGACATTGAAGCAACTCCTCCGTAAAAAGGAATTAAAGAGACACAATGGTGGGAAGGAGGGGGAACAGGCACCAGTCTGTCAACCATAATAAAAAGCCAAAGCAAACCAGCATTTGAGGCCAAGACATCTCTTACCTACAATTACTAACATACTTAGAGGATCAGTAAAAATACCACTTCTTCAGAAAAAAATAACACATTCCAAACTACAGATCTGTTGAAAGAAACCTATTATCTAGCCCAACATTTGAAGCATCTCCAAATGCTGGGCTAGATAAACTCTGCATTTTTTAATTTTCATTTCGTATCTTTTTGTTACTTCCAGGTGGACCTGTCTGACCATTACAGCAGGGAATGTCACACAGCATGTGTTACAAACAGGGTGCAGTTTGATACCCAATTAATCTTCAGATATTTGGAAAAGGAAATGCAACCTGTTTTCAGCTGTGTTGTAACCTGATTCAGAGCAGGTCTTTCTGCTGCTACCTTCAGCCTCCACATTGCACGTGTGTCAAAGGACAGACAATAAATTCTGCCAACAAACACACAGCCCTCCAAGTCCCAGCTGGGCATCTCCATCCTTCCCACCCCGTGTAAAGCAGCACACAGACTCACAGGGTCTGTAAATTCAAGATGCCACCTTGCCCCATTAGGAGCTAACAGCTGCCACATCCTTCCCCTCCATCCATTGTGCAGCTTGGAGCAGAGAAGCTCAACCAATGGGAACCAGCCTGGGAAATTAGATAATGCTGACCTGACCTCTTCCTATAGATTTCCAGGCATTGAAGATACTTTAGCTGGTGGGTGTGGAAAAGGTCCTAATATTAGTAAAAAATATTAGTGTACAATAGGTACTTTTCAAAGGAAACCCAAGGAAATGCTGTATGGACAACTCAGATCTGTCCCTGCAGCATCTGGAAACATGACTGAGAAGGATAAAATAAGCTTCCAGGTCTAGACCTGAACCTCAGCCAGGTACACTGGCAGTAACCACAAAAGTTGCCTCTTCAGTTTCCAGCAAAAGGCATTAACAAATGTGTAACATAGTAGTGTACTTATGTGAATTTTAAATCATACCATCCTGAAGAATGCTTATATCTGTGGTTTTCTGAGTGCTTATCACTGCTGTGAAAAACTGAAAATGGAGAGATAACAGCCCAAAACCATCAGCTGCAACACAGGATGACCACAAATCATTCAGATTAGCATTACTGAAAGCAAAAAGCCAAAGTCTCCTAGCGTTTTCATAATGCAAACAGGTTGGATTTAGCAGACAGAAGTCACAGAAGTTGTGGCTTTCCTGTGTTCTTACTGTGCATGGAAGCAGGCTTTACCATAGCCAATATACTTTTATACTGGATGGCACTGAAAAAAGTTGTGTGCTGACAAAGACTTTATTGAGCAACAAGATATCAATTTAACCTATATTATGGCTAAGGCAGCTGACCACACTTTTTCCTGTTAATTAGATAAGCTGCAAATAAATTCATAGGTAGAGCTCAAAAGATTGGCCTAACCTATAGCTTTTATAAAGCATCCCCTGACACAATTCAGTGATGATGCCTAAACTATTTTCATTGCACTAAGTATGTATATGAAAGGAAAAAAAACAAAACAAAACAAAAAACCCCACTACCACCCTGCTCTGCTCTTTGCTGGTAGATGCTCTCTGGATGCAGGTATCCATTCGGGATATGCTTGCATGCATGGATTCTCTGTTTTGTCTTTGGAGCTAAAATCTCATTTAATGCTAACTACCATGACCATTACCAGCTCTCCAGATGCTGCACAATGTAAACTAGGATTATTTCCCCAGTTTGTATCACCTGATATGAGCAGGATAACTTCACTCTATACTTTTTGGTGCGTTTCTGCGGTATTATCCTACCTTAAGCATTTTTACTTCTAACCCTTGTATAAAGCACAAAAAACCTCACAGGAGTTATGCCTTCTGCTTCATATTTTAAAATAAATCTTCACCCTCTACTAGTTTTCCCAGCAAAGCTAGTCAGTGGAAAAAAGCCTAATATTTTAGGCAGTAATTGTGGTCTCATACATATTAAGTTGACTCTGGAGTAATTCAACTAAAATCAAAAGAAGCATATTCATGCTACTGCTGAATTTGAATTAACAGTAAGGAAGACTGATGAAAACTGCCTGTCGGAATCTTTCTGCCAAAATTGACCATGAGAAAGGAAAAAATCCAGCCAACCAGCTTTAGTTTTAGGATTATGAAGGAGTGAATCTGTAAATCAGAAGCAAGATATCTCCTCTCCTCCCATGTCTTAAATTGAGAGCTACACACAGCTAATATGAAATCAAAGCCTACAAAATATGAAATCTTAATGCTCACTTATTTTTAGAACAGAGACAAAAGCTTCTAAAAGCATTATCTTAAAAAAGATTCATCTTCACCCAGAAGCAAGGCAAAAGAGCTACCTCTACGAAGTGTTCTGCAAAGAAAACATTTTAGAGTCACATATCTGGTTTAGGACAGCACTATGTTCATCATTAAATGTCTACTCAGGTATTCTTTCTTAAATAGGGTGTGATAAAGTACATAAAGATGAGACTCGCAAAGATTTTAGGGCATTTTTGAGTGCTATATATACCAATGGAAGAGCCAAGAGCCTCCTTTTGTTACAGTTTTAAGCTGAAACAGGAGAATGAAGAGTTAACTCCCCAGGAGAACATGAATATCCCAAAGGCAGAGCTGGGAACGTTGTTGTTGCCTGGCAGGATCCTGAGGTGAGCATCTGCCTCTCTCTGAACAGAGAGAGGCCCATGTTATATATAGAAAGACATGCTGAGCAGAAAGGGGAATTAACTTCCCCTCTACTAGAGCTTCAAATTTCAGGAAGATTTCTGTACCAGTCTAACTGGGGTTCTTGGATTTAGGTTTGTGTGTCAGGCTTTTCACATACAATGAAGCTTCTTCTTTTGCCTTTCACTGCTAGGGAGCTCTTGAGAAATCAAGGCTATATACTCACAAAAGAAGAGGATTTAAACCAGGGATTCAGACACGTGCCATCAATCACCAGCAAGCAAACATTTGGGTAAAAAGGTGAAGCACTATAATTTATTTCCTCAATGTGATTTCTGGCTAAGGTACCCTGAAATGGTCATGAATATAAGATGCTTAAATGAGCATAAAATAATTAATTTTTAAATATGAAGAATGATTTAAAGATTAATTATTCACAATCCCCTTCCTACCTGCAACCCATTTTTTAATCTGCCATTTTTCCTTTTCATCCTCAAAATCACTCATATTCCAAGACCATTCCAAGCTATTCCATGGTGCTGTCTTGTATCTTCACAGCATTAAGAATTAGAAAAAAAGCAGACAGTGTGACAAACTTAACAAGTATTTACAACCAGCTACGCAAGCAACAAACAAACTACAACTCCTTATCACAGAGCTCTCGTAGCTGAAATGCTCCATGGATTATAAAATTATATTAGCTACTAGAGCTTAATGCAGTAAGAGAAGGGCTGAGAGCACAGTGTTAATTTACATGAACACTGCATTTTGATATTTGCTATATCAGTGTAAAGCTAACACTCTAAGTGAGGTCATTGAGCTGAGTTCTCACTTAACAGAAATACAAATGTCTTGAGGGATGGAAGTGCACAGATAAAGTAACCAGGCAATCTGGCAGTCATTTACTGAGCCCTAGCAATCGATGCAGGACTAAGGCATTCTGAGCTGCTGGTCTCAGGCTGTATGAAGTTACTCCCCTTCTGCTTGTGTCTTGTGTCCACAGTGCCACCAAAGGGCAAAGGAAAGGGCTGATGCAGATTTAGGGAGGTTCCCCTGGAAAGACATCGATGCCTGAAGATGGCCATGAGCCAGAAATCTTGACAACAATTTCCATCCCCCTGTGCTGGCATATCCCATGAAATGGAATTGTTGCACACAAGTTATCTGAAGCAAAAGCCCCAAACAGGATTGACTCAGTTGAACACTTTATGAGAGAACAATTGTTTTACTTATTACCTGCACAAGCTGACCTGACCCTGCTGCAGCCCATAGAATCACAGCAACTAAATAGAAGAATTATCAGTGAAATAGTTCAATTATAGATAGTTTTGTGGATAAGAGTAAATTCATTTTAACTGTTTGCGGAAAACAAATCTGTGTTAGTCCATCATCATGACCACTTGAAACAAACAAAAAAAGTAATTTAAAATTCCTTGAATGATGTTAATATTTAATTGACTTCAAAGGATAAAATTAGACAATTTGTTTGTATATTCTCAGAAAATACATTCTATATATCTACACATTCAAGAGTACATCTAATGAGTTTGGGGAGGTAATACCTTGTTCTCTTCTTTCTGTGTGAACTGGGCAACACAGAGCCCAGAGAGTACCTGAAAATACAGGCCTACCTGGGTGAGCTGTGTAAGCACAGAGGTCATCTGAAGCAAAAGCTGGTGAACCATTTATCACTTGTGTCAGAAACACAGATTAGAAATACCCACACAGCTACATCAACATGCAAAATCTGCTAGCACTTCCAAGGACAGGGATCTCATTTCCTAAGCTCTGCTTTGCTTTTCCTGGATCTGATCTCAGGCCAGTAAGCAGCCACCCAAGGGAAGGAAGTCTGATTAGCACAAATCTGAACGTGTTACCTACCAGTGTGGTCATGGAGATCAAAACCATTCTGTCAACCCAAGCTGACAGAGGAATACAACCCTTCTTTGCCTTGTACCTGGCTTAGAGGAATGTAAAGAATAGGAATGGGAAGATTTAAATCTTGTAACAGCCTAACTGTTCTCTTAGCTTCCCTGTTTTAAGCAAGCTTCCTGAGCAGCTGCTGAAGGGGATCACTCACATTGCTCCTTCCAGGTAAGATTGCTGCACCAACATAGCAAAGCATATGCAGAAACAAATCTGCAACTACAAAGAACCCTATCTTTTAAAATTGTTACATCTTTACCAGCACATTCCCTTTCCTAGAAGGAAAAAACCCCTCACAACATTTCCATTACAAAAAACTATAATGAAGTTATAGAATTACTATGCCTTGCCAGAAAGTTTTTCCCTATGTTTAAATTGCCTTATTTAACAAAGTGCAGTTTAGTGCAATGATATATAATCTTTCCATGTGCTTCTCTGGCCCACTAAAATTAGCAAGGAATACGATCTGATGCATGGCTGTTACACCCACTGTCCCACCTGGGCTCTGCTATTCATTGTAATAAAAGCAGTGCTGCAAATCTTTAACATGACTGTTAATAACGCCAATAGACACATCTTGCTCAAAACCAGCATCTACTGACACCTCTGGAGGGATCCATTTGTATATATGAACTATACACTGTTCAGCTAGTTTCCTCTCCTAATTCTGCCCCTGGCCAAGACATGTTGGAGAGAGCAGGATCCTGCCAGCCTCACTGACTCCCTGCTCCCCCCTCCTGGAGGGGCAGCCTCGATGGCAGAGACCGGGCTTCGCTCCCAACCACCGTGGGATCTCTCCTAGTGCTAATTTCACATCTCCTGGGAGAGAAATATAATGAGAACTGGCTACGAAGCAGTCATTTCCATTTGTAAATGGGACAGCACAAAGGGAGAAATGAGAACAAATTTCCATATGTACAGTCTCTGCTAAACAATCATCTCTGCAAATCTCTCCCCAGCGTGTGTGGTGTGGGATCAGCCGCACAACCAGAATCATTAATTAATCCAGGCACTACTGCATCCAATAGAACAGAAGGATCCAACAGAACAGAACTGGATCTGATCTGATTTCAGACCACAGCTCATGTGCAGTGGTGTGGCTACACGGATTAGTCATTTTACAGATAAATTTGGGCTACTTAATGAATGCTGCATCTCAAGCATGCTCAGTCCACAATCAAATATCTTTGCTTACAATCACTACATGTCAAAACAGCACTTCCCCACATCTTCATTTTTAAATTAAAATACCAAGATGCCCAATCAAGAGAGCAGAGGCTATAGAGGCTGGCTGGGCATGGGCAAAGCCAGTGTTGAAGAAGGATAGAGAGCAGTGTCCATAATTCACCCTAACTAGCTGGAGAAGAACCAAAAGATTGCCTTTTTTTTTGCCAGGGTGGGGGCAGGGGGACAGAATATATGACACCCTGCTGAAATAGGCTGTTTTTCTTCTGAAGGTAGTATCACTCCTGATCTTGACAAGGAGATTAATGCCAATTTCTTTGGCAATAATTAGCATACATACCAGAGAGGACAGCGGGTTCATTTTCTTCCCTTCTCTATTTTCAGTTGGCTCTTCTACTGATTCTACATGAATTATTACTAAAAATCAATGTCTCATACTGAAGTAAATACTCTGGATGAAACGGAACAGCTTCTCAGATTTTATGCATGGTCACTGAATGCAGCTGATTTTTGCACAGGAAATAGACATTTAAAAAGAAAAGTATCAGTTTGTTTTACTGGTACTTTGCCCTATTTGAAAATCTTAAATGCACAATCTGGTTGTCTAGCTACCATATATCATTTTATTAATTCCTTTCAAAAAATCTTTTAAACAGGTACTGGTACATCCAGGATAGATTTTGAAAGTTCTGGTTTTTGGATCAAATTTTCCAACACAAGTTTTAGCACTCTTCACATCTGCTCACACTGTATTCATCACATGGGTCAAAACTGCTGTTGATAAGTCCTTTTTCCCCTCTGAAGAATTACTTTGCATTGAGATTTGCCTCAGTGTTCACTTTTCTGCAGAACTGCAAGATAACTATGGATAAAAGACCTTCGCCTGTCCTTCAGTGAGTACTGGCCTCAAGTGAAGAGCTCAGCTGCAGTCGAAGTTTGTCATAACAAAGAAGCTTGATTAAATAAGCAAAATTTACCATTTGGCAGAGTCCTTCAGCCACTCATAAAAGTCCATGACAATACTAAATGTTTTCATCAGAAACTGTGTTTAAGTCTTTGACCTGCATCCTTGATGACCTTTCAATCACATTTGAATACATTTCAATTATCAAGGCAGAAAAATTACTCTGGCAGATGGACCAAGGTCATCACCAATTTACTAACACCTCTACCTTCCATTTTGCTGAAGTCCCTGTATGTTCTATGGCTTATATAATAAATATAATAATAAACTATTCTTTTATTCTGCAGAGAGTAACGTAGCTAAATTTTTTTTAAAATCCTAATCCAAACTACAACAGATGTTATAATTGTTGGATAGAATACTTGAGAAGCTGTGGCATCATTTGTGTCTCCATTTTGATCTGCTGCTGGAGGCCTTAAAACACAATAAATGGAAGTATAAAGGACAAGAGCAGAGGGGTGACTCAAATGCATTGGCATCACTCTAGACAAAAAAAAAACCAAACAAAAAACTAGTGTTTAAGTGATCAAGTTGATCTCCAGTAAAAAGGAAGAGATGTTAGAGGTGGACTGAGAACCCAACTAGGGAAACAGCAACAGAAAAGATGGAAGCAAGAATAAAACTCACAGATTTGAAAAAAATTTCTGTCTTCACTAAAAAAAAGAGGCTTCCTCAGCTCATCAATACTGATCTAACAATCCACTTAGAATATGGGCAAAGAATGGGCACTCTATGCTACCTTAGCTGACAAATGATCTTAATCAAGTACGTTATGAGAGACTAAAATATTCAAGTACTTTCATTAAAAAAATACTTTTTTTAGAAAAGTAGACTGTAAGAAAGGTTCAAGAACAAGATATTTTTTTCAAATCTGAATTGATTGTTTTTCAGCATAGAAGTAAAGAAAGCTTGCAAGTCAACACAAGCACTAGAGTGTGCCTCAGCAGGGACAATCAGTTTGCCTCATGCCTTTGCTGCATACATGGATCCCATACATGCAGAATGGATACCAAAGGTCATGTGGCAAAAGAGACCTTCCAAAATAATCAAGTTAGGACTAACTAGGGTGGCCTTTACCACATAAAAACAGGTCCAGTGTTTTGAGCCTTCTTTCAGAGGTAATGATGCCAGTTTTGTTTCAGTCTGAAGACTTAAGATAGTCGACAGTGAGGAGCTGTAGGCTTGACACAGGTCGACCAGCAGCTTAATTATAGCTGTCATCTCATTAATGCAGAAAAAATTTTATTGCCTTCCTCTTGGAGATATAAGTGGACTTAATCTTGTATCTCAATCAGGCTTAACAGAACATTAAATACAAGTGCTGTCAGTAGCCAACTTCTTTGATGAAGGCAGCAGTACATAAAGCTGAATTGAATTAATAATTAAATTACTCCTGCAGAACTCACACGCTGGTAAAAAAATTCTGTAAAAAGTCTTAAGTAAATGTTAACATTTTCAACAAAAATAACCACTGTCTTTGATTAATGGAGATCTAATCAGACTATACATTCATTTGGAATAATCTATGAACTGTCATGGAAAGTAATTTGTGTCATCTCAAATCCAGTACAAATTTGTCTAAGTACTACATGTAATACAAGGTCTTGATGTAATTAACTTCAGTGATTAAAACTCTGACAAACTGTGTGTCCTTGGCACAGCACTGCCATGGTCTCAGTTTCAAGAGAGCTGATGGGTCAGCATTTACTCTTGTAACACAAGTACAGGAAGGTTACTGCAGGCAGACCTGTGCAGTTGGTTACACCACTGTGCCTGCACTGAGATAAAATCATACATACTTTGTGTAACACCACAGACAGTGGGAAGATACAGAAAATGCAAAGTGCAAGAAAGACAAAAAATCCTAAAACACTTATTTTTTCAGATCACGCTGAAGACTTAGCATTCTAAGATGTGATATCTGGGTCTGTGGCAGGTCATCCTTACTTTTTTATTTTGTTAGTAGCCATGCTCATTGTAGCACCTGCACACCATGTTGTAGCAGAAATGCATATTGCTTTTGATGGGGTAGAAGTTATACTGGATTAGATTCCCAAAGGGAAATATGCTTCTCCCCAGGAAGCTTCAGCTGGAGGCTCCCTCTGGAGCTGCTCCCAATGCTGGGCACAGCTCTTTGTCTCCTTTGGAAGCTGCTCCATTGCTCAATTAGAGTCACTACATAAACACCCCAGCATTTTCTGTAACCTCACAGCCTGCACACTCTCCTGTAGCAAAATGGAAGAGAGAGGTCCCCTCCCTGCACCACAGCCTACACTTGGGTTCTATCCAGTAAACGCTTGGAGTAAATCACACTTTTTAGTATGGCCCACAACTGGCAGAAACTACATCCTTGCAAATGCTTCCAGATTGTCTTTAGCATTTCCCAGGAGGTATCAAGAGCTCACTCCACGGGAAGAATATCTCATTATTTCATATTACCTGAGCAGTGGGCAGTAAAGGTGAGGGCACATTTTCCAAAGAAAAAAATGCACAAATAAAACCAAGAGCATCTTAAAGGACCTGTAACCTATGCATGACAGACACACTAAGACAGACAATCCTGGAGGGAAAAAAAGGGGATGGAACCAAAAGAACTATTTCATCTCACAAGATATATTTTGACAATTCTAGACTGTCAAAGCAAGTAAATGCTGATTCTATCTCCTAGCTTCTCCTGTCCTCATCTCACAACCTTTCATCAGCAATACTGTTACTTAAAAAAGAAGTATGAGACAAATCCTGTGTGTTTGATTGCACTGCAGGAGCCAGCTTCAGTGAGATACAGAGCAGCAGTGCTTATCCCAATGAAAAGGAGACACCTTCACATTAGTGAGTGATCAGGACTTCTTCAACAAGGACTTGACCTTTCTAAACCTGGCTTAGGTCAAACAAATTGAGACATGACTAGTTCATGGCAATCCCTTTTATGTACAATACAGTAGATTTTTCATGTACTGTTGCCACAGAAGACTACTGGCAGCTCAAGAGGCACAAAAACCAATTCACTGAAAGGATCTTCTAACACTGCTGTGCTTCTGCTTCGTGACCACTTCTTGCTCATCGTTCTGTGCTTATTGAGCTCCATTCACAAACCCCAAAGAATCTGGTGTCACAGCAGGGCTGTGGAAAAGCACATCACAGGGAGGAATGAATGTGAATTATTACTGACTGACATCAGGCACAAGAGCCAAAATCTACTCCCATTTCTGCTACTGACTTACTGCTTCACCCTATCCCTTTATTTTCCTTTGCCATTTGTAAAGCAATCAGAATCACAAAATTCTTCAAGTTTAGATCAAAAATACAATACTGGACAACAAGAGGATACACACATCTAGTGCCATATTTTTCTGCTCAAAAATCTGGCACTCTACTGTAACCTTAAAGTGACCAAAGCACATTCAAATGAAATTAGGAGAAGAAACCACACGAGCATGGTTTCTTGCTCTCTCCTCAGGTTTAACAATTTTTGACAAACCAGGTTTATAAGGACAGGTGTTTTGGGACACTTTTGAGCAATTTTGTTGCTAAGTGCAATAGAGGTTTTACTGAAATTAAGACAGGTGCTATTTAACGTTTTTTTTAAGGAACAGCATCATGATATAAAATCTGCATTATCAGGTTAATGCAAATTTAATGTTTAATGCGTCATTAAAAAGGTTAGCTCACACAGTGATGTGCATGGAACTTCATGATAATGTCACCATCAGGCTTATTGTAAAGGATGTCTGAGAAACAACAGAATCACCTTGCTGCTACTAGGAAAGGGCTTTAACTGTGGTTGCTGTGATTGGGACAGCATTTATGTTCAGCATAAAGCAGAAAGATGGCATCAAATGCCCTGGCAAAGCTCTGTGTCCCTTATGACTAAGCTGCACACAGATAACAGTATAAAAGGGTTCAATCCCTGTTTGACATAGTTGTTCTGGTAAAAGTTACAAGTGTATTCATGACATTATATGTTGTTTAAACCCAAGGAAGAGTTTCACTGAAATGGTACAAGGCATGGATTTATGTGAAATGTCCTGGTGATACAGCTTGTTGGCATTCCTGTACTTGCAAAGGTCCCCTCTGCATGAGTATGGCCCCAACCATATGAAGTGAGAACACAGAACCAAGCATCAGCTAGGTTCTGGCAGAAATCCCTTCATGATTGAAAAGTGATCCTCCAAAGGAATACCAGACCTACTCCAGACGTTCTTTAGAAAGCCATTAGCCCTTGAGAAATTTGGCATCTTCAGGTTACTTTGCATCACTCAGGGATAACCTCTCCTAAATGCATGGACTAGATCTTAATTACTTACATAATTAAATACAATGGCTCTCTCTCTAACCAGGGCCTCTGTCCCTTACACCAAGGGGAGCCATTAGTAATGTTCCCCAGGAAGCACTGTCATGCTGCTATAAAGTAAAAAACAACTTTGGGATCCTTTAGATTTTTTTTCTTTGTTTTCTTTGTTTTGCAGCATGACCCAGAATAAAAGGTTGGCTTTGAACTGTTTATAGGATAAAAGATACAACTGCCATCACACAAGTTGAAGCAGCTCAATAGCCGAAAACAGCAACTTCCTGCAGAGAGTTGATTTGACAAGGCTTGGACTCATTTTTGGAGTCAGGCAACAGATCTTCAGGCCAGCACAGAGCAGCAAGTGTATTGAAAGCAGGCTGTGTAAAATTCAGCATGCAGCTCACCCAAATTAGCTTTTTGTGAGACAGCCTCACAGTTTGGAGAAGGTTCCTTAAAAACAACTTAATGGTGCATTTTAAGGCTATGAAAGCGGCTGTGAAAGAAACAAGGCTGACTGCAGTAAATGGAAGGTTTAACATATCTAGGATAAGCTCCTGCTAAAATTTTCATATGACATAATAAGGCTCAGATTTAAATCCTTTGGTCTTTGTAGAAAATGAGTTTACCTGACAAAAGAAGATTCAGACATTTAAATCTGGTACTGACAAAATAGTGGGGATTTTGCTACCAATTTTAAAGGAAATTCGACTGGGTTGCCAGGGTATGATGCTCTTTGTTGTACAGTGACAATCACTCCCACTCAATAATTGGAGGGACTTGGCTTGAAAGTAGGGGAAATATTGATGCTTATCTCATCTTGAAAATACACTATTTGCTTGCAAGAGTTATTTTGGGACTTCACATTTATGGATACATGACAGGACCTTCTCTCACAATACTCCCCTGTCCTACCCTGCTAACTATCCTGCACACCATTCCATTTGAGAAAAGAAGTACATTCAATATTTTAATAAATAGCAATACTTTAGTATTAAAATTATGTATCTCTCTAGTAAAACAGTTGGAATAGAGGACAGGAAAATAAACAACTTTTGGTCTGCTTCAGTGAAAAAAGAAGACAAAATTTTGCTTAGATCAAAATATTTCTGTCTAATTAATTTGTTTAACAAATAACTACCAGACTTCTGGAAAATGTCAGATCTCCTAACTTTCATGAAAAGCATTTAGAAAACAAAAGGTGACACTTGTGTCTGCTCTGAATCTGCAAATTTCACTTGAACTGATTTTGCTGTAATTTCTCCATCTACTCAACACTGCAGCATTTGATTAACTTCCATCTACAAACTTACCAAGCTTCAGAATCATTCTTTGAATGAAAATCATCTCTCCCTTTCACCAACCCCCTGCTCTTCTTCAAAACCTGCCAAGCTCTGCTGCATGCTCTTTTACCATTAATTCCCACTCTCATGAACAAAGCAGACCACCAAGCACAGGCTGTGAGCAGATCAGTAATATGTGCCTCCCAGGCAAAGATTTCTTCTTCTCCCAAACCAGAGAGAGAACAGGACACAGTTAGAGTCACTTTTACAGTCCAGTTCAGCTCTCAGGGAAGTGCAGTGGTGTCTGCTCGAGGCTGAATCTCTGCCTAGACCACAGTGTATGACCTGCAAGCACTAACAAGCAAGACAGAAGGATGCAAGGAAGCCACAGCACACACCAGCATTAAGGCTTTGTCCTGCATCCTGACACAGTTTCAGATCAGACTCCATAAATAACTTAAATAACATTTACACATCAAAAGAATGCAACTGTCCTTGTTAACTTCAGCAGGAATTTCTGAGTAAGAAAAGAGCGGTCAAATCCCACATGACGAAAAACCAAATGCTGACAGAGGCAACTGTTCCTCACCTCAGGGGCACAAACCTGAAGTGCTCCCCATATTTCCCTTTGCCTTTTCCTCATCTCCAACTAAATGTCAAGTCTTACATCTAGCATTTCAAAGAAACCTGCCAACCTGGCTGTATGTACTTCAGCCCCATGCTTGGAGATGCCTGAAGTGTTTTGTCTGAGTGGTTTCGTCTAGGAATTGGCCTGAGGGAAAGGAGAAATAAAAACTAAAAAAAAAAAACAACCAAAAAGCAAATGAACAATTAATGGTCTTGTAGCAAGAAATGTGATGTACTCCTAACCATATTAACATATCAATTCAATTTTTTAAAAGGATTATTATAATACAGAAATGTTAATGATGCTATTCTTCAGTTTTCTAATATCACTGCTGGAAAAAACTAAGAGTGCAGTCTTATTCCAGCATGAGTAAGTGCTTAGGGTTCAAATGTATAGAAATATTTAGCTAAACATATTCTTTCAAAGTTATTCTGCCTCTCACTTCTTATTCACTACCTGTTTTTAACTAGTAGGTGGGAAAATTGCTCCTAGTTCTCCTTGAGCTCATCCCACTGGAATAGATTTGAAAGACACCAGATTTCTAAAAGGTCTGGTAACTTTTGTTCATATGGCAGAAGGGAAGGCTGTCCCAGGATGCCTAACCAGGACTCACTGAGTCAGTGAGATGTGTTCAAAGTCTCACTTCTTAACTTGCCTGGCCATTTAGGCATCAACTCACCTGTACATGGGGTTTTGCCTTAGCATGTGTCAAGTGCTTGAGGTACTTTTGATTCGGAAAAAAGTACCAAAAGTAGTTCTCCAATAATCAAAATCTTTGGAATTTTCTTTATCACATGAATCAGGCATAGATTAGTAAATAGCAGTGGAGAAGACTGGACAGCATTGAAAAACCAATCCAACACAGTATTGTGAACCCAGCTTTCCCTTCATTCTGTATGCAAAATGCACAATCCAGCTAAAAACAACAGAGCACCTCAGATCTACTTCTCCAACATGCTCTTGGAATTGCCATTAAAACCCAGTTTTTACCCTCTGATCCTTCCAATCTTCTTTCCACTTTAAAAGATCTCTGGAGGTGGCAGGAGCAATCACCATCAGACTTTCTTAAATGAGCAGCTCCAGGCTTTTGAGATTTTACTGAACACGGAAATACATTGACACAAACAGCCCTAGAAACACAGAACTAAAAGATGGCTCATAGCAAAGGAAAAAGGTCTTTGCAGGAATTATCACAAAATTGTATACAAAGCAACTTCTACCCAGGACTGCTTCCCACGAATTTACATGACAGTAATACTGTAACAGTCAAAATGGAAGCTGTATTTTCTATATCTGAGAAAAAGAGGTACTTTCTGTTAGTTTTGTGAATTCAGGTATGCATTAGTTCAGCTCCCACCTTGGGAGGCAGAGTTATCAGGCACATGGCATGCCAGAGCAGAGAAGGAAGACCTTACAGTTTCACATTAGGAGGGTTTTTTCTTCCATGTGATTTTACATGGTAAGTTCAGATTGTTCATCAGCCACCCAGTGACCTTTCCAAAATCCTCTTTCATACTTAATTCTGCATTTTATAATTTTAAGCCAAGTCCATGCAGCAGGACACCATGTGTGAAGAAGATAAAACACAAAGCTTAACAAAAACCAGCCTCCCCATGTCCACAACTCTTAACCCAAAAGATTTGAGACAATAAAAGCTCAGCACTTAAATACAGCTCCAACATCAAAGCGCTTTACAGACCCCACATACACTGCAATAAAAGACTTGGGGAATATAAAATGTTCCTCTGTCAGGATGACCTGTCAGTAATTCCAGTGTAAGTACTCCCTGTCAGGAGACTTGCACCAGCTTCCCTGAGGGCCTGCTCCTTATCTCACTAATATTCCTGTAAAAATCTTTCAGACTCTGTACCTAATTGAGCAATTGTGTGTAAAACTAAGCACCATGTGGATGTAGGAAGATCCTCCAAATGGACAATGAACATGTATAATACGTACATCCATTGGCAGAAACAGCCAGAGAATCTTACTGGAATTTGCTTCCATGGTAGATGCTATGGATCTTAGAAAGGAGAAAGAAGAGGTGCAGGCACAAGGTGCAAGAGAAGAGAAGACTTACACAGAGCAGTGGAAGGAGACTCAGAGGAGGAAGAGTTCAGACTTAGGACTGGAGATACCCATGGAGCAAAGCCAGTGGACACCAGCACTTGCCAAATGGTGTGGCACAAGGAAGGGTTGGACTCAGGAGCTGGGGCACTGCTGGCCAGAGGAGAGATACAGTCCAACATTCAAAGAACTATTCCTTTCTACAGTTGCATCCATGATTGCATGGAGACAAAGGAATTAATTTTGAATTAAATTTTACCACATAAATTATGTTCTAATGTATTTAGCCTTTTAAACAAATTAGTTTAAAATTTAGTAAGAACCACCAGTGAATTTAGTGAATACCTGATTTTTTTGGTAATCTGTTGAAGTAATTTATATAAGAAATACTGCATTAGTGAATCATGCTGTAATGTTTAATAAGTCAAAAGGTGATGATTTTATATGAATGTAGGAATGGAATAAGTAAGAGCTGTAGCTGTGGATGTCAATTCAAGCTCTATAATAATAAAGTAAATAATTAAGTGAATTCATACCCTGTGCAAAGGTGTTTTTTTATCAAGAAATGCAAAAGTTTTTTATTTTGATAATGAAAATGAGGAAGTTTTGTCCTAACTAATTTTCAGTTTCTATTTTCTCTGAAAATATGCAGGAAGATTTTTTAAAAAGTAGCTAGAAGTTAGAAAAACAATGCGAATCTAAAATTGGTGTTCTTCATCTTCCTCTTACCACTTACAGAGTCCCTACAATGTAGGTACTACAAAGTAGTAGAGCACATCTCATACAAGGAAAGGCTGGGAGAACTGGAGTTTTTCAGCCTGGAGAAGGGAAGGCTTTAGGGTGACCTAATTGTGGCCTTCCAGTAGCTGAAGGGAGCCTACAAGAAAGGAGACTATTAACAAGGGCAGGGAGTGGCAGGATAAGGGGGGATGGCTTTAAGCTGGAAGAGGGCAGATGCAGATTAGATAGAAGAGAGAAAGCAGATCTTCCCTGTGAGGGTGGTGAGGCACTGGCACAGGTTGCCCAGAACAGCTGTGGATGCCCCATCCCTGGAGCTCTCCAAGACCAGGCTGGATGGAGCTCTGAGCAGCAGAGTGCTCAGGACTAGTGGCAGGAGTCCCTGCCCGTGGCACATGTGTTGAAACTACATGGTTTTTAGGGTCCCTTCCAACCCAAACCATTCTATGATTCTTTGAAAAGAAAACTGGCAGAGCTGCAAGGGCTCAGCACTAAAGGACTCAGTATGGGCCAGGCTTTCTGAAGGTCTTAGATATCCAAAGGTACTGCCATGCTCCTCCACGCTATTGGAAATCCCCTTGAGTCATCTACTGTCCCACTTTACAACAACAATCATCATCTTCTGCTTTTTTTTGTGTGATTGCTCAGTTTTTCTTACAAAAACAGTTGAAGCTTTGTCACAAAATCACTTCAGAGAAATTCTTTTTCAGTGATGATGTGCAAATATGACAAAATACAACCTCTATCCTATCCATCTTCTAGGAGGTGATACATGATATGCACTTATGCAGAGAAATGTCCTGTTAAGCTTGTTTAAACCCCATGATTACATTTTGATTAAGCAGCCCAATAATTGAGACATAGTGCTCAGACATCCATAACTTCTAAGAACACAGCTTCAATATATTTTTAATCATACCTAGTTAAGACTATTTGCTTCAATAGTAAGTGGATCTCTGCAATCAATGCTTACTGCATATGTGTCTTTGGCCAAACTCGTATAATTTAATGCAGTCTCTGCAAGAAAATTGCCTTTTAAGAAAAGTTCAGCTAAAAATCTGAATCTCAGCATTTAGTTTCCAAAATTGTGATTTACCGTGTCAGACAGAAAGTCTGAAGCAAATCTGGAGAATTCTGTTTATAATAAATGGAACCAACCAATAAATACTACTGCAACCAGTCAATTCTGTGACTGGAATGCCAAACTTCATTGAACACTGGTAGTTAAATTGCCTCACTAAAGAGAAATTACATGGATTTGAAAGGATTATAAAAGGATGAAATATCCCAGCTGTTCTCATTCTCTTAAGGCACTTTTATTAAAATATTTGCTGGGGACCGGGTTGTCCTGATGCTTAATTTTCACAGACGCTTTAGAGCCATGTATAAGAGTAGAGCTTTTATAGAATGGAAATTGTTAAGTATGGCAGCAAATACAGAAAATCAGTATTAGAATATTTTTCTTTTTCAGGCATCAAATCAAAGGGTTACTTGTCTTAAAGCTGATTACTTAAAAACCTATTGTGTAATTAGAATAATAGATTTTCTGTCTTGTTTGAGGAGCAAGGTACTGTACTGATCACTAGTTATTATGCACTTGCAATGTTAAGGTTTTTATTAATTTAGTTCATCTATTTAAACTATGAGTTTCATTAACACCATTAGAAATGAACTACTGAAAAAACAGTGGGAGCAAAAGTGAGAGAGATGCCTTCTCAAGGCAAAACTGTATTGTGAATTTCAATCAGATAAAGGAGCAGAAAGAAAAAGAAGCAGCTGGATTGAGAATTTTTCTTTCTTTTTTTTCTCCTGAGCTTGTGCAAAAGCTCATTACCAACTACCAGCTATTTTTGTAGGGAATAAGACAGGGATGCTCTCCAGTTCTTAAAGGAAAAGTCTACCTGATACTAATCAGTATTACTGGAATGAGATCTCATCACAAAAAGCAGTTGAAAGAATAAGACAGAGCTGCTTTCTCATTAGTGGACTCCAAATCAGATGCTGCATCTAATCTGTCATAATACCAGATTCACTCAAGTGTGTGCACGTGCACACACACACCTGCAAGAGGAGATTTTCTTCTAAACCTTTACAGATAAACACACTCAGTTATAAGAAAACATTTGACCATGTCTACTGATTTTAAAACATGTCCAGAAAACCTGAAAAATGAGATAGTCTTGCTCTGTTACTCTCTCTGTTTTAAAGGAAAAACTATAGCAAATGCTTTGTGTATTCATTACTAGATTAAGAAAAAAGAAGTATTTTTAAGCGCTCAACAGCAGGGTGAAATGGTAAGGTGAGAGACAGAATAAGAGATCTTTTTATTATATTAACCACATTAATTTCATATTCAAGGGGATTTTAACAGATGCCAATCCAAGAGAAATAACTTTGATTACCTTAATTACTTCTTTTTCAAAACTATGTATGAAAATGACAAACATTAATTATGAAACTGATTTCAATATACTTGCCTCTTAGTCCTCAATGAGTGTGGGTTTTCCCCTTTCTCTCTCCATTTTCTTTTTCCTTTCAGTTTTATTTTTTTACTAAATCTGCAGCATGGAACATACTGTCTTGAAAAGGACTATCATTATTCTATGTCAGTGTCAGGAATCTTGTATTCTGGCAAAACCACCAGATTATACAGTGAACTGGAACCTCAACCTCCAGCTATAGCTCTTGTTCACCTGCTGGCTAATTAATGAATTAATGTATATACACATTTTCTAGTGAATTCCTGCTTTTAACTTAGACATTTCTTAACACAAAAAAATCCAAGATCAAAGTAGGAAAACAATGCTGGAGGAATTTTTCCCCTCACGGCTTTTCCTCTCTGCATCTTTATATTTTCTGTGATAATTATACAAAACTTTTTCATATATATATAAAGTTTTGGTAATAACTCAAAGAAATGGTTCTCATTATTAAAAAAAGCTACCATGTGGGTTTTTTTTTAAATATCCTACTTCTGAATATCCTGCCTGTATGCCTGTGGGATGAACAAGCTAAGGAAGCTGTTCAATAACCTTTGCCAAGACATTCTAATGAGAAAGGCAGCAGTTATAGCATAGTGCTGTCGCCCTCACACACCGAAAGTGTTTCTGCTGCATCAAAAAAGAAAAAAATTTAGTGACATTTTTCAGTGTGCTGCTTTCTGGTAAAGGAAAACTGCTCTTTGATGCCAGTTAGCACCACAATGCTGTTGAGTGTGATGATTCATCAAAGGGGCCTGGAGGGCAGCTGAGGGCTGTAGCAGAACCATCAGACTGATTTTGTCCCTTATATTCACTACTGAGTGATCACAGCTCCTCTGCTTTTAGAAGTCTGGCCAGCTTCACAGCATCCCCAAGTTCCTCGTTCCTCTGACTCCTCCACGAACATCCTGCTCTCCAGCAGGCACAGCTCTGGCTGCTGCTGTGTGACCTGAGGCAGGCTGCAGCCAGCCACGCTGCCAAATGTGCTGACAGACAGACACTGCTCCTGGTCTTCCCTTGCACAGGCACCAGATGCCAGCATGGACTTACTGACCAGGTCACCGCTTGGTTTTCGGCATTTTGAAGCTATTATTAAACTGACACGGCATTTGGAGATGGGGACAACAGCTGCCTCTGAGAAGCATTACCACTTCCTGTTTTAATTAAATATTTGTATGCAGACAGCAACAGAGGAACACATCTGTCTGCCAGAAAATTAGCTAAGTGAGGATAACAAGATGTAAGAATCAGAGAGAGTGCAGTGAGCTTCAGCTCTGCTGAAATCCTTCCTCCTCAGATAATTGTTTAATGCCTTGAGCAGGTAAGAATTCATCCAGCTATTTGAGTCAGAGCTGGAGGCACTGAGTAGAAACACTCACCAGCCACACACATCATTTCCAAACATGAGATAGCAAGAAACCAATTATAAACAGATATATTTCTATTACACTACATACCTGTAACTGGAACAATGTCTAATCTTACATCTTCTACAGAGCTACTCGAAATTGGCACATTTTGGTACAGACTGAATACAATCAGTAAACCAGTGAATTGGTTGCCAATGGTTAAAAAGGCAAAGATTGCTGAAGAACTGCAATTGGAGGAGAACTGCAGGTCACCTGCTGGTTCTGCAGTCTACTGTCTACATCCAGGACTTCTAATTCTTTGTAATGCTGACTGAACTTCTTTTCTCCCTTTGAAGAATCTGATGCTGAACCTACAGGACGAAACATTGAAACTTAACATGTGCAAATATGTTGTAGTATGAGATCACTGAAATGTCCTGGTATTCTACACAAGGTATTTAGTTACTACTAATGAGCTGAGAACTTTCCTCACCCAAAATATACTCTCACACTGAGGCTACAATTCTAGACAGGGAGAGCCAAATTTATACAGATCTTCTGTGTGTGGTCTCTCATTAAAAGAAAAATCCCATTGAAATAAAGCTTTTTACCATTTCCTACATCAGGATGAAAGAGTAATCCCTGCCCACAAATGTTTGTTTTGAAATGCAAACTAATATTTTATTTTTCAATTTAAAAAATGCAAATCTAAATTAAATTTAAATCCAAGGCAAACACACCTCCCTGGACCTTATCTGACAGGTCAGAAAAATGAACTTCTTTTTGGCTGGTTTTAACCCATATTATGACAGAAAATTTTTTGGAGACTCAATACCTCCCTGAGACAAGAAAATCACTTCCTGTCCTGCTCTGGTTTCCAAGAAAGAATTTGCTGGATTAGGACAAGTCCACCACAGGAACTGGCCAATAATTTCCATTTGAAGTGAAAGAGTGCCCACTGCCTCTCAGGAAGGAGGGAATTCCAGGCTGTTACCTCCTAACTGCTACAAATCTTGCTGTTTGCATCCAGGCCAAAGCATCTGCCATTGCTCTGAAGGTGCCTTCAAGAAGCCAAACATTTGGTGCTTGCCAAAGCAGAGAGATTGAAGGGTTGTAACTGTCCTATCTGATTGATCATGCAGCTCTTTCACTGCTGTTCCTTACTGACTCCTCCTACACTGCAGCCCCAGTAGAGAAGCTTTTGCAGAGCTCACTTCCATCAAGTAGATAAATAAACGTGACAAGCTTTTAGAAGTAACCTGTTAGCGCTGTCCTCGCATTAGCAGACTTCCATGAAGAAATGTCCTCAAGCTTTTAAAGATTAACTAAAAAGTACCTCTTCAAAGAAATAAACAGCTCAAATGCAAAAATTTCATTACTGCTTAGTGATGCTCACAGTGTTGCACATTAAGTAAGCATGAGCTGAGAAAGGCCTTCAATATGCAGCTGTGCCCTTTCTACTTCATGTCCCAGCACAAGCTTGGGAGTGAGTATTGCTTATAAAGGACTGAAAATCCTTCAAGTTCTTTTACATGTCTCTAGCAGCAAAAAGAAATTTTACAATGGGCTAAGCTTTGGAGCTTTACCACATCTTTTGTATTTATCCACCTTTAGACTCTAGGACAGTATTTTCAGTGGGGACAACACTCGAAACTTGCTCTCACAAGCTGCAGTGCAGTGACAAAAACAGAGGAACAAAGCAATGCCCTGACTCCCAGCTTCACTTCAGCTCCAGAACCAGGCAGCCCCAGAGCACAGACAGTCTGTATGAGCAATCACCTATGTGCACACTGAAGCGAGCTCTGAGGAGCAGGTGGGTTCATCAGCACACCAGGGAATCACTGATGCAGTCCACTGGCAAAGTACAGGCCCAGTGTTGCCGTCCACAAGCGGGAGGCGCGTGCGCCATCAACGCGCTCATCACCCCCGAGCCTCTCTCATTGCTGTCTTGAAGATGCACTTTGATCACCTTAACAGAAGAGCTGACCTTAAGAGAAAACAAGAACAGAAACTGCTAAGAAAGACAGCCACAGGCACAGAAAAGCTTCCTGTGCAGCAGTGTTACTCATAGCCAGCTGCTTATGATGAGCATCCGCACTCTCATCAGCTTGTAAGTCAGCAGCACCTGCTCCCCATCATCTTCCCGGAGGACACGTACACAGCAGCACCGTGCTCAGCAGCCCTCCCCAGCACCCAGCTGTTTGTGGCAGGACCTAGCCCACAGGATAAGCATTGCATGTCAGCCTCCTGTCCTGCTGAACACAAGCCTGCCTTGTACTACTGCCTGCACCGAGCATTTGGCATATGTGCAGGAGACACAGCCTCCCTGGAGCGTCACATCTAAAGTATTAATTCTGCTCACATCTGAGCGGAATTAGCAAAGGAAACTTGGAGGATATTTTAGAAGCTTTTAGCTTTTAAGGATTTAGCAGGCAATATTTTAATCTCTGTGTAGTCCTGAATAGTTGTTTATGTTTAAGTGAATGTTAATAGAGATGCATCCACACAAACCAAATACGACTGCTAGTTAGCCCAGATTTCTCTTTGTGATTTTATGACCACACTAAACTATTGTACCTGGTGCTCAGCTGAAGAAAATGAGAATACCTTAAGAACCCCGGGTAGGATTTTCACACAGTAATAATTCCTGTGCATATGACAGTTCTTAGGGAGTGTACTACTCCATACATCAGTGGCTGCAATTGCTATCGATGTGAAAAGCCTTAATAGATAAGACATTTCCTGTACTTTCTACCTCCAGTGATTAACCATCCATCCAGCAAAGTTACAATAAACCTAATGTCCTGTTGCTTATTAATTAACAGCTCAACAAGCCATTTAAGCAGGGGAGAAATGCACAGCAAGCTGTTTCCTGCCATCCTGCATATTTGCTGTAACAAATGGCACGTTGAACAAACCAGGCAGGATTTCTGAATGAGCATTATTTAAAACATACCCCTGTATCTAATTTAGGCATATTTATTCTGGCACTTTCACCATAGAAAGAAGGATTGTCTAAGGAGGTCATTTTAGGTGATTGAAAGAAACCCATCCACACCTGTACAGACTTCCCCAAAGCAACTTCCTGTCTCCAACAGCAAAGAAAAATAATTTTGCCTTTTAATGGGAACTGACTCCAGTGGATGATGCTGTGGAAGTATTGGAAGTACTAATCTTGCATTTTTTTAAACCAATTTAATATTTGCCTATCTACTTTGGAGACCATTGTTTTAGGTGACATCACTGAAAACTGTAAAAATTTCTATCATTCCCATTATCCAACCTTGTAATTTTAAGCACAAACTAGGTATCTACCCAGCTGAGCTGTGAACAGTCAGATACTTGTGTACCTTGACCCAGACTAAACCTGCTCAACTTTAAATTGCTCTCAAATACCTACTCCCCTCTTAGTTTTGTTTCAAAGTTGCCTTACAAAATTTGAGTACTTCAAAGAGGAAAACCAGAACATGCAATCCCTGTCTTCTTTATAGCTCTGCAGCAGTCAGAGCAGGGAGAAGAACCCTCATTGTTTCCTCCTCTGTGAAATTAAAGATAAGAACTATTCATTTCACTATATATTGTAATTATTTCTGCACCAGATAGGAGTTTTGTGTCCTTGTTGTAGAGTTGATAGGGCTTTGAGCAACCTGGTCTAGTGGAAAGTGTCCCTATCCATGGCAGAAGGGTTGGAACTAGAAGGTCATTAAGTCCCTTCCAACTCAAACCATTCTATGATTCTATGAAATGAAAGACATAAACATCACACTACAGTAAATCTCATATATGCTTGTCCATACAGATTGCTCTTCTTGGAAGACTTCCAAATTTACCATCACTCCCATTCACTTTTCACAGCTCTAATCTGATTTTTGGAGTCTTTGAGAGGAAAGAATGGCAGTAATCACAAAACACTGGTAATGTGAACCATGAAGAGCAGATCTCACTGTCATTCTCATTTCTATGGTAGCACAACAGCATTTTGATTTGCCCCACTTGCAACACCAATCTGTAGATCAGCCCTGAAATTTCCTTTTCTATCCAAAAAGGCTGAATGTGTGGTATCAGGCACGCAACAGCCCCCTCGCTATCAGCAAGGCTTCCTAACTTTTCATTTCTAGGGATTAGAGAATTTATATTCTGCAGCACAGAGAATTCCTTGGATACCAGTAGGAATTGGAGAAAACTAAAATCAGGCCTATTTTTTCCCTCTACTTCATTAAGTGCAGTGAGAATTAAATACTGGGAAGCACACACTGAAGACAACACAACAGAGGTTTTTCTACTTTCACAGATGTAGTCGTTGCTTGATGAGCTCTCTACTGAGCATGAGATCAAGCTAAGTAGATCAGAATCGACTTTTAATTAAACTCAACAGCTTTTCTTGATTCATGTAGGACTTCACTCCAAGAATAGACATCTGGCACAAGCTTTGGATGCTAAGATGTCATGTTTACTTATTTCTTTCCTTTGAATTCACATAGATACACACATATGGATGTGGCACGACAATTTTGTTACAACCACATTTATTTATTTAGTGCATTTGCTTCCCATCATTCTTTATTGCTGCTTAAAGTACTTCATCCTAAGGAGAACCTTATTAGAAGTCAACAATATAACATATGGTCACATTTGCACGGGCTACTTTGACAAAAGAGCAAAGCCATCGCTAGATATAAAAAGCACAGGTTCAGAGTTTTGTTATGCATGTTTGAGAATCTGTGTGAGAACTTTTTCTATACAGCCTTTCCAGAGTATTTTCTTTGGAATGATTGTGGCTTGTGCCAAAACCATAAAAGGCATTTTCTTAGATGCAACTAAAGCCAAGGGATGACTACAGGTTAGTTTCCATTTTACATGTGGTAATAAGAGCTCCTGATGATCTGTATGAGAACATTTTCTACCAGTTTTCTATACAGTTCCCTACAGTTAAGGGACCACAAGACAGGGACTGGGGGACCCACTGTAAGAAAAGATTAGGTTTGTTCTCACTAGAAGAACCTGAATATCCATAATTCTATGGATCCTGACAAGATGTATCCCAGAGCCCTAGGGAACTGGCTGTAGCTGCCAAGCCACTCTCCATGGTTTGGCATGTCTGAGAAGTCAGAGCAATCACGTGAAGTCCCTGGTGATTGGAAAAAGGGAAATACTGTATTTACATTTAAAATGGATACCAACCATTTTAAAGTTCCCAGTTCTGAGGAACCTGGGAACGAGCGACCTGTCAGCCTGACCTCTGTGCCTGGGAAGACCCCGGAACAGATCCTGTGAGAAGCTCTGCTAAGGCACAAGGAGGACAGGGAAGGATTTGAGACAGCCAGCACGGCTTTACCAAGGGCAAGTCCTGCCTGACCAGCCTAGTGACTTTCTGTAGTGGAGTGACTATGGCAGCAGTCAAGGGAAGACTTAGAAATGTCATTTATCCATTTCATTTTGTCATGAAATGCCTGGTTAAAAAAACCCAAAACAGTTTTGGAAAAGCAAAATTTGCACGTCATAGTTGTCCTATAAAAAAGGCCCAAAAACAAATCCAATACAAAAAAACTCCACTTCTCTCAAAATAGCACAGCAATTTAAAACAAAATGTACTTAAGAAGGTGAGAACTTAACGCTGGGACATAGAAAGGAATACATTTCCCCTGTGGCCTCTGTGAGGCCATTTAAGTGCTCCCAATATGATTATTTCTACCTCCAACTTTCTATTTTCCTTCTTGAGTTGAAAATCAGATCAAACACAGAGACAAAAACAAACTGTAATGTTTAACTTCTAGCTAAAGTTACAGAAATCAAAATTCCTATCTTGGGCAAATGAGATTTTTAAAAAGCTCCAGGTGCTGGAGTTGCGTAAAAAACTCAGCATTTCACTGAAACTAGAATTTGCATTAAGCCATCATATTTATTGAAAGCTACCTCAAACACAACTGGACTAAAGCCAATGTTCAAGAAATCAAAATTATGATAGAAAATGCAAGTGAAACAAAGCTCTAGAATTATTTTCAAGTCATTTAACATACCTTGTGCAATCAGACTTTTGGTATTTTGATATTTACAGTTGAATGTTGAAGAGGAGATCCAAGTGAAACCAGTCTGCAGTTCACTGTAACATGAGATGTCTTAATTTGTGGCCAAATTAGTTCTTTTATGACATTTTCCACTTTAACATTTATTATTATAATTTAACATTTAGTGCTTGCTCAAATAACGGGAGAAGATAGACAGGGACTGTCGCAGACATTTGAAATAATTCCTGAAATTTTAGTCTTTATTTTGAATCACCACTCCGAAAATACAAGGGAATTACTTTGGAAAGTTAAAACAACAGACAAATGAGAGGCTGTTCTTCAGTAAAACCAGATTAGAAGGAAAAATACTTAACAACAACAAAAACAGAGGAAGGGGAACTATGTAATTCTGTTTTAAATCACATCAGGTTTCCAAGTGTATTTATAATCAACTAAAGTTTATTCAAATTTGACTTGTACTATATTTAATAAACTACAATGTTCTTTACTGTCCTTTCATAAAACTGCATGGCAACAATAAGTATTGGAGTTAATGACAGACATAATGAAAATAGCACCAGACCAGCTGATGAACTCCTCTGTACATCATGACAAAGGTTTTTTCTTCCCAAAGCCTGATTTTGCTCAAATAGAGAGATGTGCTGAACGTTATTGGAAAGCCACTATCAAATACTATAAAAAAAGGTATGAAGCCTGGCTCACCAGTGCAATTCACACACAAAAATCAGATGCTGGGGGAGCAAGGGTTTCAGCAGGGTCAGCTGCTACACCTGAGCTGGCAGAGAAGGGCGAGGCCAGCGCTCGCTGCTTCCTGAGCTCCAGCTCTGCTAAGCAGCGTGGCCACCTGCCCAAGGCTGCCTGCCAAATGTGTGTCACTGCTAATTATAACCAGTTCAAATAGAGCAGAGTAAAGAGAAGCAGGGAGCCCATCATTACACAGAAATACTACAAAGCACGGCCTTATTTTACCTACATGAAAGACAGATTTTTGTCACTCGATAGCAGCGTGAGCAGAATCCCACTAATTTCCACGTAAAAAATCCAGTAACTCTCAGCAACAAAACTCCTGCAGCTCCTGCTCTTCTCTCAGAACAGATTTATTAGTTAGGTGTTACAGCGAGGTCCTATTTTTCTAGCTTTTTATCAGCTATATAAATAGGATTCAATATCCTGAATATAGTGTGGCCTTGCTCTATTTTACCCAATAATTTGCTGAATTCTGTAATAAATGAATAACTCTTTGGACTCTCCTTATCTGTAGCTTCTGTAGTTTGAAGCTCATTTGAGAAGGAAGATGCCCAATCCTTTGTCTAGGAAGACACTCAATGTGCTGCATACACACTGTCAATACATTTTTTAGTTGCTTTTCTACAAAGAAGGAACAATTTCTACAACACTCATCTCCTCTTTCAGGCTAAGGACTATGGAACAGCCCTTATGACCTTGCACTTGTACCTCATGGGCAAGACACAATCAAGACAGGGACAAAGGGCTTCTCAAAGAAGTGTTTTAAGGGTGATAGCATGTACTGCAGTCCAGCAGTACAGCGAGCTTGCATTCTACTATTCCAATTTTTAAGCAGTATTGAAACACTTGGTGCCACTGCTTTCCCTCAGCTCCTTCCTTTATAGGACATGAGGGTCACTTGCTTGCCCCATACCTTCCTCTCTGCCACCACTTCTCTCCTTGTCCTCAGCTCTTGACTTGATATGAACATTAGGAGTTATCACTGCCTCTCATAACAGACCTGCACTTAACTCCTCTCTGTCTACAACTTCTTACACTGCTTCTGCCCCTACAGCAAACCCAAGGTGTACTGGGTGTGTATTGGGCTTGCATGGCCAGGTTTTGGTAGCAATTTTGGTACAGCGGTGTCTTCAGTGAGAAGCTTCCCTTGTGTCTACTGGAGTCAATGCAAGCCAGCTCCAAGACAGTGGTTGCACCTCTGGGATCACATAGTTAAGAAGGGGGAAAAAGTCTGCACAATTGCAGCTGACAAAGAGGAGTGAGAATAAGCGAGAATGGCCCTGCAGACCCCAAGGTCAGTGCAGAAGGAGAGGCAGGAGGTGCTCCAAACACCAGAGCAGTTTCCCCTGCAGGCCATGGTGAAGGCCCTTTTAGCCCATGGAAGTCCATGGCAGAACTGAGATCCACCTCCAGCCCGTGGCAGATCCCATGCCAAAGCAAGTGGATGCCCAAAGGAGGCTGTGACCTCACGGGAAGACCATGCTAGAACAGGCTCCTGAAAGGATCCATGACGTGATGGAGAGAGGAGCCCTGCTGGAGCAGGTTTGCAGGTGACTTGTGACACCAAGAGTACACCACAGGGAACCCACAGGATCCACAGGCTGGAGCAGCCAGTTCCTGAAGGACTGCACTCCCTGTGAGAGACTCAGGCTGGAGCAGTTCATGTAGCCCATAGGAAGGAGTGACACCGGAAATGTTCAGGAGGACTGTCTCCTGTGGGAGGGATCCCATGCTGGAACATGTGAGGAGTCCTGCCCCAGAGGAGGAAGGAGTGCAGAAACAACAGGAGGAACTGACCACAACCTTCACTCCCTGTCCTCTTGCACTGCTAGGTGGGAGGAGGTAGAAAAATCAAGAGTGAAGAACAGACAAATGGGGAAGAAGGTGTTTTAAAGATTTATCTCTCATTACCCTACTCTGATTTGTTTGGTAACAAGTTGAATTAATTTTCCCCTAGTGAGTTGGTTTTGCCCATGACAGAAATTGCTGAGTGACCTCTCCCACTCCTTTATCTCAGCCCATGAGCCTTTTGTTACAGTTTCTTCACTGTCATCTGAGGAGAGGAAGTAACAGAGTGGCTTTGGCGGACACCAAGGTCAATCCACCATAGCGTACAGCTTGTTTCCTTCCCTATGACCCCCTCTGTGCAATAAGCCCCAGAAACATACACCAATGCTGATCAATACCTATCAAAGAAATGGGCCATTTCATTAGCAACAGACCTCTGCAGGCCGTCTCTCTCACTGAGTTGGCTGGGTGCCACCATGAGCTGCTCTAAAATTCATCCCCTGTAACTTGATGCATCATTGGCAGACAGCAGAGGAAAAATACAGGTAGATTGAGTTCACTCCATTATTGATTTTACTGTAAAAAAGAAAGGCAACTTGGGAAATAAAACATTTCTTCAATTTCTCCTTTTAATATGTGAAATTCAAGTCATAAGCTAGAAGGTTTTCTAGCATACAAAGCCATATAACTCACGTAGAGGATGAAAAGCACTGTTGGTGATAGGATTCCAGCAACTTTCAATATCACTGTATTGGCTGACACTGACTCAGCCCACACCACAGCTATAACACCAGCCAGAAAACCAGGAGCTGAACACATTCACTGTGCCTCTCTGCTTCCATATTTCTAAGCAGCAGGTTCAGGAGTCAAAGCCATAACTCACTTAAGGTCTACTGCTGATCTGTCATGTAGATAACTGCCCCAAGCAAAAAGTATCAGATAATGAAAAACTGGGGGGGAAGGGGAAGCAGTGATTTACAGAACTAAGTTAATGTGCCAAAATGAAGCTGGGTAATGAAACTTTCAAGAGGCTGCCATTGACCAGAATCAATCAGTGGCAGATAGAAGACTGAAGAAATATCTTTTCCTATCACAGTAATCAGAGGTGACAAGAAAGAAATCTGCTCTGGAAAGGACCCCTGGAACAGGTCACCTTTGACAGGTACAAGAGAAAGCCTACAGAGGCATCAGCACAGCACTTTGCTGAGCGACAAGGGCATGCTCAGGAAAGCCCAGCAACACAAATGTCACAGTTTGCTCCAAAGACCCCTAAATCTCTGCAGACCCCCAGGACCTGGACCCAGCTATGAGCTTGTTCCTGTTTCAGTGCTAGCCTGGAGGTGGGAGGCCTGGGGTCTTGGTGATCATTGCTGTTGGCAAAGAGCTGTTTCAGTCAGCTGCTGGGGATTTTTCTGCAGAGCCAAAATCATGGCCTTCCATGCTTGAAAATGGAATAAAGAAGAGAATACACAACTGTACAACAATAACTAAGGGTTGAAATGAAAGCATGACTAATGCTGAGGATGGCAAAAAAGATATTAGATATAAGAAAATGCTATGTGCAAGGGAAAAAGGAAAATGAGAATGAGAACAGAAAGGGAGACAAATATGAAACTATAAGTCTAAAAAACAGATATCTGGGACAGAATAAAGAAGAAAACTGAACTGTGTGTCAACATCCATACACTGCACACACCTTAGAGCTTAGATGCCTTTGCATATAATTTGTACTGTTTTGTTGCATTTGTTAAGACAAAGCTAATCCTCTCTGTATTGTTTCCATTTGAAATTAGAAGCAACTTTTAAAAATGTTGAACAATGCACTAGAAGAGAGATAAGCCTTTTATCTGCCATACTCAGCTGCAAGCCTCACCACACAACCACACTTCATTGTTCCAGCAGTTCGAGTAAATCTAAAAGCTAAACTCAAATCTCAGAAACCAAAAATCTATCACAGCACCAGACACCATGAAAGCATATGAGTATGAGAAGCAAGTTGGAACTTTTCCAATCTGCTCCAAACTGTTACACAGAGTGGTTCCGCAACAACAGTTTTTCACCTATGATTAATTTTAAACAATAGATCTGAGCCTGTGTAAAAGTTACTTATCTAGTTCATGCTGGATGTTCCTGACAAAATGCATAAGGGAGAGTTAAAAAAAAAAAATCCCTCTGAAAAGGAAAAGGTATGCTTTGGAAGTGATCCTCTGCTTGCCTCTGCTTACAGCATCACAGAGCAACCTAATTTTCCTGCAGTGGATTTCTCTCTGCTGAAACAAAAACCTTACAATGTCAACCAACAAATCCAATCTGAAGCTACCGCTTCATGAAGCACACCATGCAAGGATTGGTGAAAGTAGTCTAGGACTACAGACTACAATTTAGGTCAGAAGGATCTCTTATCTTTTCCCTGTGCCATCACTATCAGTTTAGGTTGTTCAGGGCTTTGTCAGCAGAGCTCCACAACCTCTCTAGCCAATCTGTTCTGAAACTTTTTTCCAAGAAATTTAATTGCATATTCCATTTTTTCAGCTTGTGACTTCTGCCTTTTGTCCTGTCATTATGTAACCCTAAGATGACTTGGCTCCTGTCTTATCCACACCCTCTTCTTAGACATATGAGAGAGCAGAAAGATCCCCTTTAGCTTCCCCTCCTCAAGCCTGAAATTTTGAATGTGCACCTAGAATAGGGTATCTGCTTTCAGAGTGTTACACCACACTAACATTTTCCATTTTCTTGTCAACAGCATTTTGTAATCAGCAGACCCTCAGCGTCAATTGCTGCTTGTAGAGCCCAGCTCGTGCTGCATAAAGCTGCTTGGGGATGCAGCCCCAGCCCTGCCCTGCCATCTGTGTGCATGGAGAGCAAGGACAGCGTGCCCAGGAGCACTGCAGCACACTTACACAGGTATGGGCTTGGCTCAGATAGAAGCTTAATTACATTAGCCTAAATAAGTCATTCAGCAAAACTGTTCCAGCAGACAGCCAAGAAACACGCCCTTGAATACAAACTCATCCCTTCAGTACTGGTCCTGAATAGGAATTAAGGAGAATTAAAAAACTTCAGATCTTACAAACGCCAGTCTGAAATGGCAGTTGTCTAGATGGCTGGTGGGATTTTGTCACTGTCACAATTTCATGGTCATCCTCAACCTCAACATTCATACAAAGCTAATGTGATAAAGTTCTGACTCATCATTACTTTTTTATATATTTGAAATCTCAGTAGCTTCCAGCAGCAACTAATTGCTTATTAATTCCACCACAGAAGATGCTGTAAGGGATTTACAGTAATTAATAGAAGATAATCTTCTTTCTGCTTGAATTATCACTCCTACACATGAACTAATGAAGCAGTGACTGACCCCCAAGCTCCAGAACTGCAAATACAGAGCTGAATTCTGTGCTACCTCTTCCATGGTCGTCAGGAAAGGTACTAGCTTGGTGCATGACAGTAATACAAAATAGTGCTTTCCCTTTTTTTTAAAGAAGCCAAGAGAGGACAGTTGCATCTATCAATTCTTTATCCATCACCTTCCTGTCACCTTTCAATTTATTTCCGTCACCGGGAGAAAAGGTGTGTAAATGCAGCTCACAATCATGAACCCTGGTGACTATTAATAACTGCAATACACTCCACTGCTAATCCTTTACAATACCTCTCCCAGATTTATTCACCTTTGCAATAAAGCTGAGATTCACAGAATTGGCTGCATTTGCTGGGAATTCTTTACTCTGTACTGATAATGAGCAGACAGCTATACAGGGAAGAAAACCCTTGTAAGTCAGAAAGTCTGAATCAGCTCAACTTTATGTTTTAGTTATGTTTTACATATTACACAATGTTAATGTTTTACATAATTAAACAATGTACATCTCCATGAGATCCCAAATTTCTTAGGTGTGCTTGTGATTAGCAGGACAGGGAGCAGTAGGAACGCAGCTCTCCTTTGTCTGCCTGATCCAGCCCAGGCATATCCCTGCTAACACACCAAATGCTTCTGCACTGACACTCCAGAGTATCCAAAGAGCTACACGACACACTTGCTAGGCTCATTTTAATGGAGAGCAGCTGTAAATGCTGGCATGTATAATTACTAAAGGAATGCCACAAATATTTAGATAAAAAAAACTACAAACAACCTCTGTGATGACAAAGGTAAGAGTGATAAGCAGCCATGATTTAAAACAAACTAATTATGTTCAATAAATCTATTCTCTTTCTGGATAAAGAACATAGGAAATTTACTAAATCTGGTTGTGAGCAAAACATACTGGGATGGAGTGCAGCTGCAGAAATGTCAAACTATCCTCACAAGGTTATACTTGACATTCTGGGGAAAAGGCAAACAACAAAACTTGGAAGAAGAATTCCTAGATGTCCTTAAAGAACTATAATTAGTTGTTGCAGTTCAAAACTATATGAAATAGCAGGATGGTGGGAAGAGCAACCGGAAAGTGAATTTTGCCTCTTAAACTCTGCCATTAACTGAAGGAAATAAATGACAGGCACTCCAAAATTCAGATGCTAATACAGTGTTCTGGAGCAATCTAATGCAGTAATAATCACATTGTTACACAAAACTGTATGGCTGATTCTTCTGTGCTGCTTCTTTTACATTATGGAATAAAATCTTGTCCTTCAATGCAAGTTCTACTTCAGCTTCAATTCAGTTTCATTTATACACTTTAATTTGAGTTGCCGGGGAAGAAAAATCAGATTTTTACAGGTTTTTAACACTGTTTACTCTAGGAGAGGAAAAAAGCCAAGTCCAAGCCAACTTACTGTATTACCATGGGCATTGATTTATGAAGCTAAGAGCCTCTTCCATATTTCACCAAAAATCAGAATGTTGTTTCGCAAGAAAAATGTACTTGCCCTCTAAGAGGCAAGGGTGACTATTTCTAATGACACATATTTAAAATACATGGGTTTTTGTAGAACTCACTCAAGAACCCCCAGAAATCGTGACTCGCCCACCCCTCACTCATATTTAACATTGTCAAGCTATTTTTTCACTTGCTGAAGCATCCAGGCTATCTATGACATAACAGTTCTGTGTCTCCTTTGGTGTTACAGGGTAAAAACCTCTCTGTTGGGCTAAAAAGCTCTATGCCATGTCTCCAGTAAGGTGCTTTCTCCCCCTTTTCAAGAGAAAAATGCCATGCTATTAGAATTAGATTAAAAGAAACCACAGCTCAGTTGCCAAACAAGCAGTGCACATTTATGACCTGGAGGCCAAAATTCAGAGGCTTTCTGCTCAGTAACACTAACCAGGAATATGCTGTTCTGTACTAACTCTGGCACTTTAAATTGAAGACTCCTTAGTTTGGAATTTTGCCACTACTTTTCTACACAGATGAGCTGTAATAATCACTGAAATTAGAAGCAGTGCAACAGAATGATTATTTTAGGAATCAGAAATTGGTAGCATGATAAATGAAGAGATAAATCCATAAAAATAATCATTGTCATAAAGGAAGAAGATGAAATCCTGGAATATGTCCATAACATTTCTGATAAGTTATCAGGAAAGAGCACGATGCCCAGTGAACTCACCTTCAGCCACTACTCCCCATGAGACACAGAGGGCACCCCTAAGGCAGGAGGTTACAGATACCAGAATTGAACCAAACACAACACTAACAAAATTTAAAAAGCAACTCCAGCAAATTCAAGCAAAGTTATCTGTAAGAAGGTTTTCTCAGGGCATCTCATAGCTTTTTTAGCTTTTTAACACTCCTTTCCTCTGTTTGAAAACTTGAGCTTTAAGAAATTTGTCAGACAATATTCAAGGGAAACTTCTACCTGACTCAAGCATACAGGTAATTTCAGACACACTGAAAAGCTGCTGTGTATAAACTAGTGCATGGTAGCTACCTCATGAGCTTTCCCTCATTTTATGGTAAGTAAAAGGAAAAATGGCAGAGCCATTTCAGTTTAAGATTTTGTGTGTTTATAAACATATGTATCTATTTGTATCATGGCTACATCAGTGCTAATATTCAATGCTTATTAATGTTCCTTTTCCTAAACAAAACTGTAGATTAATATTGGTCTAATGAAAAGGTATGTTTTCAGTTCCTTTCAATTAAGCAAAAGCAGTAATGACCATGTAAGCAATCCTACTCTAGCTCAGTTAAACTGATGCCAACAATGACTAAACTGTTCAGCATAAATCAAAATGTTCAATCAGCCTCTCTTTGCAAAAGCTCTGGGACTGTCACAAGAACTTCTTCAAAAGCAAGCACTGGACTACTCTTATAAAGTAAATCTGCTTTATCCTCCTCACCTGAAATTAGCCTATGGTAAAATGATATCAGGCAAGCATTTCCCCCTCCTCCATTTGTCAAAGGAAGACAGTAGATATTTCAATTTATAAAATGGAAACTTTGAAATCACCCCATTGCAACTGGGGCCATATCACACACATCACAGGGTTTTTAGTGAAATATTAATAGTACATTCTGCAGCACCACTGAACATGTGGGCATGCTAGTTTGAAGATCTCACATTGGTGTGGTTCGCTTTAATAAAACAATCTTGAAATTCAGTGAGGAATGAGATTTATAATTTCAGGTACTATAACATTATCAGCTTCTTCAAGCAGCCATCAAAGTGCTAATGAAGTCCTGTTATTTCTTACACAGTGGAGAAACTTACTTCCCAACAGAAACAGGTTGAATGATGAAAGTAATGCAAAGCACAAATGCCATCTTCAACTGAATTGTACCAATCCAATACTCAACAAGAGTTAAAAATCTCAGTATGCTATTTGTGCTTCACACAAAAATCCTTCCTGTAATATCTATAGATATTTGGTATCATCTCTGTGAATGTAATTCATTATACTGAAATCTCCTTTTGTGCTTCTTAAATCCCATAACTGATTTACTTCTGCCTGAATACATTATTACTTTATCTAAAAAATAATGCCAGTGGTGCCAAATAAGTAATTTCCTTAATCATTTGTATGCTACTCAGTCTCTTCAGGCAGTTTGCTCTTTAATGTCCTCAAACCATTCTGATTCTTCTGTACCAAGGAGATATTTAGGGTGATATTGGTACTGGGAGGGGTTGACACACACAAGTCATGATATCCTAAACGTATCTGTGGCAGCTACTGCAGAGCAATATTACTGTCAGTCTGCCAGTCAGCAAATAGTGATCACACATCCTCTAGTTCAGAGCAAATCCTGATGCCTTTCAACAACCACAAGTAAAATCCAAAACCGTCAAAAGGGGTGATCCACCAAAGAATTTACAAAAATAAAAGTAGTCACAAAGTAGTCAAGCATTTAATTCTTCCCTGGGAATGACTTAGAAAAAGGATTTCAAAGGATTAAAATATGACCAAAAGAACAAAATAAGGGCAATGTGCCTCTTTCATGTCTTGCAAGTAGAGTGCCTGCTGAACACGAAGCTTCACTAATGTCTTGCAGTATATCAGTAAAATGTAGATGTTGATGAGGTCAAAGTCAGATATGTTTTTCTTGAGTCAGCCCTGCTAATAATAACGATAATAAAGTCTCAACTCACTAGTTGGTTGGTTGGCTTATTTGTTCATGGAATTAGGGAAAGAACATGCAGGAAGGAACATTGTAAAGGACAGTATACTGTTTCTAAAAATTTGAGAAGACTGAATATGGTTTAGATTTTATTCCAGATGACACTATTTGTAGGCAAGGACTTTTTGATTTCTTCTAAGGGCTCTGTATTTTTTTTTTTTTTGGTAAATGACAGAGAAATGCATCTAAAAGTTGTTATACTTTCTGATGTTCCTCTTCAAAATGGCAGATAAGCAGAGAAAATGTCATCCTGCACATGATAAATGAGTATTTCTGGTTTAGAAATAAAGTAGAAGAACAAATGGTCAGAGGCAGCACAGTCAGAGTAAGTGGACTTTATATTTTCCTAGGCCATAGATGGACTTCATTAAATTACAGTAGAATCTATTACATTCTGCAGTCTTCAGCCTGATGACAGCTGCTGTAATTTGTTCCAAATTTCAGCAGAAAATGAAAAAGCTTTACAGCTGTTCTAACCTCTATCACCAAGGAAAAAGTTGTCTTCCTTATTGGAGAGTCCAAAGAGCTGTTTCTGTCCTGTCCATCCAACTTCTTTTAAGAAAGACAGCCTGGACAAAAAAACCCAAAAAAAACACCTCTGTCTGTTTCCAGCTGTAATGGGCATGTGAGCTTTGATTGCTAAGTCCCTTTAACAAAACACCCCAAGAAAAAAGCTGGTAATTCCACTGTTTGTGTGAGCTGCCCACCAATGCCAAGATCAGGCACCTTGCTGGGGTTATTCTCAGCAGTTGTGTCAGTGCCAGCCACACAAGATAATGCAGCCACAGGCAGATGTGAATTTGAACTCTGCTTTTACAAATTAAAATTTTTAAGTAGGTATAACTTATTCATTCAACACAATGTACTCTTGCAAACAGTTGCTAATCCCACTGGTATCTTGCACTGCACGATAGGCCATCCATGTTCTTTGTGCTACTTTGCAATGGGACTTTCTGCTCCACAAATCAGCCCAGTAAGAGGAACTGCCCAAGCAAAGAGTGACAGCCTATGGAAAATCCATGGAGGAAATCTGCAAAGATAGAGTAGGTTCAATGCAGGTCTCTCTTCAAGGTTTATTTTGCATAAATTTGCATTGTGGAGAAATTGGCTGGAACTGCCTTGTTTCCATTTCTCTTTTTACAGTCCTCCCTCATAGTCATTGCCTTCTTTTAATCTCTACTGGAGCCTAAGAAGGAGCTGAGAATACAGCTCCAGTCCTTTGAAACAGCAGTCAAAAGGATACTAATTAGTGTTTGTCTTTTGTTGTTCTCACACTTTAGTTGTAGTTAAGCCAAAATATCTGTCAACAGCAGAAGAGTGCAGAGACCCAACACATATTTGTAAGATAAAGAAATAATGACTTCTTTCTCAGTTCCACAAGGGAAATTAAATCCTGCTGTTTCAGGGAGGTGTAACATTATGCACCACCAAGGACTGCCCAGCATTTACATCATGCCCCATGCATGAGGGCATTCACTGCAGTCACTGTCAGCAACTCATTCACTGATCTCATTTTCAACAGTTCTCACTGCAATGAAAGCTTTTGCTGTCCTGAGCTCGTCAGACCTGGACTCTTCCCTATGCATTTCTGCCTTGAGCATCTGGTTCTGGAAGCTACTATGATACCACAAGAATACTGACCTTCAAGTGTGACAATATACTAAAACTTGGTCTGACAAAATGATGAAAGAATATTAGCACTTTGAAAAAGACTATTCAGTGTCTTTAGCAAGAACTTGCTTGTAAAAAACTTGAATGAGTCCCATCTAACTATCAAATACTGCTTTCTGTGTTTCTCTTAATGCTCATCCAAGGAAAATGAACACAGACCCTCCATGTTTAGAATGCAACTCCTCTTGACTGGAAAGGTTAGCCACTATCATTGTATCACATGGCTAGTCTCCTGCAAAATATTAATTACACAGCTCAAATTATACTCATTAAGTCTTCATGGAAGAAGGATTTAACAAATAGGACCCAGGATTCCTGATTTCTCCATCTACTTGTGTCACTAATTGAACATGCAACACTGGTCAAATCACATTGTGAAGATTGCATTACTGGTCACAATAGTGCTTACATACCTCAGTGAGCACTATGAGGGCTTTAGGCATGTGGATCAAAAAAGTACTAAATGCAGTACTAAATGTGAGTCTTCTCTCACAGAATTTTGAGTCAGAGAATGTTAAGAGGCTTTCTGGGGGATACTGATGGTTTTCTATCAGGGATCTAGTGATGGTTTTACCCTGAGGATCCTTGTTTTGGCTCTATTTGCTGACTTACAGGGCACTTTTCTGTACTAGTCAGGCAGATCTCCTGTTCCTTCTGATGAAATGGTAACATTCTGGGTAAGAAAATGATGGAAAAGGGAATCTCATTCTGCTACAATATATTTAGTAAGGGTTGGAATTCAATAAGCTAGAGTGACATTGCTTTTGCTACTCTAATATACAAATCCCCATACAAATTCTCCTCCTAGCATGTCCAAATGGGAGTGATGGACATTTTTCTGGACATTTTTCATAGCTTTTACAAAAGCTGCTGTGGTCTCAAGTGATCAAACCAGCAGCAACAGCAGCAGTTCAGTCTCCAAGCTTATTCCATTCCTAGAGAGGTCTGCAGACCCACCATGATATTGCTGATTTTATGTTAACAACAGCAGCTTTCTCCAATCCCTTCTTCCCAGTTGTATTTCAGAGGCACAGAAAAAAAACTATCATGTGGTACACAGTGTCAGGTGCTCCTGACCTGGAAAAATATGAACTGAAGCTAAGGTGAAAGTCTGTATATACTGTTAGCAATTCTCTAGAGTTTCTCAGCACTTCATTTTCCACATTGGTACAGGTCAACAATGTTCTTAAAACACTCAAACATGCCATTCAGCCAGAAACGTGCAAATTGTCACCTGTCTCAATATTGGGTGAAAAATAAGATATCCACAAGTTGGATTTAGCTGTGATGAATCGTACCCCTGTCTACATGATTTGATTTCCTTTTTGCTGCAGTAAAAATGTAACAGAAGCAGTTTTTATACACAGCAGTGAAGGAATATATATATATATGTATGTATGTAACACTCTAAGCTGTGTGCAACAGACATGCTAGAGAAAGGATGGCTGTTTTAATCATTTTAAAATAAAGGTAATAGCAACTGACACAACATTAAGACTCTGATAAGCTGGTTTTCCACTATTTACATGCAAACTACTTGTTAAATGGAAGATATCTTCACTATAAATAACAGACACAGGGACCGGCAGAGCATTATACTCAGGAGATTCAAGTTAAAAACATTTTCAATTATTTGCAAACTATTCCTCACTGCAGGATACATATTAACCTGCAGGTAATGGAACAGTGTACCTACAGTCTTCTTTCAGTGTAAAGGACTACTAAAGAAGATGCTTTTCCTTCTGAGCAAAGCAACTACTTCAGCAACATTTTACTACTATTTTTGAAGAGAAAAAAACCCCTCTTCAACAACAACACTTCACTCAAGTACCAGGATTTGAGATTTTGTTCAATCTAGATGCAAGATAAATCTTTATTCAGACATAAAAGTCTCACCATTGGGAGAATCTTTATGGATACTTCAGTATAATATAAAAGTCACTCTTCTCCAAGGGCTGTTTTAAAGCCTAAGTTAGAATTTGCAGATGGATTAGTGTATTTGATAAAGGGCTTAGCTGTGAGTCTAATAAAAACCACAGGAAAGAGGGCAGAAGGGATAAAAATCAATAGTCCAATGCGGCTACTTAGGATGGATACTAACACAAAAAACTTATCATGTTATTTACCAGTTTTTGATGCAAGCTGCAAAAATAAGGAAGTAGCTTTAAAAGAAAAATCAGTTATGAAACAGTTATTAACAACAGAGCATATTTTCTGCTTAAGATGCCTAAACACAGGCATGCTGCTCTGTAGCTTCAAGTGACTCACACCATTTATTGCTCACCCTCAGAATGGACAGGAATACACAGCTCTGGCAGCTTGACAGGGATTTGTGGAAAATCTCTGTCAGGTATCTCAACAACTGTCAGAAATAAAATGGATCTTGTTAAAGCATGGACAGCCAAGACATCTGTAACAGGCTTTTAAGCTAACCTACCAACAGTGAAAATTCAACACCTACGAAGACAGTCACAAGCCAACAGGTCACTACTGGGCTTCAGTATATGCATGCCTCAGATCAGGAAATCTAGAAGTAATAAGTGAGAAATGAGAAAGATAAAATGGAAGAGAGTGTATTAAATGAAAACTACCCTAATATTTGAAATCCATTACTTTCATGGAAGAAACATTCTCGAGGAGTTTCTCTGCTCTAAAAATTATATTTCACTACGGAATGAACTGCAAGCATCAGATGTAATTTGTAACAATAACTGGGAATGCTTATGAAGATCTCTGACTTTACAATTGACTTTAAGGTATGAATATTTCTTGCATTTATTTAGCCTAACATCCCAAGTGTAAAGATGGGTGTACATGCACTAACAGTAAATTGTAATATTTCTAGGATTACTAAATCAATTCTGGGAACTGTCCCATTTAGTACTCTAATTCAATCTGATCTCACAGAGCTTAGGTAGACCTGAACCATGCATTTCATGTATTCAAATGGTCATCACAAATCCCCCCCATTACAGCACTGGAGAGCATGGTGTCACAGGGGTGCAGGAGACAGAACCAAGGCTTTCGGAGACAACACATGTTTCTCCATTTTCTCAGGGGAAGGCAGTGCCCAAAGAAATTAAAAACGTAGAGCCACATGCTTCCCTGCTTATCCATCCTTTACAGGTACCACACTAAACAGCAAGATCATCAGTGACTGGTGCAGCACTGAGGAAAAAATGCAGCTGTTTAGGGAGGAGACACTTCTGCTTTATAGTGCTTCCTTAGGGACAGCAGAGCTGTTTGTTCCACCATATGGTGCTGTTTCTCAGAGGGTTTGATAATGTCCACATAAAGTTTGCTACATTCCAAGTCCAGCATTAACTTAAATCCCAGCTCTGCAGAGTTTCAGGTCTTTGTTGGCTGGTGCAAAGTGCCTTAAGAAAACATGTCCCAGCATGCAATTTAGTAGTAAATGGAATGACAAGAGGTAGAGATCATTTTACAGAACTGTCAGCACTTATAAGCGTATAAGTATATACATTTTATTAAACATAAATACAAGGCTTTGCTCTCTCCCTCTTAAAAAACCCTAAACAAACTCTTTCCCAAAACCCAACAGTCAAGACAAGGCCAAAACAACTCATTTTCTTCATGGGTTATTGTACTTTTAGCTTCTATTTTCTTTAAAGCAGCAGCTATTTAAAGATGGTTGAAATAAATTCATTCAGAGATTAAAAAGAAAAGATGCTAATGTAGTCTGAGAAAATAATTTTTGCTCGTGAACCTAGAATGAAATGACAGGCAAAACAGCATTAGTGTAGAAATGCAGCAGAACTGTGCTAGAGTGTAGTAAAAATCCCTGTTCGGTGAGGAAAATGAGCTCTGAACTGCTTTTCATGCCTGTGCACAGGGAACGTCAGTTTCAGAAAAAGATCAGCCTCCTCTGTGGCCCATGCATTAAAAGAGGATTTTTACCACCTCTGACTTGGCTGCTGGAGGTGCAAGAACCAGAATGAACACTGATAGAATTCTCAGTCTCGAGCTTGTATGCAGGGCTGGCTCTTGGAGTAAAAAAAAGTGTCCTTTTTTGCTATAAGTTGAGAAAATTTGATCTAGCAGGCTCCAAGTGGCAGTAATTCTAGAATACCACAATGCTGTTTTAACATTAACTTTTCAGAAAATAAACAACTTAGAAAGTTGTCATGAAAGTCTCAAAGCTAAATACAGCTGGTGTTCCAGTTCTTGCTGCAAGAAGGTTACTTTCTGTGCACAGGAACTGTTCTCTCAAAAAGCATTTGAAAAAAAAAGTGCGAGTCAGGACTAGTTCAAATCTGAAGAAAAATGAAAGGTGCTGACAAGTGAAAGAAACAGGATTCAACGACAAGAAAGAAGCAGCACCTACAAGACTCTGGGAAATTTATGAATACAGGAAAAGAAAGAGATTACATCATTCCTCAGAAAACTTTTCTTGAATGATGCTGAAATAATATCTCTTACTAATCAGACACATACATGCCACCAAAACCATGAGTTCCTTTATGTATAAATTTCCCAATAAGCACAGTGACCAATAAAACAGCACTTCAAGTATTCTATACCCAGCTGTGTTACTTTGGGCCACTGTGAGGCTTTTGCTGTTATGGCAAAAATACAGAGGAACAAGAAGGCAAAGCTGAATTACCCACTGATGAGCAATCATGTTGCTCAAACTTTACTGTTTCAACTGTGAAGAAAATGCCCCCAAAAATACGTGAATATTTGCTTTTATACACCTGTCATCCTTTGGGAGGTGCAGGGGAGAAAACCTAAACACTGCCTCCTTATTGCTGCAGACCAAAATTAAATTTTCTTGGTATTTTGCCAGTTCACATCCCAATGAACTGCACCCACTAAGCAAGGTCACATAAATGATTGTGAAAACAAGTTTCCTTTGTGCATGAAGAAGAATGAATCTCTTAGAAAAATGTGACATCTTCAGTAATACTTCTGCCACCAGGCAATATTTCTCTAAATTATGCAATTCATCAATATAATGTTCATAAATGTATTTTTGGAAAAAAATGACCCTAAAGAAGTTTCTGCATAACAGCAGCAAGTGGGATTTCTTAGTGAAAGTGAAAATCTGGATGAACGAGAATGCTGGAATATGCCAGCTACTCTACAACAGAATTTTCCAAACCAAAACAAGGGCCATCTGAAACTCTCAATTATCAATCATGAAAGCAGCTCTCCTTTTTCTTTCAGCTGCAAAGAAATTTGAGCAAAGACCTTGCAAGATGCATAGAGTGAAGTATCATACACTCACCACACTCCCAGGCATGCCCCAGCTGACAGGTTTTGTGGATTCCTTTGAGTTCCTTTGCACCTTTAAACTCCTTCATAGCTAGATAATTACATGTATCATTGCAGCCCATTTTAGAAGTTGTTAGGGGCAATATGGCTCCTAAGACACTGTTGCATATTATCTGGCAAGACCTCAGAGCTGAAATGTCCAACTAACCCCTGCTAAATAATGAGTTCTAACTACTCTGCCCAACCTCTCCCCTCAGCCCTTAAAATGTGCTGAGTCCATGACCTAATCTAACTAGCAGTACTCAGTTTCTGAAGGATGAGGTCATATAAATTGATTATCCTGAGGCCTTCTACCTACACTCCTTACTGCAGCACATGAGGCATACAATCAAGAAATTATCTGATGGGAATACATGATCTTGCACGAGCCAGACTAGAACATACAGCAACCAATACAGGAATGTCTCATCTTTTTTTGTTATTGACATCTCACACAGCAGTGGAACTGCACAATAAGTAATTTATAGTGATGCCTTCTGGAGGCTGACCTGGAATAGAGACTAGACAGAGCATAGGGATAAAGTAGGGGTTTATGGAAAGGCCTCAATGGGTACACCTGGGCTACACAAGAACTCAGCTGGACCCAAGATGCCCCAAAATTGACACAAAATGGACAAACAGCCATGAGGTCTCACTTTTTTATAAGTTCTGGTCCATTAGCATATTGGAGTCAATTGTCCAACCACAGCTTCAGGTCATGGAAGTTCCATCCTCCTGGTTTTTTCTTCTCCCTTCACTGTTGTTTTTGTTCTTGGGCCTGAAAGTTTTATTGGTTTTCCTTGGTCCCAAGCTAGAAAACAAATTTTTTTGTCTACCTACTCTGTGAAGAGACCTTAGTAGCACTTAATATGAAACCCAAAACTACCCAGTAAAACGGCACAGAATCTAAAAAATATAAAAGCTAAAGCTTAAGGCTCAATAGTTCTTAAATGAAATGACTTAGTTGTTGAACTTACAAAGGCATGTCTACTACTAATATACAAATAAGGTTTTATAGAGCAACAACCTAATTTCACTGTCTTCACAACCAAGGGCAAAACTTCTAAAGGCAACAATAGTTCAGGACAATGCCTTGAAAGATGCTGATACCACTGCAACTCTGAACTCAAGCCCTAAGTGATTTACATAAAATAAAACAAATATAGATTGTTAGAATAATCTTCAGTCCTGTGACACACTGTAATTACCAATCTGCATCGTTTTATTTTAATATCACAAGATAATGGTCTACTGTTTCTGCCAATGTAAGCCAAAAAATTCACATTTAGGCATGTTACAGCAAATGTGTTACACCAAACATTTTGTTTTACTCATACCTCTGAATCTTGTACAACATGGTTGTGTAAATTCCCACTTGCAAATCAGTGCCTAAAATGTCCTGTGAAATACAATCTGAGATTGCTGTGCTGCACAGTTGGGAAGAAGGCCAAAGCCTTTCTTTCTCTATAAAGCAGGTAAGGTGCTAATGAGAACATCTCTTCTTTTCCCTATAAATTAACCAATTATCTGAATTCTGATTAGCATAGGACCTGATTTTGCTTCAAAGCAAGCCAAAAGGGAAAACTGGAGGCAAAAAAAAGAAATCACCACCTTCAATTACTGAACAAATATTAGACATGGAGAAATAAATTTTAGTTTTGCTTTAAACATCTCTAACTGCTGATGAACTGCTTAATGAAAACAGGGCTTGGAATGGGTCTGGAGGCCATTTAGAGATTATTCCTACATCATGACAGCGTCAGTATTTTCTACATTGCTTGGCATATTTTTGTCTACTTGAAGACTATCCTCCAAAGCTGGCAATCCAACAGTTTACCCAGGTAATGTCATAAAATCATAGACTATCCAGAGCTGGAAGGGACCACAAGGATCACTGAAGTGCAATTCCTTGCTATATTTTGGGTTTTTTCCCAATCTCCTGACCCCACTGGTGATCAGAATATCTTGGTAAAATTTAATTTGCAGAAACCTTTATGTATCCATTTCTACCCTCAATACTTTTCTCTCAAAACATAACAACAGCATTTATTCAGGATCACAGCTCTAGACTTCCAACTGCTTGTTGCATTTCCTTCTCCCTAACTGCCAGCTTACTGCTTTTTTAAACTGCAGTAACCAAAAGTGCACATATTTTAACTTTAGCCTTCAGAACATCACGTAGAAGAGGTTAGCTTAGGCATTTTGCACTGCTGTCAATGCATCTTTGCACAAGGTCTATTTTTGCTGTAGGTGGCACGACGCTGTTGATGCACAAAGTTCACAATCTGGTAGAGCAGCCAGACATCCTTCATTGCAGGGCTTCTGCCCAGCCAGCCGTTCTGTACCCCTGCAGTAAATCATTCCTAACTGAGGGTGAAATTCACTCCTTGCTGGATGTCTGCTAAAGGACACCTTCTCAAAAGCTGGGTGTCCAATCTAATCTAAACTAGGCTGTACAAAATGCCCCTGAACGCAGTGAGGGGTGACAGTGCATCTCACCCCATGCTAAGACAGATGAACATGGGCTGAACAGCCCTCCAGAGAGGCACTCTTCAACATTTGGCAAGGTAAATTGGATAGCTAAAGTACTGGTTTACAGTTAAGTTAAATTACCACTGTCCAATTTTCAAACAGCTGTTCAAAGTAAAATACACCTGAAATGCACCGTGTGCTTTCTTCATTGATCTGGACTCTGCTCCTTGTAAACCAGAAAAAGATCAGGAAGAATTTTAGACTTTTATCACCCAATACACTTATGTCCCCTCCCAGCCTAATGCCTTTGTCAATGCTTGATAAAATTCAGTCTTTTAACCAAAAGCAGTGTACAGTGCTGGTTGCAGGAGTGAGCCCTTCCAAAGAGAACCCTTCTTGTTGGAGCATCTCATTCTGAAGTGAAGCATCAATTAATTAAGGAGAATATAGGGTTAAAAATGGTTTGTTACATAGAAGATATTTCTCCTATTTCTTTATTAGACAGTGTCCCTCATGAGAAAATTCTAACTAAAGAAAGATCAAAGTAAATGCTTGCTATAGAAACTTTTTTTTGCTTTGCAAATAACAGGGGCAAATTATGTTTTAGAAACAAGTATGAAGGCTGGTCTGAACAGAAAGAACAGAGAGAATTTTGAGAGCAAATTAAGAACAAATACTCATACACATAAGACACACAGACCTCTGCTCTCATAATTTTGACAGCAATGATTTTAACAACGCACAAAATTATTTTTAAAGCCAGATAAATTTAATCTATATTTCACAAGAGGAAAGAAAATAAATACTAAAAAATACATGCTCGGATATCAAACAACTCCCCTTGTTTGTGATGTGGGACTGCCAAAGCACCTCAAAACAGTTCAAGTATCAGTCAAATAAGAATCCAAGTAAACTTCATCCAAATCCTGTTTCTAAAATGCAATTCACAAAGCTTTGATAACAAAGGTATCCCACTTGCATGGCTCTCCTTGAACTGACTGTGCTTGCCCTGAGGTCTATGTGCTTTCATATCCATATCTTTTCTTCACCACTCTCTGAAAATTGTAGAGATTTTTGACAATACTCAGTCTGTGCAAGAGAACAGAGCAGATCCCCTTCAGTAACCAAAGAGAAAAACTAGAAGTGCATTTTATACATCTTAAGCTTCAGTAAAACTTTCTTTTAAGAGCTTGTTGGTTTACATTTGCATCACTGTCACACACACATGACAGCAGGAAGCTGCTCTTCCAACACTTTTTTTCAGTATTATATTATAGAACTGATAATTTCTGACTATGAAATGCTGCAGACTTGGCATTCAGGGCCTTGCAATACTGATATTCTGAGGTTCATTTACTTTCCAGACCTGAAAATGCTACACACAACATCTTATATTGCACCTAAACCTGCTGATCTGATTTCTGCTCTGAGATACATTTTATTGCTGGAGTTTAGCATATATATTCTTGACTAATTTTTTTAGTGATCTACAAATGCCAATTACATTTACAAGCTGTGAAGCACACTTCTGTTCTCCTATTTTTTTCCTACCCATACATGTACAGATCTTTGTAGACATAATTCTGTGGGATTTGAACGAAGGAAAGAAACTGTCTACTCAGCTGGTAGTGCACAGGTGGTCAGTTTTGTTTTCATATCTCTCTATTCCTGACCTCAGAGGGATTTTATGTCACACTAGTGCTGCAGAGCCTTCTGCCACCTCAGTCAACCAATCTCAAGTCCTGCTGGCAGATTCCTGACAATGTAGAGATGTCCTCCCAATGCAAATGTCTACTCTTTGGTTTTAAAGTGGTGCAACATCCTGCTTAGGTTTCCTGAACCAAGGTAAATTTCAAAGAGATCAAAAAGCTTTTAAATAGAGAATATTATTTCTAATATTTTAACCTGAAATTCACAGAATACCTTCTTCCTTCTTGACCCAAAGTTAACAATTATTGACTCAAAGCAAGTAGATATATATTTAGCAGATCTCAGTAACATACTGACATTGTAACATTGCTTTGTCTATCAAGTGAAAGGACACAGATTTGGATATTATGAACAAAAGAGCTCTGGGGTCCTTTGCCAGATTTCTAGACTATTCTCCACAAGACAATGACAGAATGCCAACATCTGTTCTAATCAAAGATGTCCAGAATCATAACACACAAAAGAAAATCTTAATTCTTGGGAACTTTATATTGCTTGCATCACACCAGAAATTAAGTACAAAGATAAAAACCCAAACAAATGCGTTCCTACCTCACAGAACACCACCACCACCATTAGTTCTAACAAGTCAAGCATATCCCCATTTAATTTTTTATAAAGGTGAAGACAAAAGCTTGAGTTCAAGCCAAGTAGCTAGATCATCTCATCTGTTCTTGGGCTGACAGAGTACATATTTGTAGTGTTTAGTTTGGTCTGTAAATATTGATGAACTGGATTCACCAGAACAGTGCAGACAACAAACAAATCTATTTAACTTTAGCTCTTAGCATTGCACATGCCAAATGTAGATTTTTGTTGTCTCTCTTACAGATCAGCATTAAATTTAGTTGAAACTGAAGACCAAGTTTTGAATAGTCCTTCTGGATTTGACTGGCCTTCAATCACAAAATCATTGAATGATTTGGGTTGGAAGGGACCTTAAAGAACATCTAATTCCAGCCCCCTGCCATGGGCAGGGACACCTCCCATTATCCCAGGTTGCTCAGAGCTCCATCCAGCCTGACTTTGGACATTTCCAGGGATGGGGCATCCACAACTTCTCTGGGAAACCTGTGCCAGTGCCCCACCACCCTTACAGGGAAGAATTTCTTCCTAGTATATAGTCTAATAATCTTCTTTCAGTTTGAAGCTGTTCCCCCTTGTCCTGTCCCTATAGCTCTTGTGAAAAGTCCCTTTCCATCTTTCTTGCAGGCTCCCTTCAGACACTAGAAGGCCACAATCAGGTCACCCCAAAGCCTTCTCTTCTCCAGGCTGAATATTCCCAACTCTCTCAGCCTTTCCTCATAGGAGAGGTGCTCCATCCTTCTGCTCATTTTTTGTAGACCTTCATGTCCCTCCTGTGCTGAGAACCCCAGAGCTGGACACAGCACTGCAGGAGGGGTCTCAGCAGAGGGGAGCAGAGGGGCACAATCCCCTCCCTCCCCTGCTGCCCAGGCTCCTTCTGATGCAGCCCAGGACACGTTTGGCTTTCTGGGCTGCCAGTGCACGTGGCTGGGTCATGTCCAGCTTCTCACCCACCAGCACCCCCAAGTCCTTGGCAGGGCTGCTCTTAATCTGTTTATCCCCAGCCTGGACTGATACCAGAGTTCATCCCATTTGTTCCACAGTAAGAAAACCACAGTGGTTTTTTTTAGTGTATAGATGCACTAAAATTTTAGTGGATGTCTGTTTTTACATGGGAGTTGCCAGAACAACAATGCAGTTAAACAACACACACACAGTCATCTGAGTGATCAAATAATAAAGCATAAAAGCTCATAGAGCTAAACACTGAGATTTCTACTAGTGGAGTATGAGCTGCACCTATGAAAGCAAAAGCTTTCATGTTCTAAAAATAAAGTTAACTTGATCAAAACATCATGGAAACAAAGATGCAAATGACTCAACTAATTTCCTATTCCCGTCTTAGATGACTGGTACCTAATCCTTAAGTAACTCTATGTATTCAACTGCAGGAGGAATAGATCAAAGAAATACACCCCACACCCCCCCTAAAGGAAAAAAACAAACTAGAAAAGCGATCAATAATTGATTGATATACTTGATAAAACATTGTCCTTCATCAGCTGCAAACCTCAGCACAATTGCTAACCCTTCTAACAAGGCATAATTTTTTGATATGTATTCTCATGCAATATACAGACTGCATTATAGAAATAATTTGTATGCAGCTATAAGCCTGAGATAGACAACTTCACTATTCCTTTTTTTTCTTTTAATGAATAAGAAGAGATGTCTAAATTTACTTCAACTTTTTCTCTTCGCTTATTTTCTACTATTAGCCAGCTAACTGGAAGGAAACAATCCAACAGAAAACAGTCTTTCAATAAACAGAAAACAAGTATTTTATGCTTTGAGGAGCAAAAACTAGAACTCCCTCTTTCCTGCCCAGTATTAGCAAAAAACTTCACTATATTTCATTCTAAAAATGTTCCTTTTTTCAAGCTCTTTGAATGGTTTTCTCCTCGAGTTCAGAGGATAAATTGTTCCACTCATGTACGTAACTTACTCTTAAAGACTTTCACTATTTTGGGATGCTTAAGTAGGATCTTGGAACTCCAGAGCTGATTTCTAAGCCATTGAAAGGAACAAGAAGAGAAAACACTGCAATAGACAGTGGTGGTCTTTTTAAGAGAGCACTTCTGGGCACAGAAGCCTATTAGTACTTCCCTCACAAGGAAGCAATATTCCTCTACAAGATCTTCATTTGACTGGCAGCACTAAGAACCTGAAAAGAAAACTGGTGCTAGTTACGCTGACCTCTGGCAAAAAATGAAAGCTCAACTTGTCTCCTGAGTCAGCTCAGAGCACAATGTCCCATACTGCTTATTCAGCAGCACCACAGGCTGATACTGTCACCCAAATTCCCCTGTCCCCACACTTGTCCTCAATAGTCAGCGGGTCACCAACCTGAAATCACAGTCACACCAAAAAAGAAGCAATTAATTGCTCAATTATGCTGTATTAATGCAGATCTTACCCACTAAGTGTCCCCAGAATCTATGGGGTTGGCTTTATAGTACATCTGTTCTTACTGATTTGTGTGAAATGCAGAGTGGGGAAAAAATTCAACTTGGTAACTCGTCACACATTTATTACTTGATCTTCAGTGATTTCACTTGACAGAGAAGCCTGACAGCCCTCCTTCTAGACTTGAATGGGAGAAAGGCAACATTTCTTTTTAGTCATGCAGCCCGCAGAGTTATTTCGATTTTCTCAGATTTTTGATCATTTCGACCAGAAAAAAAATTAACTCCCACTTAGTGCACTGAGAGAAAAACCTGTCTCAGTCCACCCAAGGTAACATTTGGAACATTCTTTTATCTAGAAAGCACATTAAAAAAAAACCAAACTTGCCTTCTATAAAGATCCTGTTCCAGTAGATTTTTCCAACTTGATTTCCTCCAAGAAATATTAGATTTGATAAAATCAGCATTGAAGTGCTAACAGATGCTAGGACAGCATGAAGCCGACGACGAAATCTTGGCGAGAAGAAACGTTCCTGACGGGCAAAACAAAAGGTGAAGATGAAGTTAACAATCCCTGAAAATTTTCAAGGAGCATTAGAAAAAGACATTACCATTACAGCAAACAACTTTCATACAGAAGTTCAAATCCTTACAGAATGGATCCCAAAGATTTTAAAATATCTAACAGAACCTCTCACCAATGCCATTCAAGGTGGAGTAAGGCTTCCTGATTAAAAGCAGTCTTGAATCATAATTATGGCTGGAAGTGACCCCTAGAGGTTAGTTAGAAAGATCAAAGCAGGGTCAGCTAGAGAAAGCTGCTCAGGGCTGTATCTGTTTGGGTTTTGAACATCCCCAGTGATGAAGACTGCCCAACCTTGCTGGACATCCCCTCACAATAAAAGAGATATTTTGTCTTTAAATGTATTTTTTTTATGTTAAATTGGATTTCAGTCTGTGCCCCCTGCCTTTTTTCCTGTCACTGAATACCACTTAGAAAAGCCTGCAGTTGGGTATTTATACACATGGATAAGATTCCCTCGAGCCTTCTCTCCTCCAGGCTGAACAGTCCCAGCTCTCTCAGCTTCTCCTCTTAGAGTAGAGGTTTCAGTCCCTTTACTATCAGTCCCTTGGCTGGACTCACTCCAGCATGTCCTTGTCCCTGTTGTGGGAGCCCAGAATGGGACACAGTTCTATACATTCAGTGGATTCATTCTTATTTCACAAAATATGCTCCTTGAGGTTTCTTTGCTGACAGATATGAAAAGCAGCAACATGCTCCTAGGGTGAGTGATACTTCCAGTAGGATCCAATATAGAGTAAAGCACTTCAGTACACAGCAAATAGCATCAAACAACTTTGAAAGCCATTAATCCTCTGCTTGATTAATAAGACATCGCTGAAAGATTCCAGAATCAGATTAGATCTGGTTATAGGAATGACTCTTAACAAACAGATACCTCCAAAATAAGGTTCACATATACACGCAATTTCAGATTTTCTTTTCAGTGCAAATGTTACTGCTCATGTTCAAGAAGCATAATTATCCAGATTTTGGTACTGGATAGTTGTCCTAATGATACAAAAAAAGTAGGTCTCTCTCCAGTTTACATTTTTGTGAATCTGATTTTACGTTATCACCTGAGGTGTGAGAGCAGCACTGAGACGGCAAGAAGATGGTAAAAGAAGGATAAGGAAGGTTTAGCTTCCTCCATTCAGTTGCTAAAGGAAAATTTAAAGAACATTACAGCACTTCACCAAGAAATATTGTCTCATTACTACACAAGGAAAAAGATCCTGTACATTGTGGCCCCAGGCTAAAAGCCTCTGTACATGGTGCTTGAATTTACAAAAGATTGAGTGCTTTGTGTGACGTGATGAGCATTTTCCAGGGTATGGAAAATAAGGGAAGTATCAGGCTGCTCAGCCTTCATGTCATAAACAGTGATGTTCTAGAAAACAAAGTCTTGTGACTGCAGCATCAAAAAAAAAAATTACATAAGAGCAGTAATTAACCTTTAATAGCTACAGGCAGACTAGAATTCATGCTCAGATACCTGAAACACCATAAACACATGCTCAAAACACACCTAAAAATACATTTCTAGACAATTAAATTGATCCTTCTGTAAGCATCAAAACAAATGTTTCAACTGTTAGATTATAAAGAGACAAATCTTCCAATAAATGACAGTTACAGGCATAGAAATACAATTTCAACATATTACTGCAAAGTAATCTCTGGGAAATTGAACGTTAGCCTTGGTCAGAACTATATCTAGTATATGAGTCAGTCTGAGTCAGCACAAAAATGAGGACAGATAAAGTTTAAGGACAAGTGCTCTGTATCAGTCAGTATGTACAAGTGAGCAATATCCAATCTTCCACACAACGCTATGAAAAATATCCATGTATAAAAACAGAGACTGAGATTTTTCTCTGAAAATTCTGGATGAAAACTAGGGCATGATAGAAGTAGAGAATATAACAATTATACAAATATTTACAGATAGTTTAGTTAGTGAAAGAACTTTTTCCCTTTCTAGTACTTCACATCTCCAAAGCTATCCAAGGACTTCCAATACATTCTCCTTCTGTTCACAGACACATAGAGGACAGTTTAAGTTTGTTTCTTCCTGAAAGGCTCAGCTGGAATGTATGGTCCCACACATGAAAAATGCATGCCTTTTCAGAATGTGCAAGTGTGGGCACACAGAGAAAACATTTGAAATCTTGTTATGAAATCCATGTTAACAGCAAAGTTTAAAAAAGGACAAGTTATGATCATGCTAACTTGAATTAACCTGCAGCTCAAATAGTGCATTTTACATCATCAGATCTATCTTTCACTCCGCCTTTGTCTATCAAACTTATTTGTCAACTCTAAGGAAAAATAAATCCTCTGCTAAAGTAGTAAAAAGAGTTAGAGATGGACAACCCATCAGACACCTGGTGTTTAATGCATTTTTCATCAAGGTACTGACCAGACTTGTTTCTAAGGTTTACCTCTTTTACAACCCAAAGCAGTACAACTAAAACAACATAAATAGCTAAAAAAGCTCTGCTACCTTTTTCTCTTTTAAATGAATACAGTTACTAAAAAATAAATTAAACTGTCACACATAGTACATGATCTTTTACAGAAGTGCTGCACATTAAACAAGGCAAGTTAAATGTAGTATAGACCATAAAAGCCCTTAGCCATTTATGAGGTATAAAGAAGCAGTTTATGACAGACACAGTTCAGACAGTCACTGAATCTTCATTGGGTTTTGCTGTAGCTAATTTCCATTAGCTTTGCTAGGCATTGATCCAAAAAGCAGTACGCCTTTTCCTGACAGTCTTTGATGTCAACGCAGATTTCACTTAGCTGCTATGAAAGTAAAAAAGAAAACTTTCCTTAAACATCTCAAGACATCTAGAATAAGCTAACTGGGAAAGTACTCAAGCAGGTAGTGTGCTCAAATTAATATATTGGAACCATTATTTGCAATGAAAAAGAAATGAGGTTGGTCTAGATAATTCATAACAACAATTTTATTTAAATATCTACAAGCTTGTAAATTTTGTGAATGTGCAGCAAGTTGTTTACATCAAAGCAAAATTTTAAAACCCCTCCAAACTCACAACTCTTCATTACACCATTTAATGCTTTTAACAATATGCTCCATTACAGCAATATAAATAACTGCTATGGATTTGTGGTGTTTCTCTGGATTTTACTGCTGTCTCTTTCTCTCTCCTCTTTCTTGTTGGAGATACAGCCAGAAGATAGAGTGGGAATCTTAAATTAAAATGACAATGAAACCATGGCTGCCTGGCTGAAACTCTGATTTGCATCCCTCCTCAACGTTCCACTTTATAATCTCACATCAATACTTTACCATACTTTACTTTTAGCAATCACCAGCATAACCACCTCCCCCACACACTGTTTAAAGAATGGACTGCAGCACTTAAACTACACAAAAAACCCAGACATACTGTCATGATACTCAGCCCAAGTGCATGCAGCACAACATTGAAGGTGACTTGTAAAACACTGGCACGGGCAACCTTTCCTGGAACTCAATGGAGTTTGGGTAATTATTCCAAACACATTCCTGCTGCACATGAAGATCAGCCTTATTTTTGCCAGATGTTGGAAAAAATTTCCCTCTGCACATTGTTTGGTCTTGTAAAATTGGCTGCCATTGGAGCGCTCTCAACTTTGCAGCCTTTGTAGCCATCTTACAAAAATAAATGGTACTATCATGTAGCAGCTACCATGACAAGCAAATCTTACGTGTTTGAGAGTGGAGGAGGAAGACAGGTGTGAAAAGAAATAGCACAGTCCAAACACATCCATTCCCTAAATCCACTTCCACTTACACATACATGGCACATTTAGCCTCTAAGAGAAAACCAAGTCAGAAAAGGGAAACTTGTATAATGGTTGTCTCTTGAGAAAGTTGATGGAGGACAACACACACCAGAACAGATCTTTTAGGTGAGAATTAAGAGTTAAGGTAAAGGACATGGTAGAATTTTGAGTTAGGGAGAAAAGATTTAATTTGATATATAAATTAATTACACCACTATGAGCACAAAATACACAAACATGGCAGGAGAATTGGCTTCAGGCAGCAGAGCAGAATTTAAAGAACTTCTCTCTGGTATCAGTTAGCGCTACCAACAGTAAATTCACATTTTTACGGGACTGTTCACCATGATATATCACTGAATGGCATGGAAAGGTTAAATTGAGGGTGCAGGTAAATGCATTTGTTTTTCTGAGCTAGCCAATAATAGAGAAAATACTGTGGGGAAGACTGACCAGAATAAGTAATCCAGCCTTCCAGATGGAAACTAGTAGTGACAGGACAAGTCACATGTAGTGACAGGACAAGAGAGAGTGGCTTCAAACACAAAGAATGTAGCTTTAAATTAGGCATAAGAAAAATATTCTTGACAGTGAGGCACAGGTTGCCCAGGGAAGTTGTGGATGCCCCATCCCTGGAAGTGTCCAAAGTCAGGCTGGATGGAGCTCTGAGCAACCTGGACTAATAGAAAGTCCCTGCCCACAGCAGGGGGGCTGGAACTAGATGTTCTTTAAGGTCCCTTCCAACTCAAACCATTCTACGATTCTATGAAGTTGAGGAGATACCTAAGACTGAATTCTCTACAGCAGTCAAAACTAGGCAGTCCTATACACAATATCACACTGAAGTTTTTTACAGAAATAGATCCCTCAGTATTTTATCACGGCAGCAATCCTACCTTTTCCTACATCAACCACTCAAACTTTTTCTTGCAAAAGTGACTTGGCATATCCCAAAATCTCATTCTTGAGAGGGCTGCTGAATCCAGCTGCAGTGGCTTGTTTTGGAAGCAGGTCCCAAGCATCACAATGGGTTAGGGAGGGCTCAGGAACAGGGGTACATGTTTTCTACCATGCTGCAAACCCAGCTTGATGACAAAATGACAAGTGGCAGGAAGTCTCCCCTGACAGACATTCGCTGGTAACTTCTTGGCAAACACTCATAAGAAGGAAAACATCTACGTGTGCTGCATTTGCAAAATATCTCATTTATAGAGCTGTTCTGGGACAGATTAAAGAAAACTTCTCCATAAAATCAGTGACGTTATTGAGCTTGCTTATACTAAAAATACTTCAACAAGTCCCATGTAAAGGAATTAAATTTCCTGCAATTTAAGCAAGAGTCTATCTTCGTGAAGTAAAACAGAGATTCGCAACATTTATATCTTTACGAACTACCCATCCACAGAACTGAAGATCCAAGCAAATGGCAAAACAAGAGTGTATGATAAAACTGGAGAAGCAGCTGAATTATTTCTTATGTGAACATATGCACTGTGGAAGAAGACTGTCAGATACTATGACCAGAGTGACATGAAACATACTTGATACCACAAACTGCAAAACTAGAGATTATATTATTCCATTTTCATCTGCCTTTGTTTTTTAAGGATCAAGATAATCTAGAACAACTTTCAGAAGAGATTTCTTTTTTTAAAAGCATACAATATTTTATTACTATCTGTTCTACAGACTTCATTCTCTCCCACTCAAACCTATCAGCCAAATAAGATACAGAAACTGCACTATTTGTTGCACTGAAGAAATAGAGCAAATTAACTACCACAAAAATAACACCAAGCCCTGCATTATCTTTCATTGCCTCTCCTAGTGTATCAGAGGAGACTAAGTGTGCTTCCTACATTTCCATCCTTTCAATTTCCTCAAGGTTTTTATTAGACAAACAATGCTTAAAATCTGACGCAATGTTGACTCATCTGTACGTCACAAAAACTAAATTGAACATCCTTTGCAATAGTCTGTTATTTAGGGTTTTCAAAGACTTTTAGGGGGAGAGGATGGATGGCTAAAATGTTTTTGAGTAAAGCTGCCCAGTACAGGAGGGGTATAGGTGGCGTTCTTACGAATATCAGCGAAGTGCTTAGGAAAAGTCTCAAAGTTCCTTTTACTAGTGCAATTTTCTGAGGTTCAGTTTTCATCCTCCATTGTACCCCAACTAAAGAATAAGTCCCTCTCACAACTTCCATACTCTTCTACAGAAGGGATACCACCCAGTCAATCTTAAAGGTGTCAGCCCTCCTCAAGAGCTTTCTTTTAGAAAATGTGCTCAGGTAAATGACAAGCTGACTCTTCAATGCCCCTGAGCCCCAGGAATCCCCACACGACGGCAGGAGCGAACACCCCAATACATATCCTGAATCTGGGTCATCCGCAATGCAGCCGTTTGCCAAAAATAACGGGACAGCAAAAAAACAGGAGCACGGGTGAAAAGCTGAGAGAGAGCGAGGAGCAGATGGGACAGTGGGAAGGGAGGCGACACATCCTGACTAACAGTTACCGGCTATTTTATCTATCTGCAGCTCGGCACACTGAAAATGGAGGGCAGGGTGTGACTGAGCAGCTGGGAGAGCAGATGGGACGGAGGAAAGGCTGGAAATTGTGACAAAGCTCTGCCAAACAGAATGTCAATTTATTTAATTTTTAAAGTGAGCAGTAGAAATAAAGACCGGTTGGGTCCAAGCAATGGAGCATCTCATGTTTATTAATACACATTGTCAGTGGGCAATGGGTCATAGTGATAAAATTGTGTTTGGGAGACTGCAGAAACAAAGGGAGGGACTACATGTGCTCATTAATGATAGTAGAAGTTATGCTTGAAGATCAACAGGAGCCAGGGAAATGGTTTGTGTCATGAGTGGCTGACATCTCAAAATTGTACATATTCCTGCACTCTGGAGCTGAGGGACACAGTAAGAGTAGAGACAGTAGCACAGAACAGAAAAGCAATAAAAATAAAGAATTCTGATAGAACACATGTACAAAATATTAATTTATTAAATAATCTAAAAGAAACCATGGAGTTCCCAGGGCTGCGACGTACCAAGGTAAGAACAGGCCTGCAAGACAGAAGTGAACAACTGAACAAGATGTGCTTCCAGATCTTATCCATCAGTAACTTCCACACTAAATAGAAGAATAAATTTACTTCCTCATCAACATACACTGTACCCTTCAGTAATCACGGCAATCATTCCTGCTTGTTCTGTTCTTCACCTAACTCTAACCCAGAAACATCTCCTTTACTTCAGTTTGCTTCATTTTTCTGGCATTTTATTTTGCTTGCAGTTTTTCTTTCCCTTCTACCCAACCTGAACTGTGGCTTGAGGTCATATCCCATTTCTTTTCAAGGTACATACTTTCCTTCCAAAGCAAAGGCAAAAATTAGCTCCTGGAAGGTTCACACATGAAAGCAGGAACTGACAGCATTTTTCCAAGAGACAGGATGATGCAAACAACCTGTAATTCCCTACATAACTCCTATAAAAAGAGGACCACACAATTAAAATCAAGCAGCTGTCAGTTAAGATCTATTTTCACAAATAGAACATGATTCTGAATTTAGGAATAAATGCTATATATAGTATTTGAGAAGATACTCATCTTCTCTATTGATGTCTTACTAAACATTCACTCAACAAAATGCTGTCTTGCACTAGCACCATTTCATTTTTAGATTTTCCAAAAGATCTACATTTATAGCATCTCTCAGCAAACAGCCAACTCCCCCTTCTGTTTGAAGAAAGTCTCCTACCAGCTCGTATGTATCCACTACACTTACAGATACATGTGTGAAAGTTTGACATACACACAAGTAAATTTCTGTACTTCTACATTTAACTCTTCACTCTCAAAGAATCTGCCCATTTATTCTTTTTTTAAGTGGTAGCTTGTGAAAAGTGCGAAATGAACAGCACTGAAATGCACCATCCTCTTTTTTGTTTTATGTTTGAAGCAGAGAATTTACCCAAGTAATGGCAGTGTACATATTCCTGTAAATGTGTCTCAGGTCTCAGTGATCAAAAGATTTGTGCACTCTTCTCTGTGTCCAGGTCCTTGACATTTCTCTTTTTATTCTTTGGGTTCTCATTCAGCCCATGCTGATTCTCTCAGTTCCCTCATCCATATTTTAACATTTTTACCTTTTAAATTGTAATCCAGTTGGGAAGGGATCTAAATTCGCCAATCATTAGTGCTGAATTTTGATCTTGCCCCTTATGACTGTTATTAAATAAATAACACACAGTAATAATCCCTATGGAGACATTTGATAAACACTCTCAGCAAGTGAAGACCATGCTTTCCCTGCAGCAAGGTTCTGTAGCTCAAGGCAGAGCAGGAAGACCAGAGTGCAACCACTCCTCAGGATTTTAACTCATATTTCTGTAATTGCTGATACCTAAGGTCTGGGCTCATTTTTGAGGCAAACCCCAGAGGGAGGCTGTATTCATATAACAGTAACAAAGAAGCACATAACCAGCATCATTCTGCCTTGTTTTCACTCTGTAGCACAATTTACTTGCTTTTCAAACAGCATTACTGACTGAGCACCAGAAAACTGCCCAGTGTCTCCAAAATGGAAGAGGAAGTAAATAATGCTGGTAGGTGGGAGAAATGAGGGGTTTTGTGACAACAAAGCAGCTATCCCAGAGGCTTCCCAGCTGACACTGTTGTCTGGAGCAGAGCAGTCATCACATCAGAAAAATCACAATGGTTTCTCCACTTCTGGCATTAAAAATAATATTTCTTGCAAATATTAGACCAAAAAAGAGACTCAAAAGGTAGAAAACAATGGAATGCTATCTCTGAAATATTTCTGCAGTCATTTTTGTCATTCACCACACAAAAGTCTGTATCATATTGCATATGCTTGTCCCTCTACTACATTTTCAGTCTTTGTAACTGAGTTTGAATTGAGAAGTTCTCTCAGCAAAGAAAAACAGTGCCATACCAGTGCAAGCGTGTGACTGTGGAGCACTTTTGAGCAGGGCACTCAAAATCTTACAGGATTTACTTCCATTAAGACAAATGAAACCTGACCACAGGAGGGTGGAGAAGAGAAGAGAGCAGAAAATAAAACCAAGCAAAAGCAGAAACATGGCAAGAATTACTTGACTCAGAACTATTATTAGCAAAGCTGGAAGTCACTGGAGTGACTAGGATGCATCAGGCAACCCGTATTTGCCTTTGATGTCATTCAGCATGTCAATACAAAACAGCACCTTGACTCAGCTTGCTGCTTCTACGTACCAAATATCAGTAGTCATAAATCTGCCCTGACTAATGTTCACATCTACAAGAAAAGGTTTCCACTGATTTTGAGTCTGAGTATGTCTATCTTGGATAGAAAAGATTTCTGGTTAAAGCAATCATACGGCTGAACTCAAGGGGAGTGAGTAGGGTGTGGGGAGTGAGTGGCAAGCCCATTCCCCTAGTCTGGGTTTTGACCTTATGGTTGGTACCTAGCCCCAAAAAACAATTCTGCATTAGAGAATTGACTCTTATTGAGTCTGGTTAAGGGAATTTCTTCATTCTTAGAAAGTGAAGCAAAAAACTCAACAGAATTCTACAGCAAGTACATAAAGATGTCATGAAGAGAGTACCATTGGCAATGCTTGTCATTTAACCAAATCACTATGCTGCAATAAAAATATGTAAAAATTATACAAAACTATTGGAAAAAAGAAAAGGTCAGACTGGCTTGACAATAGTAAACAAGTGTATAAATACTTTTTCCACCAAATGAATAAGAGGAAGTTCAAAGCCCAGTGCGTGCTGAAGAACAGCTGCTAGGGTCTTTATTTACTGCAGAGATCTTATTAAAGATTTAATCTTGCAAGGTGGTCAACAAACATACCTCCCTCGAATGGCTTTGTAATGTTTAGTCAGATCTTGTCTCTACTGAAGAAGGAAACTTCACTTGTCTTATGGTAGTTTAAAGTGAGTTATACTTGAAAAAAGAAATTCTGACATTTAAAGGAAATAATTACTCATTTTCCAATGCATATGGGACATATACATTGTATATGTATATGGCTGTGAAATACACAGGCACTTCCATCTTGGTTAGGCTGAATGTATGCCTGAGTAACTAATGCAGCAGAGCTCAATTGGCTTCTTTGTCTCACTGCTCCTAAACCCAGAGGTTCAGTCTCCTACCCCGCACTGTTAAGGCACAGTTACAAGCAGGAGGTTCCAAGCAGTCGAGCTCCTCCTCTTCCATTTCCTTTCCTTGGCTTTTGTCTCTTATGCTGTATTGCTTTGGGTGCTTTTCAGGTTCCTCTCCATGAGTCAAAGCATTCAGCAATAGAATAACCTAAGGAAGTAGAGCTTTCTGTTGGGATAAAGAGCTAGATAAGCTGAGCAAAGATTCCAGCAGGAAGGTGAGAGGAGGAGGAAGTGGTGAGACTGCAAGGAAGTGAGGAAAGACAAACCAAACCTTTCTCCCTTCAACAGCAATGAGCTTTTAGTTCAGCTTAATTTCCCGTGGAACCAGAGCCCAGAGGTCAGGCTAACCAGAACCTTTCCATGCTCCACACCAGCTTCCTGCAGGATCACTATACAATGCATAACTCATTATGGATAAATGTAGAAATTTTAACGCATCCAGCAGAACAAATAGGGCAAACAAAAATTAAGAGGGAAAAAAAACAGACAAAAAATGCCTCAGCCCACCCAAACTATGAAAATCATCTAGAATTCCACTCTCTGGAAAGCTAAGGATACCAGTCATCATCGACTCCATCTCTGGTGCACAAGATAATGGTGATCTTTCATCCCAAAGGAATGAACTCCATACATTTGTCTCTGTAGTTAAAAGAACAATCTAACACACTAATGAAGTCTAATCTAAACCACTAAGAAAAATATGGACCTCATATAAAATACTTCCCCTTTTGCAAAGAGGGGCTGGGAAATGACAGCATATTGAAAGGGCCTTAACTAGTGCACCTCGTTGTAGCCATAAATTAAAATGTAGAAATCAAACTATTCTATACTTTAAAAAACAAAACACTTAAAAGGACAGTAAAAGTTTAAAATATGCCATACGTAAAATCAGTTTGTTTCCCAATATGAATTGCTTATGGTGTATTTAGTTTCTTACCAAATAAATGTAAAAATAAGATTTTAGACCAGAAATTCATCATAGTATGATTTTAAGAAGAGAGATCTTTATGTCTCAATTAAAAAAACTCTTACTAGACTGAATGACATGTTTTCACTTAACTAAAGAATTAAAAAGATAAATGTTGCTATTTCAATTTAGATTAGAACATTAATTTTATCAATCTACCAGCTTCACTCCCTTTGCTACATCTTCCTTTTGGATTATTTCCAAATTTTTTTTTTTTTTTCAGAAACCCATTAATTCAAAGGTGTTGCCAGCTACTCTAAGGTTTAACTAATTCTAAACCTATTTTTATACCAAGATCTAATTTTTTTTTATAGATCTGTTTTTCTATAGATCATTTTCCTTAAGAAAAGAGAAGGAAAAACTTTAAATCACTAGGAGAATGTTAGCCATTAGCATTTTCTTTCATAAATCAGACACATTATTTATTGAAAGTCAATACAAATTCTGTCATTGATTTCAAATTATTTACTACTCAAGTCTGTTCATCTGTAAGAAATTAATTTAAAAACAGTGAAGCAAAGCACTATTTTGCTCAGTACAGATTTAAATATCACCTGAAAAAGTAAGGAAAAAAAGATGTGACAAAAACACAATGAAACTTCTCCCACTTAATATAAAATTCCCAGATCTGCCCCATCTTAGGAAGCCTAGCATTTAATGTTGTTTTATACATAATGTTATGCTGAAAAGACAATATTAATTAATTCAGCTCTAATTTACTGAGAACTAACAGCTAATCAATGGAGGGAAAAAAGACATGGAGATAACTTCTCCTCACACAACCTACTGAAACACTAAAGCTCAAAAGAGCACAAGCTGAAAAGGATGTAAGAAAGAGCATCAGCTCTTGTAGAGCTGAATGCAGGAAGCCAGCCACTGGTTTGAAACCAGTTCAAATCAAAAGTTCCAGAATCAATTTTTTGGGTCAGGGAATTTACTGTTTTCAGTACATATTTGTTTATATGCTGATTTTGCTTCTCACAGATAATGACTGTGCTGCTTTTTTCATTCTAGCTCAATATGCCTGAGATAATATTTAAAACCTGTCAGACTGCTACAAAAGTGTTATTTCCCCATATTGCACTGGTTTCAAGAGTTGAGACTAAAACTACCATAAAATCTGCATAAATATAGGCAATATATACATATATATATATTTAGTCAGCACAAGGATTGAGGGAAAAATGAGACCTGAATATGCTCTATTTTGATTTTTAATCTTCTCTTTGCTAGAGAATTGATACAATACGGTGTGAGGAAAGAAAAAAGGAGGCAGTTTTGACACCATTCCTGTTACTCCTAGTGATCAATTCAATCTTAAAACCAGCATAGAATTAAAATTCAATCTATATCTCTAGATTTTTTTTTTACTAATTAAACCACTTCCTACTCAACTGAATTATGTATCTCAACTTTAAAAATAATATATGAGAAGGTTTAGTGAACAGAATGGGTTTAAAAAAGCATAAACCTGTGCCCTGTATTTTTTCAAAAACTCCTCTGCTATTCTGAAGACAAAAATAGACCTTCCTTTACAAAAATAGCCTACAAGAGCCAACACAGCAACTGAGTGAAGCACAAGAATGCAAAGGATTTCAACTTGTCAACAGATGAAATTTAAGTGAAAAACCCATCCCCCAGAAGAGGGTCTTCAACATTTCAGTGATTAGACTTGCAGCACACCCCTCATGAAAAAGGGATTATAGGAATGTTCCCAAAAAACAGATTAAAAGGGGGAAGAGGAAATTTATACAGGGCACTGGGAAAATTCCAGTCTCTTTTAAATGTGGTACATCTCAGAGAATGTCCTATCACCCCACCCCTTGATAAGGAAAACGCAAAGTCCAACTACTCATCTGCCCCCAGTAGCAGCGTCAAGAAGAAAATGGGAGTGAGTTAGAAGAGTGAGGAGAGAGCAATAACGAGGGGTTTGTAGCTCATGTTCTTGTTGAGAAACCTTCCAGACACAAGGCAAACCATGACTCAGCCATAGCTGCAGTGAGAGCTGCCTCATGCACTAATGTAGATGCCAAAACGATGCATACTAAAAATTCTGGCTCCAGACTTATTTCAGGAAAAGATACAAAAGGGTCTTCTAAAGAAGGTCTACAACTATATTTCCAAATAGAAATGAGAAACAAAGGAGACATGGAAGACTGGATGAAAACAAAGTGAAGAAAAGAGGTAAAATGCACTTGGTTAGGGATTTATTTAAAATAAAAAATAACCCTACTGCCAGCACCTGTTAACTATAATTAGAACTACGTGTTAGAAATTAATCCAACATGGATAACCCCACCTTTGTAATGTCATTATTATTATAATTTCATATTATTATAATAATGACATTTAAGAATTTAATTGCCTAGGAGTTTTATTAAAATCTCTAATACAGTGACACCAGATACAAAAACCAAGTCCCTACACTTTTATTTTCTCCTATAGCTGGATGCCTAAAAATCTATGTTGTCTTCCAGTCCAGAGACAAACATATGCAGCTGGTCAGATGGTGAAGCTCAGTTTCACCCTAGAGGGAAGATTAATGGATCTGATAAATTCATTCTCTAGTAAGGCAAAAATCTGCTTCAGACTATCACTGAAATTGCAGTGATGGACAATTGGGTGATATAAAGGTAGCACTGGCTACTAAATTACTGAGCTGTATCAGCTGCCACACACAGGATGCCACAGCAGTAAAAGCTGAAATGGGTAGGATGGACAACAAACATCATTCTTTGAGCATCAGGACTTCATCAGGCTGCAGAGTGAGTCTCCACCAAAAACAACAATATATAGGAGTATAAATTCTGTGCAAGTATCACTAGTAAGAAAGAAAGAAATATGAGTTATCTACTCTTATAAACAGTTATTAGAAGATTTGGGGTTTAGTAGAGAGCAAACCTGTAGATTAAAATAGTGGGTTTTGCACCTAATTGCACATCAAAGTCAATTTTGTCCTTTGGAAATTACAGCATGAAGGTCAAAAGTATGCGCAAAATGAAAATATCAGAGGATTTCAAGGCAAAATAATGTTTTCTTTACTTGGTTCTTTAGTGGCATAAGATTTCCCAGTGTAAGCTTGTTCCCAGATGCAAGCAGCTGCTACACACATTTGTCCAGGAAACACATGGTTAGAAATATACACTCCTAATTTTAGTGAAGATGAATATTTTAAGGCCATCCTGAGTGAAATCAGAATACAAATGTTAAAACTGGCTTCTGTTCATCCATATACAACGTGACAAGCATTTGCTTACTCTAGGACTGCAGAGGAAGCTTTTAAGACCAGGCATATTTCACCATTTGCTTTGCTGCTACTTTGCAAAATTCTAGTGATATGAACTTGTTATTACCTCAGATACTGGAGGGTGGGCAAGGGAATGCTAACCCTATCTGTTATCCATGACTTTTAATCTTGGTTAACCAAATTATTAACCAGAAACTTCAGATGAGCATGGAGCTAGGAAGCAAGAATATGAAATGGAGAGAGATTCAACTTACAATTAAATCTTGAATAAGTGAAATTGAAAGTATCCTCTTGGTGCCATTCTCCACAATTACTCCAAGCCAATTAAGTGTGCCCCAGTACCACAAATAACTCTGTCCTCCATGCCAGTAGCTTACGAAGGCAAAAGTGAGGGCTGTAGAAAATAGTGTTCCAAGCAGACTGGACTGAGATCCTCCCATTGGAACATAAATGTACCTGTAGGTGAAATGACAAATAAGCAATGTTATTAGAGATTTCACAGAAATCTCAGAAAAACATCTACCACAGAACAAATGTGTCAATTTGTAGCATAAAAAAAGAATGTGAAAAACTACCTGATATACTCTATTTACAGAGCTTGCCATATTTTCTGCAAAGCTGTAGACCACGTCATGAAATATGTGCATGAATTATTTGGCAAAAGGACAATTTTGTGGTCCTGGGAACTCCACATTAGGGACATATATAGCACAAACTATTCTCAAAACTGCAAATAGCAAATATTCAGATTTTTTAAACTGGAATAGTTCTAAGTCAACTACAGAAATTACTTGTAATCTTCATGTGAATTTTAAGTATAAGACTCTTAATAAAAAAATTTAAAACATTATATAAAGTCATATACAGTCACAACCCATAGACTGTTTCCCGTATGTCAGAAATGTAGATGCATACAAACATACTTTATTATTAAAAAGTTGTAATTTCTTTCTTTTTAAATATTTCATAAAAAATCATGTGAACTGTAAATATTTCCTATCCAGTTCTTCTATTATACTCTCAGGATCATGTCGGTTTGATGACCTTTCAAGCACTCATGCCAAAAAAAGCCTAGAAACCCATAGGAAGCACTCTGCATGCAATTATATTCTGCATTTAAACTGAACCCAAAAGTCATAACCTTAGTCATTAACTGATGCTTATAAGTGTCCAGAAAGCAGTGCTCCTTCAGAAAAAATACCAGAAGCAATGGGATTCTGAAAGCTGACACTATTTTTTGCATCATTTCACTTTCAGCCTGAAGAGCTACATCCACTCCCATCATTTTCTGATTAAGGTATGACCACTGGCCAGACCTGTCTAAAGGAGTTGCATATTTCTGTCAATACTCTGGAGAAGCCCATCAGGCAGGGGAGTCACCACCCAGCTCATGGGTACCAGCAAGGAGATGTGGTATCTGAGAAGCACCAGTGACAGCTCTCCTCAGCTGTCATTCCTTTGGCATGACACTCTGTACTCATATTTGACACTATTCCTACTTGCTAAGATAATTCAAGGATTTTTTTTCCCAGTGAAATTTTATTCTCTGATCATAAGTTTTCACATTCAGAGATAAATATTACCTTAAAAATTAAAAAGGGAAATTAACATACTGCTTTATTCCTAATCTTAGGAAGTAAGAAAATAAATAATGGGGGAAAATACAGTGATGAACATAATTAAAGGGTAAACAAAAAAGTCATTAAAAAAACAAGTGTCAAATGCTCCAAATTCTTTCTTAGCATAACATCAATACACCTTTTTACTTCAGTCTGCTACAGGGAACATCTAATTACATGTTCTTCAGTATAGGTGTGCTTTTTCACTAAGCATATAAAAATAAATAGAAATTAAGATCAATAGTTTCTATTTATTATTTATGTTGTGCTTTTCTTATCTCTCCGTTTCCTATGTTTGAACAGCGTGGCAGTAACAGCCACTTGCAATTGCAGTCAATTAATTTTTGGGCAGAGAGGTTTATCTTAGCAGTGTGCAAGCAGTGAATTTCCTGCAGGGCTGTGGCACAGAGGGTAAGAGAGCAGAGCTGCACAGGCAGCCTCCACTGGCAATGGCATTGCAGGAAGAGCTCAGCAGCATCAACACATTCGTTTCTAATTGCAGCTCAGTTTAGGTTGGCCTGAAGGCCTTTCAGCTTACTGTGCAGTGAAAAACAGGCTGATTTTTAGTGTTTAACAACAGCAGCTAGATAATTGAGCAGCAACAACTCATAATTCTGACTAATGCTAAAGGTTAGCGAAGATTTAGCTCCTAGAGAGGCTGATGGCAAACACTCAACTGAAAATCCACTATGTGAAGACCAGTTTGAAGAAGGACAGAAGCCAAATGGAATAACAAAATCTTTACTAACACTCTGACCTTCCTCTCCAGTACTGCCTCTCTCCTTCCCTGCTAGTGCCATAAGGAAATGGACTGGCAGCTGGCTGCCATTCCTTGCCACAAGGGCAGTAACTACTCAGACCTTGTGGTCTTTCCTTCCCCTGTCAGGGCATTCCCTGTGGCAGTTTTAAAGTGGTTATAAATGACTGATAAATGTTATCATTTCTCTGGAACAGAGTGAAGAGCAATTCTGTAAATTCCTGTATTTTTCATACAGAAAAATCTCATTAAAAAGTCACTTCTACATTACAGGGAAGTATTTGCACCTTATCATCCATGCACATCATATCCATGTGATGTACATGTGCATGCACTGCTGCACTGGCAGGCCTGCAACTCAGGCAACACAGGCAACTCAGTGGGCAGCCAGGGGCAGAGCCTGGCTCAAGATCTGGCACTTTGTGCTCTCCAATAACCAAAATACTCTGATAACCAATATTGTCCTGCAAAACAACCACGCCAGAACTCCCATTGCTGCAAAGATGCATTTTGCTTATTTTAGAGCAACCTGGTAGTTTAGAATCTAATTTCTCTATACTTCCCCTATGTGTTAACACAGAAGAGTACTCATTTGATTACAAAAAGCTACACAAACCCTTAAATGTGAGGGAAAATAACCCGTGAAAAGCATTATTAAGCCAGATGATAGAAGAAATATATTTGTTTTGTATTATCATCCACAAAACAATGCACATTTTGTAACTAAAACATTGTTGTGGTTTAACCTTGTCCAGCAGCTACACCCCACATAGACCCTTGTTCACCCTTTCCCATGGGATGGGGAAGAAAAGGAATTCCTTACAGTGCATTCAGAAAGTTGTGCTGCCTTCCAGTTTGCTATGAAAATCTGTGAGGAGGGCAGGAAGGAGGTAGGGAAAGACTTTAAGAGGTAATGGCTACTACAAATTGATGTGTTTTATATCTGCATGCTTCCTAACTTTGCTTCTTCTTACCAATACTTCCATCAACCTGCAATCTATCCCTGCAGTCCCTTTGTACTGTAAACCCTGTACTGTACTCAGGGTTTACACAAATTGACAGGTTGCTGTAGAACATGCTGACCTGCTGCTCCATAAGTAGAACAGCATTACATAAATATCTCATTTTAAGCTTCCATGCAGCTTTTAAGATTATTCCCATTTCTAATCACAGAAAATCCACACAGAAGTTCAAAATCCCCAGTTCAGGGACTATTAGCACATAAAAGTAACCATGGGTACTCATGGCAGCCTAATGCAACTCAAAAGAACACCCTTGTAGCAGAGTTTCTTAACAGCTCTTAAACAGGTGATACATTTATTCTACATGTGTAAGGAAGGCAGAAGAGATGAAAAATGGGACATCGATATACAATGAATTTATCTTAACTCACATACAGAAAAAGAAAACTCAGCAATTACTTGGTGGCCAATGAGCCAAAGGTGGACTAAGAAAGGAAAGCATCAGAGTATTTTGCAAAGAGAAAAGGATGTCAAGTTAAGTAGATTTGAGGGTAGTAATTGGTCATGTCCCTCCAGGTTGTGTTAGAGGAACGGCCAGCAATGGTCCCCCTTAAGATCCATGAAAATTAGAAAAAGATTAGACTTGTAGAAAATGCTAAGTATCAAAAAATGCAGGCTAGGTGAGTATTTAAAAATAAAACATTAACTTAGGGGGTCAAAAGCCAATCATTGCCAAAACTTCAAAGGAGAAGTTTGAAGGTGAAAGAACAGAGATTTCTAGGCAGACTATCAGAGAGGAACATGTGAAGGCCACAGGCCAGGCTTTGCCAACCATTCCTGGGCTGGGGCTGGCTAGATCTCCCTTAAGGACAACAAGGAAAGGTATGTCATGCTGTCAGAATGAGTTATGCACGTAACTCTGAGAGAAGGGGGAAGAGAACTCCACGTCATTAAAATCTCAAAACATCTGGGGTGTGTTTGAAGCACATAACTGCAAATATTAAGAGAATGTTATATAGTAAAAATTATTTGCATGCACACCTCCACATCTGACATGACTAAACATACATTCCTAGCCTTCTCCTGCCAAGGTAAAGATGTCAGTCTTAAATATATTTCTGTGGTTTTTATCTTTCTATTTCTGTTTGATTTCAAACTAAAACTTACATGCAATTAAACATGCTACTTTCACAAACCAAGCATACTGTGTATGTGTCTTCCCCCAAGTGCATTACTTTTAGTCCAGGTACAGCAGTTTAAATGATCTTATCCACAGCCAGCAAGCTGTTTCATTTACACAACTTATCTTAATTTTATCTCGCTAAGTGAGCGTTAGAGAATTGAATAAAATATGCAAATGGTACCATTTAAATCCCTACAGTAATGCAAACACAAACATAATAGCTGAAGTATTTAAAAGTGACATTTACTTACAGAGCATACCTTTTAAATCCAATAACCATTTTGTTAGTTTTCTTGAAGTGGTAATCTCCAGAACAATCATAAGATCTCTGACAACCATTCCCTTGAAAAACACACAGAGTCTTTTCTTTTAATGACTCTGCATTACAAAGTTTTTATTCTGGTAACTTCAGAAAACCTCTCAGAGGAGCATTTGTAATCAGTTAAGAATCATTCAGAAGGGCTATTATTCCTTGAGACATCCACATACTGCTCTTATTTGGACATGCATGTGATTTTAAACATACTTAAATCTTGAAGTAAGTGCAAGTAAAGCAGCTTTAACTGTTTCTCTGTCCAGAACCTTTCTTCAGGATGTGCCTGAATTTCTTCCTGAAGTAAGGTCATACAGCAAGATGCATGCTATCCATGATATTTTTGCCTCTCCTAGGCACTGGTCTTGGAATGTCTAATCCAGAACGAGGTGAAATGTAAAAAAAAAAAGGAAAAGTTAATTTGCTTGTAATGGCAAAGTAAATACATTAATATATGAGGATTTTGTGTTTTATTTCAGAGAACATTTGATGCTCAAAATTCCAATGTAAGTTTCAAAGCATTTGAGGGTTAACTTTGTGGCTATCATACTGTTTTGAGTTGGGCACTTACAGAGACAACACAGCAGAAGTTTAAAAAGAGATGATGCAGTTTCCATCTTGCATCCTGACAGCAGAAATCACTTGAGGCTCGGTACAGTGAGGGTGTTCATTCGTGGACATGTGTGAAAAATCTTGTCCAGGCAGCATTATGCTGGTGCCAGGTTTCTTTAATTCATTTATTTTTAATACTCTCTTCATGACCTTAAACCATTGATTTTTTATCTACTGCATAATAAAAAGACATCAGGTGCAGTTCTGTAAATTCTTACTTCTGGGTGAGTTCTCATGATTCCTGTTTTGTCACTTCAATTTGTCACTGACTTGAATGGAGCTACACCTAGTGCATAAATAAAGCACACCTGTAAGTCTTTGCAAGACTGGGTCCTACAGGAATAAATTTGTTTTAAATCACAGAAACATCTCCCATAAACAATACTTTGAAGGCTCAGGCACTCATATTTGCACCTGAAACAAAGAAATAATCAGAAACATTTGGAATACCATTTTGCAAAGTTTCCTTTAGGACACTAAGCCTTGTTCTGTGTAACTCCATTTCTCAGAGTCTAACAATTTTGCTGGCTGTTGGCAAAGCTTTTCAACCCCTATAAGACTCTTTCATCTCACAAGCTTAACCTGATGTTTAGAGACCTTGACAAATGCAGACCCTTTAAAATATTTAAGCTGATGCTGGCTGCATGCAAGTCTTGCTGCATTACCACAAAAATGTTTAATGAGAAATTAAGTCCATTTTGTTTACAAAGCATTAATGAGAATATTCATATGCAAGAACACTCAGCTTCACAAATATGACCTGTATTCTCATTCACTTCACAATTGTTAGCATGTTTCCCAGCAAAGATTGGGTGTGAAGTTTCCTACTAAAAAACTGAGATGTGTTTAAGGTACTTTCTTCCCTTGCATTCAACACAAAACATTATATGAGTTGAGTCCATATGTCAAAGGGCAGATAACTGCAGAATACTGAATAAATCATTTTGAATTCACTCTTCCAAGGAAGCTCATGTTTTCAAAGAAGTTAATTTATTTCAAATGAAATTTTAATCTAAATCATAGTATTTCCTTCTAATGGAAAAAGTTTTATTACTGATGGACTGCTGTGTTTAGTTTTCTTACAGCTGTATCTAGGAGAGAAAGAAACCCTGCCTACCACCACCTGCTTGCAGTCAAATGCAAAATTACCAGTCAGCTGCCTTTGATCAAAATGGAAATGGGAGAGTTTCCAGATGACCAAAGAGTCAAAAGACTGGTTATAACATTAAGTTCAAGCCAGCACCCCAAAAATTTTGCTGATAGTAGAAGACTAGATGTTATTGCCAAAACAACCTAAAGTTAAGTGCCTACAGCTCAGCTACTGACTGGAAGAGGGCTCTATCCCCAGCTGAAAGATGGAGATGGGAAGGAGGCACTCCTGCCTCCTCCCATAAGGAGCCTGCAGAGCTCCCTGAAGCTGTTCTGAACTTAACTCCCCTCAGGGGCCCAATTCACTCCTGATATTGTCAATACACCTACCATGTGCTGATGATATCTAGGCTCAGCAGCACAACAAGCAGGCTATATACTCCTTTGAACACACAGCTAGAAGAGGGATATATTAATAGCACTGTCACTCTCTACTTATAAAATGGTAGAGGTCAGGCTCTTTGCCAGGGAGACCAACATATCTTGCCTCTCAGAGGAGTGCTCCAGCTGTCTGTGAACAGGCTGCCACCAGGCAGAAAAGAAAATGAGATTCAAAGAGTGACTATGCAAGAAAAAACAAGTCTGTGGCTAGGGCATTACTCAGAGAGATGCGGATATTCCAGTTCAGGTTTCTGCACCAGGAATTGCTCATTGTGCCCTAAACAATTATTAGGCAAAATGCATAAGCAACACCATGGACAAAAGAATTATTTGTTCCCCCCTTATTCTCTTTACTTCTCCCAGCTCTTATACTGGATGTGACAGACAACACAGAAATTTTCAGTTCCCTTGAAGTTGCAAAATTGAGCACAAAGACTAACTAGAAAATTAGAATAAAAGAATGTACCATTATCCTCAAACCCATCTCTATTGTTAATCCTTCTACATTTCTGTTTGCCATTGAAGTAGAGAGTATTCCAGAAGATGATTGCCTACAAAAGACTGAAGTTCATTCCAGATGACAAGATTCAAAGGTATCCCAATCCAGGATCCAGATTGAGAGCTATACTGGGACAGAAGTAGCTTTGCTTGCAAAAGAAAACACAGGTCAGAATACATGATAACTACTCTGAGTGAGGTAATTGAATCTAAAGTCAGACGTTTCACCACAGAAAGCTGGTTACTTTAACACAGGTATTGGAAGAAAACATCTGGATGGATTCTAAGTATGCTTTCAGGGTAGTGCATGCTCTCAGAACAATTTGGAAGGAGAAGTGTTTGTTAGGAGCACAAGGTACATCAATCAAACACCGGGCACAAACATTACACTTACTGGAAGCAGTAAAAAAACCAGCTGAAGTTGCTACTAAGCACTGTAGAACAAACTAGACAATTAAAATGTGGAAATGGGCCAAAATCTGAAAATTACTTGACCGACAGGGTAACTAAAGAGGCTGCAGAAAAAGACATCCACATTTTGGTTCTGCAACAAGAGATTAGTCTACCAGATATTAAGCCAGAATATAGTGCAAAAGATTGTCAGTTAATAGAAACACTGGAAGCTTGATTTTGCCCCAGTGGACGGGCAGTCACCCCTCCTTGACAAGTAATAGTTCCCAAGATAATTATGAGAAAAATAGTAGACAGCACGAGTTTACACACTGGAGTGAAGAAAAGTCTTTAAAGCACTTAAAAAATATAGTGATTAGCTCCAAAGACTCAAAGTGTGGCACATGCAAAAGAAATAATCCCAATACGGAAAACAAAGTGGTAACAGGGACTATCAAATCTGGTAACTCCCGAGGAAATTATTGGCAAATTGAATTTACAGAACTTCCACATATAAAGAGAGCTATAAATATCTTTTAGTCTTAGTGGATACCTTTTCTGGGTTGCCTGAAGTGGTTCCCTGTTACACTAACACAGCAAAAGAAGTAAATATGTTGCTAAATCAAATAACTCCACGCTTTGGAGTTCCTTTAGGAATGTCATAAAACAGAGGGTCTCATTTTACAGCAAAATAGTGGAACAAGTTAGCAAGGCTTTGGGAATTCAGTGGGAATTACATACTCCCTACTGACCACAAGCTAGCAGAAAAGCAGAAAGGATGAATTACACTATTAAGCTGCAGCTCAGTAAAACATGTCAAGAAACCTCATTGACTCGGGTACAAGCACTCCTAATTGCTTTGTTGAGAGTTAGGATCCAGCCTAAGGACACAGAAAAGCTAAGCCCCTACCAACTGCTCTATGCTCAGCCCTATCAAACTCCACACATCCCAAGGGATGTGCATGTTAAAGGTGGGGCAGGACCTCAACAACCACCTCATATCTTTAGGTAAAACACTAAATTTATGGCAGGATTTTAGGCAGGCAGTTGTGGTCACCAGACTGGTGGGACTGGACGCACCAGCACACAAATCCCAACCATGGAACTGGGTGTACCTTAGGGACAGGGATCCAGCACCTCGCCAGCCAAAGTCAAAGGGACCCTACCAAGTACTGTTAACCACATGCACCACAGAAAAACTGAACAGTAAAGGACTTTGGGTGCCATATTCTAGAATCAAAAAGATGTCAGCTCCAGGGACAATGGAATTATTGTCCTCAACACAAACAATGAGGAAAGAGAATGAGTAATCTTTTAACTAAAGTATTATTTATACTTATGATTTGTACTTTGATAGCTAATCAAAATCTTTGTTCACCAAAGAGACTTCTAGAGTTTCACCAAGGAATTAATCATGAAAATTCTTATGAAACTTTAAAGATTAAAGTAACTAAAATATCAAATGTAAATAATTGCTGGATATGTTCTCAAATAATGTTGGGAGGAACAGGGTTCCCTTGGATGGTCCACCCTATGGGGTGGCAAGAACCTTGCAAATGGGCTATGACTTTTAATTGAATCAGTTGAAGTGAAGGAATAGTTAAAGAAAACTTTGCAATAGAACAAATAAACGCAATTATAAATTTAACAGGATTTAGTAACATTCACCTTAGGAAGAAACCTAAAACTCCTGTAGTTAGAGGTCATGAAGTGAAAGGATTTATATGCTTTAATTTTACTCAAAATATAAATAAAAATATACTTGGAGTGCTGAAACAAATCAATGTCAGTATTATACCATTCCCAGCTGCAATGCCACAATGAAACTCCATCAGTCTCATCGTACCAAGCACACAGAGGAAGCACACGTAGGAACCATAGATCCACCAGCAGTGCAACAGTGGGAAATAGGAGATCACACCTCTGATCCTGGGAATGGGACCTACTGGATATGCAGAGACAATGACTATAAACAGCTTCCTAAAGGATGGTTTGCTTCCTGTTTCCAAGCAGTATTAATGCCTCCCCTTAAGGTACTCTGGCAACAACCACAAGGAAGACCTAGGGCCACGACACAATTTTCCATCCAGGGAGTCCAGGATGACCCACAATAAACGCCTTTGATTTTGGGAAGCAAAAGATTACAGTTCACTCTATGTCCAACGTGTGCTGCCTCGCACTATGGAATTTATACTAACAAGCTAAATAAATTATTAGAAGAAGTGATGAATGATACTATTAAAATATCAAATAGCACATCCTAGGAAGTCCAACAAACACAAATGGTGGCTGTACAGAACTGCATAGCCTTAGATTATCTGCTTGCTAGCCAGGGAGGAATATGTGCTGTTTTAGGACAAGAGTGTTGCACTTACATCAGTGATGGGTTTGAAGCCCAACAGACAGGAACCTCCCAATAGAAAGAGCAGCAGACTGGCAGAAAGAGGAACATTCTTCTTGGTAGGACTGTCTTACTTCATGGATACCAAACTGGAGACTGCTACGAAATGCCCTCATGGAAGTCACTGTAATTGTTGTAGTTGGTGTACTTGCTTGTATTATGATTCAATGTTATAGATGTTGTAATGCTTTGTGCTGGAAAAGGAAGTATTGAGACTTGTCTTGAGACAGTCTCAAGAAAAGAGGGAACTTGACAGACAACACAGAATAAAAAACTTTCAGTTCCCTGAAGTTGCAAAATAGAGCTTAAAGACTAGCTAGAAAATTAGATTAAGGAATATAAAGTAGACACACAGGATGTTACATGTAGTTGGAAGCAGTAGATAAACAGATATTAAGAAACTTAAGTGGTTTTTGTGGCAAAGTTATATAACAAGAAACAACAGTGTATGCCCTAAGAGAAGTTCAAGGCAAGGTCATTTACAAAATTGGGAGCTCTCAGAAATATGACCACTTTAGAACATTTTAGATGACCTTCTAGGACCATAAAAGGTCCAGTAAGAGGCAAAGGCAAGTAAATTAGTTCTATGAAAAGGGATGTTTATTTATTAGCTAGGAAGCATATTGTAATGAATGGGTACAATCACAATGGATTGAATACTGTTGCAAAGTTTCACAACATGCATTGGATCAGAGGAAAAATCCTCCAAATATGTCCAGTGTTGTAATAAAGAATGCCTGCTTTCTAATACTTCAAATTGTGTCAGAAATTTGGACTATTTCTATAACAGAGGGCCCAGCTCAAAATTCAGAAATCTGCATACCTCAACTGGAGGCTGCATAGGAATAATTTTCCCACTCAAATAAACCCTTTGCAACAAATCTCTTCCCTTGCCATCTCCCTTCTCTTTGTAAGAGTACATTCACAACAGCACATTTTACAGAAGTTTCCAAACACAGCTGAAGCAACAGAGAGAAGATCTTCCTCTGCATGTGACTGCACATGTTGAACTGTTTGTGGTACAGTAAGTGACAGCTGTTATCTGTCATTTATTGCTTTGACCATGCCAAGAATAAAGTACTGTGTTTTTTCCCTTCTCTTAGAAAGTTGATTTAAATTCCATAGGTGTAAGCACAAGCCATTCTGCTAATCTTAGTATGCCAGGTACGTCAGAAGAAACGTGGATTCATCTGCATGTGTGAATTCAGATGTTTAAAATACACTCATCACCATGCACTTAACAGCTACCTTCTCCAGCATGCCTCTGTCAAAGGAGTGCACAAAATGCAGTCACTACAACAGAACCTATTTATTTTCCTTATTAAACCATTTTTGCTTGGAGACAAGGTGATAAAGTTGAATAGCCCTCTAAAATTTGCTAGGTAACAGAAAGACTGTTTAATCTTTGCAGACTCCTTTGTGGAGAGTTTGATGATTCTTTTGCATTTTTATATTCCTTTGTACACATGCATGTCAAAGGGCATTGTAAGTATCCACAGACCACACAGCAGTTTTACCAAACTATGAAATACCTTTGCTTCACTGGGCTGTATAGTTCTATGGACAAACAGATATCAAGATGTCAGAAGACTTTCACTGGGGTGCATCAGAAATACAAATTTGTATGTGACCAGAATAATGTTCAAAGGCCCAAAGACAGTGAAGACTTGGTAAGTATTAAAGAGATCTAATTATAAACCAACATCAACAAAATGCACTTCAATGGATCTCTGAAACAAAGGCATTTAATTAATGAAATTCAGAAATACAGAGGAGATGTTGCACAAATATGGCAGGAAATTTGACAAATATCAAAGTATGTGCTTAAGGAAAGCACAGCATTACACATTCCTCCAAACTGCATGTGCACAAAGTTTGTAGAGTTAGATTTTTGACATTATTCCAAACTGAGCAATTCACTCACCTCTCCTGAGCTCACATTTCTTAGAAAATGCACTTTGCAGTTCTGGGAAATGACTATTTATAAAGTACAGCCAAGGCATTGAGATGTCTAGGCAAAGCTGGGATCACTTAAGATTATACAGCACCTTCCACAATAAAGAACTTTGCTACGCTCTCCAGCCTGTGTCAAAATCCTTCAAACACCAGCAGAGTTAAATCACCTCTGATGCAGAGTACAATGCACATTTATCAGCCCAAATCAAGGTTCCCTAGTTGTTATATAAGTGAGAATGAACATAAATTTAATTAAGCAAAGTGAAGCAAAATATTTACTTCTGTTGAAGTAGTACCTTTAAATAATGATGATCTTTTTTCTCATTTGTAAAGAAAGAACAGACATACTCCCCTAATAACCACCAGGAACAGGGTCCACTCCAGATAAAAACTTGAGTGGAAAATGACTTCCTCTGAAGTCAGTAGCAACAGGAGCTAGAGCTAAACATACCCGTAAGTTTTAAACATACAGCAAGAAATTATTCCAATGCAAAGTAGAACTTGAGAAAGAAATGTTGTAGTTAGAGCCAGAAATTTAAATATATATGTAAGGATGGGAAAAAACAGTTAAAAAAATGGGACAAAAGCCAGGTGCATACTCAACAAAAATGGAATGGCAAAAATGCCAGGGAAAAATCATCAGTAAAGGTGTGATAGAAAGTTAAGTAGAAAACTAACCATAAATCTTCTTATCCTGTTACAACACCAAGCTGTTTATCTCTCCAGTTGTCTAAAGGTTGTCTTTTTGTTAGAAAGACAGAACAAAATAATGATTTTGCATTGATCCTCATGAAGAGCCCTAAGAGACAGAATCAACAAAATTAGTTTTAACTGTTGAGTACAAATGTGGGCCAGAAAAGACAGAAAAGAGGTTAAAGACCATTAAGGGTGTCAGCAGCATTCTAGTCAGTGTGCCTTAATGAAATTCTCTGAAAGGTATTCAAGGAAGCATCTTGGGTCACCAGCACTTGTTTTTCATGTTTTCCACTGCTTGAGATTACAACAGACTGTAAAAAGCAAACAAACTCCTTTTCTTGCTTCAAAAGTGGGGGTAACCAACAAAAGTAGGAAAATTTCATCCAGCTTGGGAACTGCTTAGCAAATTCCTGGTGGTACTTGAGAACACACTATGAAATAGTAGCTTGTGTTCACCTCATCCTTAGGACTGAGGGCTAACCAGCTAAGAAATATCATTCGAAGAGGTGAGGTAGCTTCAAAGAGTTAAATAGAATCATCAACACCAAACTGGCTTATTTCCCCTGAAAAACCTCATGGAAAAACCAGATTTGTCAGTTAAATTCTAACCAGTGATCTAAAGAATGTCATGGTAAGATAGCTATGGATTAGCTTTTAAACTATTTAAATTATTCACCAAATATTGAACAAAGCATTTAAACTCCTTCAATATTCAATAACTGCTACCCCTCAGCAACACCTGTATCTGCCAGGGCTGAAAGTTCCACATCTGGTAGAGAATCAGACAGCACAAAATCCCTCCATCCTACTGCAGTTTTGCAATAAGGCAGTGAAGATGATAAAACTAAAGTGCATGCACAAACAGACAATGTCCCACTGCACTAAAAGCAAACATGAGGCTCTGTACCACAAACCACAGGTGATGCTGGAGGTGGAACATTTGTCCTTGATCCCAGTCTCAAGTGGGAGGCAACCACTGCCATCAGCTATTGATTTTCCACCATATTGCAGACCGTGGCCCTTCACTGGAAAATGTTTTTTCCCAGTCACAAGCCATCACCCGCAAGGGTATCGCTCAACTTGGAGAGCAGCAAGCAGAGCATTATCCAACACTTTCTGCCTTCACACCGAGCAGATCTCTGCCTCCAAGAGCACCTTCCCTTTGACAGGCAGGTTACTTCAGAAGAAAGGACATGGGGGGATAGCATCCATCAGCTCCTGGCTGAGACCAAAAGCTAAGAAGGAATGAAAAGGTATCTGAATTTCAGGTGTACCCTCACCAGGGATTTGACTCTTTGCCCTGCAGCAGACTAGAAATGCTCACTCAGTTTAAAGAGTAGTCTCCCATTCTCCCCTATCTCTTACCTAAACTTCACAATTCTCAGTTATGAGCTCATACAGCAGCAGAGCAGAGCCACATGCATAGAATTCATGAATATCAAAAAGCCAAATGCAATTACGTGGGGTCAAGCATGTTGACAACATCCTGGAACATTTTCTGTTTACAATGCAAATGTTTTGTTTGACAGCACCACTGCAGAGATTGATAATGATGATCCATCACTACAGTACTGTTTATTAATGTTCAGTGAGAATTAATGTGAAGTTGAGTGGGTATAAAATGATACTTTCTCGTTTTCACTTGCTTGCACATTGGACCATTAGTAATGCTAAGTTGCCTTCACTTGTTTCTCACCTTTTTCTACAAACCAAATATCCTCTAGTCCCACAATAGTAGCCCACTCCATCCTCTGCTTGTGGCCATCTGGCAATTCTATGATTGTCTCAGTCTCCATTCCAGTCTGTACAGTGAGAACAAAGATGAGTTTATTTGCTCCTAAAAGAAAAAGGCAGACCATATTTTCTTTTATCATCAGCAAAATTTTCTTCATCAGTTTCAGATGGATAAGGATGTGGATTATGCGCTTGTTTTCATCCCCAAGCACCTTTTGCACGAAGTATCCTCTGCTCTATCCCTAAAATTAGCCAAATGAAATATTTTCAAAATGTGAGGATTGAAGAATCAGAAAGATTTCTTGAACTTTCACAGTTACAGAGATCATGCTACAATTAACTGCTATTTCAAGAGAAAAACAAAGCATTGAATAATTGTGTATTTATGCTTCTTTTTCTATATGTATTCACACAAGTGCTTTGCCTGGACCCTTGCATGTTTCGTGAGGTATGTGGATGCAGGGGTAGGGTTCCTCAAGAAGAGCACACATTCAGCAAAGCAGCAGGATAAAAATATATTAACTTACTACTAACTTAGTCTGGAGATTGGATTTAGCAGAGTGAACTTGACAGATATTTCTTTCCATTTGAATGTTCATTCGATTTCCAGAGCACATGCATTAAAGGATTTCCATTTTATAGTTAAAACCAATGTTTCCTACATTAAAAATTCCACTATAAAAGCCTAATACCACATGCAAGATACAATGATTTTTTCATCTCTTACACTGGGCAGAATAACTGTATATAATTATGACCTGGCTGAAGAGTTTTCATCTTCTAAGCCTTCCTGCATATTTACTCTTACTATGCTTCCACAGTCTATTGATATTTTTACTTGCATATCTATTGAGAAGTAATTATCTCCAAAGGGTAGAGAAATGATCAAGAAAATAGAATGCAAACTAAACTACAGTCCTTAACATTAAGGCTGCCAGTCAAATCCTCTTCTGAGCACATGCATGGTGCTAGCTTTGCAGCTAAGCTGTGAGGTACCAGTGTTAAGCTCCAATTCTCCTTAAAGAACAACACACAAACACAGTTCTCTGCATCTCAGGCTCTCTTCTGTGCCTTTATGGGACAAGTTGTGCATATGACAGAGCCTCCTGAGGTAATTCCTCTTGGACAGCCATTGTTCCCTCACTTCCTCATCACCTCTCCTGCGAGCTGGAACGCACAAGCTGCTGGGGCTGCTCCTGAGATCTCAACAGGCAATGGCTTTTCTGCTCCTGCCTGGCGTGATGAGAAAGGCTGGAAATCAAAGAATCTGAACACAGGCTCATTTAAGCAAGCTCCAAAATCCCTTTAAAGCTATAGGGGACAGCATAAAGCCAGTAACAGTCAGTGTTACAACCTTTAAAGCATCCACTGCTGGCAGAAGGTTGAGGATTTCCAGCAGGGATGCTGCCATTCAGAACTGGAGGTGATTTTTATCTCCTCATGTAACAACCACAAAGAATGAACAAAAGTGAATGCAGGCAACATTTAAATTATAAATTGAGTTTTACACATAATTCTAGTTGTGTAACACACATTTCTTCACAATGATAATGCCAGTGTTCAACAGGATCTATGCATAGGACAGATATTAGGCTTTGCTAGCTGTATTTGAGAAAGAAATTATCACACAGCATTTTTTAACCAATAGAGTTCAATATTAAATTTGAGTACATTCTGTGATGGTAGCTGAGCTGTGATTCCTGAGACTCTTGTTTTGCTGAGCAGGTGGAGTTTAAATCAATAGCAGGGGCATTCTTCTCCATCTTCCACCTTCAGCTGCCTTTGCTATGATTTTTCACTTTCTAAAGGAAAATAGTAATATGAAAAGCCACTACAGATTTTAACTCAGAATTCTTAAAAAGCAAAATTATCAAGAAAACATATTTATGAGGAATCTTTGATTTTGTGAACCAAACACGGGGAAAATACTTTCTGTGTGCTGCAGGCTTGATTCCTCCCTCTTGGATTTTTTTTGCACTGAGTGGAAAGACGATGAAGAAATGGACTGCATCAATTGTTTGCTATGTAATCTAATCAACTGATCCACTTCTGTCTTGTTTTATTTAAAATTGAAGCATGATATTAAAAATTAACATCCCAGAATTATTTCAGTATCACTTTTAGTCTAGTAATTGAGATTTCAGTAACTAAGAAGTCCTTCTCTTTCCACATTCCTTATAGTAAGAAATAAAGCAGTAAAGAACCTTTTGTTGAATTCAAGCATTTTATCTTCCCTGTACATAATCCTTCAAGGACCAACAATACCACACAACCATGTCAGACTGTAGGTAGGATCCAAAATCAGGCAGCAGCCTGTACAGAGTGCTTGACATGTGAGAAAAGCCTGTCCTGTCCATGCTTCAAAATTTTCTAGTTGATAACGCTGCTTAGGTTTAACATCTTGCCAGTTCAGACGGGCAAAAATCATTACAGTACAAACCCTGTTCTGCCATTACTGGCTCTGAAAGTCATTATGTGAAGGAACAAGACAAGGTGATGTGAGTACAAACTGATGGTGTATTTAAACTCTACTGATCCCATGTTAGGCACAGACCTGTCTTGCTTAATTGGACAGCATGTACATGCTTAACAACAGACACATGTACTTATATAACATGTAAAACCCAAACCTTTTCAAGTGATCCAAGGCACTTTCCATTCATATAGTCACCCTCTTTTTAAACAAGTAGTAACTGACAGCACTTTTTTCTGTTTCTCACAGGCTCCTGGACTGCACAGACAGCACTTTTTTCCAAGTTGCACTCGCTGGTGCAAGTTTGTCTCTTATTTGCCAAACCTGGAGAACTCTCTTAGAAACCAAACCCCCTTAGGACTACCATTCACCAAATCTAAAGCACACAGACGGATCCAGAGCTTAGTATGAAGTATTCAACTATTGCATCCCTGCCTCTGGAAAAGGTCACAAAGTAGGACAGCATCGTGACTTGCACAGAGCAGTTCTACCATCCTCAAGACAATATCCAATGTCCCTGACTCAACATCCAGCTAATCTCACACTTTGGCAGGAAACCAGTAAGTCCCAGGCAGGGTTTTATGAGGCTACCTTGGGTTCATTTCTGAGGAAGTTTTAGTATCTCTCTGCCAGGTCACACTGTCCTGGGCTTATCAGAGCTCTAAGGAGCACAGCAAGGCCTGTATCCCCCCAGCTACCATTCTGCTGACTCTATGTGAGTTTCTCCATGAACACGTGAGAGAGAAAAGGAAAGAAAATGTCCTGGGGTTATGATGCTGGTATTCCCATTGTCTGTCTTATTGCTCAGAAATGGTTCTTGTAGTTTTAAGCTAGGTTGAGAGAGAGAGACAGAGAGAAAGAGAGAGAGATAGAAATAGAAAAAGAAAGAGAAAGAGAAAGAGAAATGGGGAGTAGGGAGTTTTTCTTGGCTTTTGCTGGTTCTCCTCATTAGCTATAGCAAGAAAGGTTTTTCCAGGGCCATTTTTTTTCTGGAACTGTTCTGCTTCTTTCTGGTCCATAAAACCAGGACAATCACCCTGGGGATCTCCCAAGCTGCTCTGTGACCTGGACACTGGCTCCAAGCCCCAGAGGGATTGAAAGATACTGAGTCAGCCAAGCCACACCCCACAAAAATACTCTCTCTGAACCACAGAAGGACTTTCTGAATTTACCATCTCTTCAGAACAACAAGAGTTTTCATTGTTTAATATTATTCACTTTTTCATGCTTGCAAATACTTTGCTTGTTAAATAAACAGTTTTTTCCCACTTTTCTCTAAGGAGATGATCTCCTGAACTGCTTGGGGAAGGGGCTGCTGAATTGTGCCCTTTAGGGGAGCATCCTTTAGGAATTTCTCTTCCAAATTTGCCCCAAAGCAGGAAAGAAGAGAATGTTTTACTGACAGCACGTGACTAGTTAGAGGTAGGCATGAAGCACTGCCTCTCATTTGTGTTTGCTGCTGGCAAGGGTTGATCAAATATGCAAAAAACTCAAGTTGTCAAACATTCTCTATTGACCTCTATTATAATATGAAAATAATTGCTTGACATGTCCACCTTCAAATCCTTGGCTTTCTGAAGTTATCATGATTCTGACACCAACAACAGAAATAACATGACTAAACAAACTCCCCAAACCATTTCATATAGACCTGAAGCTTTAACATCAGCTTCATCTAATAGCTGAGTGATTGAACTCAGACTTCAAAGGAAACACAGATAAGGATCTAATTGTGCTGGCACCATTTGCAAGCACCCTACTTTTGCTCATCAGCAGGTTTGCAGAACTGGAGAAAAGACTGTGAACAGAATTCAATGTGGAGATTAACTGCAGAAGGACAAAAACCCAGCACACTTTTTTTGTTGCTTTTCAGCATCATTTTCTTCCTATACAACTAAAATACAAAACTCAATTTACGAAAATTAAAGCAGAGTGAAGAAGGAATGAGAGACAGAAATTAAGTGTATCCTAGAAATTTGACATTTGACCAATAGTTATGGAAATGGATTTGCTACCCATATGGTAATTATGTTTTCAAATTATATCATAATTATTCAAATGCAACTGACCTTGCCATGTATAACTCTTAAGAACTGCATGTACAGTAGAAAGAACAGATTTTAGACTGTTTGCAAGCTGAAAGTTGATTATGTTGAAACATTGCATACTGAGGAATAATGTGTTCTGACTCAGTGAGAATGAGCTGACTGGAAACAAGGTGAGATCCTAATTAAAATCTGTGAAGCACCTGGAAATTAGAAAGTGATTTAAGTCCAAAGTGTCATTATTATCAATGTATGAACACATATCTCTTTGGGGGTGAGAACATATATGAAGAACATAGCTAGTAGTTCTTTATTCTCTAGACCCTTTAGCCTATCTATGAATTCTCCACTGATGTGTCTCATATTAAAGATTTATTTTTTTTCTACCAATTTCTAGACTTTTCTAAAGAGATATTATTTTCTTCTGCATATTTGGAAAAGTTACTTTCAAGGCAGATAAATTACCATGTTGCAGTCAGTCTTAAAATGCATCGAAAAATACCTTTCAAATACACAATCAGACATAATAGGGTTTAGTAAAGCTTCACATACACTGATGGATGAAACAGATACATGGAAAGCCATATTAAGTCAGATATCAAACTAAACAAGAGTTGTCATAACTGTCAAGGTTAAAATGCAGATTCTGTTCTGTCGCACAAGAAACTTACAGTGAATGTCATCTTAACATAGCTTCTTCTCTGCTAGTCATGTGTGATTCAGGATACTATATCTATTCAGCACAATACTCAAAAGACCTGTTTGTTCCAAAGTCAATTTCAGGCACTGGTAAGTGTTCTGTATTTCATTTGAAACAGTCTGTGCTTGTTTAAACATTGTTGCTTGTTCTACAAAAACTCTTCTCCTAGGCTCATTGCTACAGTAATTGCATGCACCCTGGTTGTGTCTTAAAAAAACAAAGTATCTATGAATAAACAAACAAACAAACCCACAAAAAACCAAAACTGAACCCACCATACTCTGTGGCTTACTCCCTCATCAGAGACAGAAAAATGTGTGTGCAACACAGCACAGCAGTACAGCACAAAGGGAGACTGCATATACATTCCAAAATGCATGCACAAAAAGGTGATACTGTGGCCCTTACTTTGGGTAGGTGCTCACTACCAAGGTGTGACTTTATCACCAAATGAATTAAACTCCTGGAAAATGCAATCTTCAACCCACATGTAGAAAGATTCATTATCTTCGAGTGTTAGGGTTGCTGACCCTGGTTGGCCTCCCACATCTTCACAATGAAATCTTTTGGGTCTCTCAGCCCCATAGGGCCCAAAATTTGAACTTGATTAGTACTGAGTAGGGTAGAAATACACAGAATGTCAATGGCCCATGGCAGTGAAAATAATTCAGTACTTAATACCAACTGGACCATTCCATGCACATCATCACACTGTGGTACTCTATCCAGGAACAAAGGTTCTCAGCAACAAAAGCTAAAAAAGGACAGAACATTTTGTGAGTGTAACAATAAGGTTTCGAGTGCACACTGTGTGCTGCTGAAGATAGCTAAGCTAGAGACTATCAAGATTGTCTGCATGGTATAAAAAGCAATCAGTGAAAAAATACAAAACACTAAACAAAATCAAGCAGTGTTGCCCCAGAATCCAGTTCCAAATCCTGTCCTGTCCTCCCCTGACACTTGAGTAGTGTAAGCTAGTACTTGGCTGCACCACAGGAGGAAATTGCTTATTACATTTCCCATTATACTTTTGTAACTATGTATGAAAATAGGGATGCCATCTATAGATATGAAGCATTGCATAATGACAGCCTACAAACATAATATGTCACCAGAGGAAAAAACAAAGATGACAAGGAGGTTGTAAACAACCTAAATCAATCCATTGCAAGGATAATAAGAACCATCCTCAAAGTCACCCTTCCAGGGGTAAAGCCAATTGTTCATAATTTGTAACTGCATCTAAACACTTACTCTGGGAGGCAGGGAAACATGTGCATCACCTTTTGATGCCAAAATGAGCAGAGTCCCCATTATCCCACCCAAACAAGCCACAGCACTAACAGTGAACAATCTGCATGAACCATAGGTGTTAACATTTTCAGTACTTCCCTGTGTGTTTGATGTGTACCCACAGCTCATCACAGATATTTTTAGAGAAATCTTGAATTGCTCATCAGTGTATAGGAACACATACCCATAAGATGCCATGGAAATATAGGGATGTATCAAGTGCTTTCAGGTCAACTTCAATGTATGCTGTCCACCAGTGCCATGTCTGTTCCAGCCACCTACACAGAAGTCTACAAGGTGGACTTTCAGGATGTGAGAAAGCAGACTGGGGAAAATGCCAGGTAGGGCTTGATTGACATGGAGCAGATACTGCAATTAGTTGGAATTAATGGTCATCCTTGCTACTGCTACTATTTTATCATCACCATCAAGAACTAGTCTGAGAAGGACAACACAGCACTACTAAGCAGGCGAGCTGAATGGGCAAACCCAACAGCTAAGAGTGGCACGAATTATAAAACTTAGGAAAAAAACTGGATGACTTAGAACAAGAAAAAAAGAAAGGCAGATCTAACTAATTGCTTATCAGTAATTTTTCAGTAATTTTCTTGAGAAGTTTTCATTCTTTAGATGAAGAACCTCAAAATTTGTGAAAAATCTAAGGCAAAATTTGATATTGAAAGCTAAAAAGCATAAGATGGTAATGTTGGCTGCCTGATATTGTCTATCACATATTAGGGAAACATGGCACAATCCTTTTTTTTCTCCCACAATCAAAACTTACTACATTTCATTTTTTACAATTCAATTCATTACACATACACGCTGCAAATTACATTAGAAAATTTTGGTATCATACCACAAAAGGTACCAAAGGAGAACTGATCACTGGAGGACTTCCCAGACAGTTTAATACAAAGATTTTAAAGGAACTGAAAGACTATGCAAGTTTCAACCTCAGAACCTTTAGTTATGTATATAGTCCATAGTAAAAGCAATGGGTGTGAACATTGAGTTAAACCAACTTGGGCTAATGTAGTAATTGCTTAAAAGCTCCCTTCTTCAGGATACACTGGGAGGTTTTAAATGAAAAATGTTACAGCACTGCATTGAGATCCTCAAACTAAAAATAATGAAGTAGCAAAAGACCTATCTGCAGTAAAAACCCTAAATCAATTTATGAGTCCTATACAAACCTTTTGAAGCATCCACAGTAGCTGGGGATGCAGAGACAGGGAGATTCCTCTTTCTTTGTCCTAAAGATAGTCACACAGGCCAGTGCATTCCTCACCAGACAGGAATTCTGTCTCAAAACAAGGATTTAGTGAGCAGAAACAAAACATGGCCTAAAGAGCCATCATAGGATGAATTGAGCCCCAGCAGTTCAGATGAACAGCACTTTTTTTACAGCTAGACTACTGAAAAGTGGATGCCAGAGCTAAGTGTTCCTGACACAAAACTACCCTGTTGCACCTGTTTGAGAGGACAACTGACAGCCAAAAACCTAGTTTAAATTCAGATTCAAAGCCACGGCCTTCAACGTACTGGGTTAGGAAATAAAAGAATATCTATAGGCAACATATTACAGAGTACTTTTACCTTCACACACAGACACCTGTTACTACAATGCTGAACACGGCCATCAGTTAGGTAAGATCTAAAAAATTGATGGTCCTGCTATAACACTAAATGGTGCAAAAATGCCAAACATCAGCTGAGGAACAATACTCTTAGCTAAATCATCAATAGGAACCTATTTCAGAGCAGCTCTTGAATAACTTGAACAGAGACTTTCTGAAGACCTTTTCCAAGCAAAGATTTTTCTTTCCCAGATCATAAAGGTAGGACTGGAAAATCCATTCATTTTGCCTTTATTTAAATAATTCAGTCTATCAACTAAAGTGGTTGTGGCAGTCTCCTGCCAGGACTGAAAGACAGGGTGATAAGCTTCACACAGCTAATTACAGCAGCAACCATCCTAAATCCTCTCAGAATCTATTTCATAGAAATATCACTTTTCAGTGGAATAATTACCTCTTACATGCCCAATCCTATTCCTGACATGCTTATTTTAATGCTCTGACATTTTAATGCCATCTGCCTCCAAGAAGCCCAGCCTGACACGCTGTCAGAACTCAATCCACGCATCATCTTCCCACTCCCCATCATTTCACTCTTCCCCTGAATACAGAGGAATTGCTTCTCCAATGCCCAGTGTTATGATTTACCATTTGGCAGCATGAGTTAGGAGATGCCTCTCTAAGCAAACCACAGCAATTCTCAGCCTATTTGTACATGTTGTGACCATGGTTTCTGTAAAGTGAAGAGGAATCAAAGCCATTGCTCTTGGAAGCACCAGCTCCCTTCAGATCATGTTTTCTGAGTCATTTGTGTATACAACAGAAATAATGCACAGTCCTGTTTTCTCCTTCTGCTAACCCACTGCACTGAAGGAAAAAATCTCTAGTCTCACCTCCAATCAGCAAAGGGGCAGGTTTGACAAAATAATAAAGTACCTTCAGGCATACAGGACTAGCTGATGCTCTTATCTTCCCTTTCTAATACCTTGCCTATAGACAGAGTGAAGAGGAAGAGGTACATACATCAGAGACAAAGAATTGTCTCAGACAACTTATATGGTAGGAACAGATTTTATTTCCCTCCTGCCCTCTGTTTGTTCACCTTATTGTTCCCTCATTTTGTATTCCCTGATTCCTTTCCTAGGTCTAGTGATTGACAACATATATTGTCCATTTCTATCAGGTCTGGAAGATCACTGCTGTGTCAGTGCTTCCCTCCCTGCAGGCTGTCACTAACAACTTTTGTGAGTTGACATTTCTCACAAAGTCAGCAGAACTGTACTCTGCACAACTGGTTGCCAGGTGCTCATATATAAATATTTAATTGATATGTTTTTGTTTTGTAGCAACAACTCAAAAAAGCACAGATGGAATGATATCAAACCCAGAATAAATAAGACTAGTTTATTACATATAAAAAGAATAAATCATCTCTTTAGAGATCACTTTCATTTCTTTGTATTTAAAAAGACATCGATTAAGCATCCTTCCACAAACATCACATGGATTTCCAAAAATCCCAACCAAGCTAAACCAAGAAAAAAGAGGAGGCCGTGTTTAGCATTCAATGCACTTCTAAACAGAGTCATTTGGGAGCCTTCATCACTAACATAATTTTTCAAGCATTAGTATTAAATTAATCATAAAGAAAGGGAACCCCATACCTCCTTAATGTTTACCATAAATTAAAACGTAGGAAAAAGAAAGAGACATGCTCAACAAAGAATATTGACTTAAAACACTTCTGCAGTTTGCTTCAGGACTACTACCATACATTTCTGTATAAGTTACAGTACATTTTGTTCAAAAGACAGGACTAAACAGGGAATGGTCTTCTGGGGAAAGCTCTCAAGCCTGCTCTGGGCACTCAGCATGCTTGGGTGAAGCTCTGAAACACCTCTGCTCTGATGCATGCAGCGTGGGGAACAAACAGGAGGAGCCAGAAATCTCTGTGCAGTTGGAGTGTTGTGAGGGATGGATACAGGCTCTTCAGCATGGGAAGGCCTGGACAGGGATTTGTTCCCTATGGAAGAGCAGCTGGAGTTCATGGAGCTGTGCCTGGGGATGGGTGTCCTTGTTAAAGACCCCCCAACCCCACAGCAGCACTCAGGCAATGCAGCATTGGGGTGCATTAATGACAACTTCCCAACACAGGGAACCAACAAGGAAAGCTGTTCTGCTGGACCTTGTGCCTACAGACAACAAAGAAGGGGTCAGAGATGGGGAAGGCTGAGGCAGCCCGGGCTGTAGCAGCCATGTGATGATGGATGATGATCTCCAGGATCTCAAGAGGAGGGACTAAGGTAGTAAGCAAAACCACAACCTTAGATTTCAGGAGGGCAGACACCATCCTTTTCAGAGATCTGTTTATAAGAACCTCATGGGATATAGCCCTGGAGAGAAAAGGGGTCCAGGAAAGCTGGTTGATATTCAGGGATCACCTCCTCCAAGCTCAGGAAAGGTCCACTCTGATAAATTAGAAATTAAGCAAAAGCAGCACGTGAGAGCAAGGAGCTTTTTACTGAACTCAGACATCAAAAGGAGACTTAGAAGAGGTGCAAGTGCTAATTTCATTGTTAGTCTTCAGCAGATTTATGGGCCTGAACAATGGGATATTTTAATTGCTGGTTTATTTTAAAATAATCATTCTAACAAAACTAGGGCCTACTGCATGCACCTCTGGGCAGACTTTTGCATCAGCAGTTCTTGGGGACAGCATTAGGAACTAAAATCATGTTATTTTTCATAGAGAAGCAAAACCTTTATTTCTATAAAACACAGAAACCGAACCAAGTCTGTTGATCTCAACATAAACACGATCTTGGAAGAGGTACAATTTCAGGATCTGAAGTTATATGTTCCAAGGACAAAAAAAAAAAAAATGCTGACCCAACATCATAGCATTAATAACTTTGTTATTAGGAGAAAATTTTATTATGAGAAGAAAAATCACTTTACTCACAAATAAAGCGATTTCAAGGGATGTTCAGGTGGGAATCATGGAGAACTTCTTCACAGAAAGGGTCAAGCATTGGAAGGGGCTGCCCAGGGCAGTGGTGAAGTCACCATGCCCAGAAGTCTTTAAGAAATGCCTGGACACGGCACTTAGCACTGTGGTCTAGTTGACAACAAGGTGAGTGCTCAAGGGTCAGACTCAATAATCTTGGGGATCAGTCTTTGCCTAAATGATTCTGTGATTCATAAGAAAGCTAACTAAAATTTACTCATACATATGCACAGTTATTCATGTTACTATGCCTTAAAAAAAGTTATTTTATCTATTAACTGGAATCAAAATGTCAAGTGATCAACTCTGTGAACTAATGATTAAATATTTAATAACTACAAAGTAAGCCATGATAGTGTTTCCTACTCTGCCCTCAGGTGTCTCCAAAGGACACAGGAGAGGAGTCAGGATACTGTGACCACCTGCACAGGTTCTGGAAGCTCTGTACCACTTCAGTGAAATGATAATGACCCCATCAGGATGGAGCTGCACCTGGGACACTGAGCATAACCAGCACAAAGATATGTCAGCTTTCTGTGATTAAATAATTTGTCAGTTTGATCCCCAGAACGATCTGTGCTCCTACAGCTTTAGCAAAAGCTGTAACTCCTACAGAAGCACTTCCACAGCTGAAACATCTTAATGAAAGCTGTCATTATTTTTGTAATTTACTTCTGAACTCTTCAGAGACACCATCAGCTGAAGTGAGACACTTCTACCTGAATATTGCTTTCTGAGCCTTTTGTTAAGGTGGAAGAAATTTAAGAATAATTTCAGGCCTACCCCATTGATTTCTTTTATGCACATGACAGCATTTACTAAAACCTTGTGCCACTGCTCTTAATTTGAGGTGGACCAAGCTTTTGTCTTTCTCCACTTCAATACAAGAGAAGGAAAAAAACCCACAAAACAGCAATGTTAGGCAAAAAAAATAATGTTGAGTGGGACAAAGGGCATGTACGGTATTAGACACTCACTTTCTAACACTCCCTTTTGAGTTCTATGCCTCTGACCTTCACACCCTTCTCTAAGCACTGTCCAAAAAGCAACAAAGGTTAATAATACAGGTAACTTCTCTCAGCACCACAGTATCTTTTAACTTGGTGACATAAATAAGATCACATCTTCTTTGAGCAATTGCTGTATAACTGTGTTACATCTGCAGTTTTGTTGGCATACACCATAAATGTTCTACACAGGTCATGATCAGAAATTCAGAGAATCATAGAACCATTAGAATGAAAAAGACTGGCAAGGTCATCAAGCCCAGCTTTTGGACATCTTGTCAACCAAACCACACTGTGAAGCACCATGTCCACTTGTTTCATTAACACTTCCAGGAATGCTAAATCAACCACTTCCCTGGGGAGCCTGTTCCAATGCTTAACCACACTTTCAGTGAAGAACATTTTTCCTAATATCCAACTTGAACCTTCCCAGTATAACCTGAAGCCACCTCCCCTTCTCCTGTCGCTTGCTGCCTGGAGACCAACTTTCACCTTGCCACAACCTCATTTCAAAGAGTTGTAGAAGTCAAAGTCTCTCCTGAGCCTTCTTCTCTCCAGATTGAACAACCCCTGTGCTCTCAGTTGCTCCTCATAGAACTTATGTTTCAGACCCTTCAGACAATTCAATCTCAACTCTTCACTTGGTTGTAGCTGTGCTAACTTGTCAGTATTAGTTTTTGACAATCAAAAACCTAAAGAAAGTGCTTCAATATCACATCTACAAGAAAGTACAAATAACAGAAGATTGGTCTGCTGGAGCAATTTCTGCCTGCTGTACAAAACACTTTGTCCCTATCAAATTTGATCTTTCATATAGAAGTGAAATACTGATGGTTTCTAGACAATTTCTTGACTTGAAGTCAAGTCTTAAATACTACCTGCTATAGCAAGTCCTGTAGGCAGTGGAAAACCTGCAAGAAAATGCCCTGTACCACCACAAAATAAAAAGGCAAAAACATTAATAAGAAATTCCAAAATTATTCATTGTAACAATTGCTCTTGAGTTATGCAAAACCTCTGATCAGACAGTTCAAAACATCAACAAACCTTCAGTTCTGGAATCTGGAACAAGAGAAGGCAGGGAAATTCTTCCAGAGATGGGTACCACCTCTGATGAACCAGGACTGTTGCCCATAAAAGTAGAGCCATAAAGTGATGGAAAACCTGGCAACAGTTATTCTTAAAACCAGACTGAATACAACAGAATATGACTGAATAAACAATAGACCACTGGAGGACTACTAGAAGTTATTCTCCAAGTCAGTCAATGGCAATAAAAGTATTCAGATAATAGATACTGTGTTGTATCTAATCACTGAAACAAAATTAAGCCAAGAAAGTAATTTGTTTTTAAATTACTGAAACTGTTTGTTCATTTAATAAAAACTACAGAGCACTAAACCTTCCTGCTGAGTTTAAGCTTAATTACTGTTACGCTAACATACAGAAAACCACCTTGAAATAATAGTACAGAACTAAAATATAGATGTGAAGCACTATCACCAAATTTTATCATACTTACATGTTTCTTAAAACTGTCTCAGATTATATAAAACATGTATTTTTCTATTTGTAATTGTTATTTTGTGAGGAATTAATTAGAAAGGTAAATAAACCCTTACACTGGACTTCTTTTTTTTTTCTGGTACTTCTAATGTTGGAGCATAATGATTTCTAAATATAAAACACTATTTTCTTTCACATTCCTTTTTGTCAGTTCTGTAGATTCAGAGATGGTTGTTCTGCAAAGGCCGCCTGTATTTTGACAACAGGCTGTATCATCCAAAAAGTATGAAACACTTCATTCCCAATTTAAACACTACCAAGTGTTTAAACCACAAGCTGGAAGATCCCATTTTTCAGAAATGCAAGAGCATATTTTGTCCAGCCATGGCTTGCTACTAGTATTACAAACAGTTATTTGGAGGTGTAGACTTTATTCTTGCAGTGAGAATGAATGCAAAATCCCTCTTTATGCTGATCATACAAATATTGGCCTATTGGTTGTCACTAGATAACGAATAACTTAAAATACAATTTTTATTAATTATTTTGTTAGTCCAGTTAAAATCACAGCAAGGGGAAGAAATCATAACTATCATAACTAACATGTTTCCACAGAGAGAGGGAGAGAAAGAGGATAAAACAGGTTTCCATGGTTACTTTGTTAACCATCCCCATTTTGCTGTTTGCATAGTTTATAAACAAGACACTATAAACAAGAAGAAATGAAATATTTATTAAGATCTACATTACAAAAAGTTGCCACCATATGTCATGTCTGTTACAACAGCTGACTGTCCAGTGGAGCCCTAAGACACACTGACATCTACCCAGTGCTGGTGCTACCAGCTACATCATATAGGACAAACTCCTTCTGAATGTGCACAGAGGAAGCCCTTGACCCAAGTTCATCTATTAAAATTTCAACAATAATTTATTTTCAGTAGAACATGATGCCTTCCCTTGAAACCAACGATAAAACTACAGGTTTCTCACATGTATGTAAAAGCTCTTGCTTGGCTATCAGCTAAAACTTACTGATCATCAAATTCTGCTCTCCAGCTCTATCCATTTCAACAGTTGCAGTTTTAATCATTTACTTCTAATGCAAAAAAAGTTCTTTTCATCTCGAGTCATCACTGTAAATGAAAGGTTAAGTCTGTATAACAGCACTTTGAAACAAAAATGTTATCTAAAGCAGGTCATTTTTATCTCCTATAAACTTTTATTTTAACTAGGCTTCTTACTGCCTGGGGGAGGAATGACAAGTAACTTTGTGGTACAACAAATACTGGGAAGATTCCAGACATGCCATCAAAAGCTCAGAAGTTCTATCTGGAGAACCCAGCGTGTAAAATTCTGGAAGTATTCTGGAGTGCTTGGTTTTTGGATGCCAAAAACCATTCAGTTAAGAGGCAGCACTTGGCCTTGGGTCCCATATGCACAGCCATCACACAGCAGCACAGCTCACTTCGAGAGTGACAGATGACAGTTTCAGTGAAGAACATTTAAGGTTGAGAAAATTGTTGAGAAAATTGATTAAAATTGTTTAGTTTGTAAAAGACTCAGGATAATCAAGTCCAACCATTGAGCCAACACTGCTGAGTCTGTCCCTAAGAACCATGACTACATCTTTTAAAAACCTCCAGGGACAGTGACTCAAGAAGTACAGTACAGTCTACCTACATAACATTCAGAGAAAACATTTTTTTCTAAGAAGCAACATTTTTCCTTCCATGTTGTAGATGAAGACCATCTTGGAAACTTGTGTAGCTTAAACACTGTTGGCCTGTCTACCATCCTACAGACAAGCTTCTATATTTCACTGTTGCTTTGTACTTGCAAAAATTTCTGTCCATGAACACACTTACTCTGTTAGACAGTCTGTGAATTTTGCAGAGATAAGCTAATCTCTTCTCCATGGCAGGATCAACTCTACTTAGGTTACTCTTGAACAACATTTGCCCCTGAGTTATTCCCACACTCTGAAGGCATTCAAATGAGAACATTTACCTAAGCAAGAGATGGCCTGTTTTGAATCTCTGATTCCATCCATCTAGGAAATATGTTTTACATATATACATAATTCTAATATGTATATAAATATGCACACACACATATATATACGAGTAACTCAAAGAAAAATGCCACTGTTCTTTACATTTCAATGTCAGTTCCTTATCACTGGTCAAAAAATTGAAGACAGTATTTAAAGCTACTGTACTTCACTAGTTGCACTAGTAAATGTCCAATATTTAATATTTTCAGAGCAATAGTCTAATCCAGATTTGCAAAGCAATTCATTGTACCAAAATGCTAGATACGTTTAGAATAATCTCTAAATCTACCACAACTGTCTCTGAAAGCACTAGCACATGGAATACTGTTATCCCTACAGCTACAGGAGATAATGTTCATTACATAGCATTAGTATTCACAAAAAATTGTAGAGCAATACTTATTACTTATACATCCTGATTCTCTTTACATCAGTCAAGCCAGAATTCTTCTTTATTTAATGAGTTTTTTCAAGTTTGGGGTTACATCACATAACTCAGGCAAGCAAACTGCTTTTGCTGTTCACACAGAACAGAGCAATAGAAGCTCATTGGAAAGTGGAGTCAACTTTTTAAGTATCCAACTATGCTGCTTGCAAGAAAATGATAAATCTTCTCCAGGACAAAGGAAGCAAGAACCGTATGACAGCTGACAGTAAGAATTATCCTTTGGTTGCCATGACCTTAGCTCGTTCTTCAGCACAGCATGGAAGTACTGCAATTACGTTTTGGGGATAGAATAGGAAGCCTACAGCATGTTATTTTACTCACTTATTTCAGACAGAAAGATACATAGAAGCCTGAAGCTTTTGACCCTTCACTCCTTCAAAAGCATGAAATCTACACAATTATTTATTTGTCACCTCTAAGATGGAAGTCTGCATGAAATTTTGATTCACATAACTTAATTTCTTTAGGAGCTAGGAAAGGAGTGTTTCCCCTTAAACAGCACCCCATAAACAACACATATTTGCAAAGATATTAACTTGTATATTTTATACATGCTTTCTTCATTTTACCTGAGTTTCTTAAAAGATCACTTTTCACTCCAGTTTCCTATCTACATATATAACCACCTAAATATATGCAATTGAGAGCACACATAGACTGAAATAATTTTATTTCCTTTTTTGGCTCTAAATTCAGTAGTTACTTCCTGTCCTGTTTTATCATCTGTTCTTGATGTTACATAAAGTGCTTATACTAAACATCACTGAGCTCTTATACAGCATTCTTAATCCATAGATCTCAAAGTACTTTACAAAGGATGACCATTATCCTGCTTCATTTATGAAAAGAAAAAAGATGGACATCTTCAGGGTGAAATTCGAATCTCACTAAATTCCCACAGTCCATAGTGAAGCTGGAATGGCAACTCCCATCACAGCACCACTGGTCAGTCAGAACAGCATTCATCTCTGCAGATGGATTCCAAAGCCTTCCATAACACTGCTGGCCTGTAAGTTGCACTCAGCAACTCCATACACCACTTAGGCATCAATCCAGAGAGACTATGGCTTTCAATATGGTATCTTATTCAGCTTGACAATCACTAAAACACCTCCCATCCCACACAGGCAGCACTTTTAAACAGTGTATTTTACCTTTCTGCTTACAGCTCTAAACACACCAACATTACCATCAGTGGTGGAAATAACTGAGTCAAGTGCTGTGCTTGGGCTTTACTACTGAAATCAATGCTGCTTCAGACAGACACATTGGTACCAAGATCAGATGCTTCCACTCAGGTGTCTCAAAGTATTTTTACCTCCACACAAACTCTAAAACTACCTGATCTAGGGGTAATTAGTAATGAGTTATCTCCTGCTTCATCCTTTCCTCTTTTCTTTTTGATTTGTTTCCCATGTCCTCTCTTTGCAGCTTGCTCTAAGTTAGCTGCTTAAACTCATAGACTGCCTTAACTCTATAAACTCTCCTGTACTATTCAGAAAAGTCAGAACCAAGATAAGGAGATAAGGACTGAAAGCAGAGTGTGCACTAAGAACCACATGATTTACCAGGGTATCAATCTGATTGAAACTGCCAGACATTGCTGCATGGCCATAAAAGAAGGATCAATAACACAACTGATGATGCTCTATCCAGATATCATGACATGAGAAACCTTTGTAGCTTACAACTTCAGATTAAATTTAATGGGTTATTGCTTTGACGTTCTATATCACAACCAACTCAAATCTACTTCTAGATCCAGGCAAAGTGAAGCAAGCTAACCCTGTGCACAAAGATGAGCCAAAGAGCCACGAAAGGATTCAGAACACTTGAGTCTCCACAACACTCCACGCAATAAAGTAGCCAAGGAAGAGAAAGTCAAGCAAGCTTCCCTGCCCACAGGGATAAAGGGAATCATTCTGTATTCTATGGTGCTAAGCCAGACAGGTTATTCTGGGCAGCTCTTCCTAGAATCTTGTATGTTATATGAACTACCTGCTGTCTGATCTGGTGCTTTCAGGAAGAAAAGTCAAAAAAGTAGAGATTGTATAATACACTGCATCTTCTGGAATGCACATTTCCCCAAAACAGGACCATCATCCAAAAAACAGGCAGGCAGCCCGCTGGCATGTCATTCCCCGAGACGCTGAGGAGAACGCAGAGCGCGATGCCCTCCCGGGCAGGAGCGGAGCGGGCNGCCGCCAGGCAGCGAGGGGACAGCCACGGGCTCCCAGGGATTTATCCTCTCCCGCCCGCGGCCCGAGCCGCCAGGCAGCGAGGGGACAGCCACGGGCTCCCAGGGATTTATCCCCTCCCGCCCGCGGCACGGAACACAGGGCGGCAGGCTCGTCACACGGCCCTTCCCGGCGGGGGGATCGACAGCAAGCTCAGGGCAGCAAAAGGGCCGGCGACAAAGATTCAGTCCTGGCTGCGGCATCATTTACAACTAATTTACCAGAAGCTGGAGTAGAAAAGAGTACTCTTTTCATCCTATTTTTTTCTGGCTCTGGTCTACATCTAACAATTCCACTTTGAAAAGCATGTAGGTTTCTGCAACACATCTGAAACAACAATAACTTTGAGACTGAAGTTTATACCAGCCCCATCCTCCTATGTAGAAGCTGTAATCGTGTCTCTCAGCATGGTAAAGTACAAATATGGACCACAAGAAGAAAAAAAAGGACAGCGTTGAAAAGGTGAAAGAGGAAAGAATTAACCAAAAAGCAAACAAAAGAAAGTCGATTTCTTTAAACTTATACTCTAGGTCATAAAATTTACCTATGCTTAGCTTTAACTCAAGTTCTCAATACATAAAAATGCTTAAATAAAATACATAAAAATATTGCTTATGTAATTAATATTATTTATATATTCACTTTTTTTACTCTGAAATACTGATTGCTTCAACTATAAAAGATGCAAAGTCCCTCAGACTGAAATCACACGTAAACTTGCAGCCATATAAACTGGCACTTAGAGCTAGGGACAAAAGGTTCCTGTGACATAACATCCTGGACATACAGAGAATAAATTCAGAATCCTTAAAATCACAGGTGGTTCAAGACTGCTGGGCACATACTTTCTTCCAATACACTGAAATGCAACCTTTGGTGCAGCTCAGTTAAAATACTCAGCAGAATTATTTAAAAGTAGCATGAACTGAATCCTTAAATACTTCATGTTCCACAGTGTATTTCTTACTCACAGATAGTAACTCAAACACCCTGCAACAAAAATAACAAACTGTTTTAATTCACAGTTGCAACACATAAACATGATGAGATCTGTACATTGTTAATCCCAACTTCCTCACTCCAACAGTTTAAGTTAAATGTCACATTTACATAACATTTACATAAAGATTCAGTTTTGTTTATACAAACCCCAGCCTTATTTTTGCAACATGCTCGATTCTAATTCATTATATAACAACAGATTGTTTGCTGTTTTAAAAAAATAAAAGGTTTCATTCTGAGGTGGTGTTTGAGAGACTGCAATTCCTCTGAAGCAATTTAGTACCCAGTGTTTCATCAAGTTTTTAAGGTTGGCTTGTTTTAAAACAAACAAGGTATTTTGGACACTGTCCCATTCTAAGACACCTCAACTGATTTTACACATCATGGTCACTTGTACAGTTCACACTTGTTCACTCAATACAGACAGAGCAGAACAGTCACAGAGCCTCCCAATGCAATCTGCAGGAGTTTAATTACAGACTTGTAGTAGTGGTCATGTTGGTCTAAAAATTGGAACATTTCTGAATATTCCAAGCACTATTCAGCTTGTTGGTTTTTACTGAGGTTTTTTGTTTTCTTTTTATTAATATCACTTTGCTCTTACCACTGCTTTCAACAGGAACACATTTAGACCAGTGCTGATCCATTCAAAAATTACAAACAACAGCAAACATTGCAAAACTTCCAGTGCATCTGAAACCAGAGCTCACGGGAGTCTGCAATGCAGCTGGATGTAACTGCAGGACTTCATAAGAACTTTATTTTTCAAATTCTTCATGCAGAGGTCTCTATGGATGGATTAGCTGCTATTCTCTTCTGTTTTAAAACTTTAAAATTATTTTTGCAGAAACCCTAAGGTCCCATATTGAAAGTAAGAAAGAATTCTCTAAGCTAATACTACTATCTCTCCACAGCAGTGAAATAAATGCTTTAATCTTAAAATGATTTATAAATCAGACACAAAGCCAAGTCAATCACATCTACTGATTGTTACAATTGTGTTTATTAACAACAAGACTACATATTTAGGTTTAATATATGCTAACAAACACAAAATTGCAAGTAAGTCCCTATAAAAGCTGTCTCCAGCACATCACACCACATCTGCATCACAATATTCCCGAAGATGGGAAGAATCACCTTTTGTTCCTCTTAGCTCCTTGGCTAAGGAGGCCTTATTTCAGTGGGCTTTCTTTTCCAAAGGGATGTTTTTGTAACACAACCTGGAAGCAGCCCATTTCTGTGTTAGTATGCTCCAGAACCTTGTATCACAGCTGGACACTGACTGAAAATACTGCTGCTGCTATCTCCACTGGCTTTATCTGCACTGTTCCAGAGGAAACAGATCTCAGGAATTCAAGATTAGGAATGCTTACTAGAGTCTCACACCCTGCAAGCCTCCTTGCTTTACTTAAAGGCTAGGGATTGGAGGCAGAAATGACCCAAAGGAGAATCCAAGTGCAGCAGTTACACATATTCTGTACCCAGTGATCCTACCTGCACACGACAAACAAGTTACCAGCATCACTGGATCCTTCCCCAGGAAGCCTATCAGTAGATTTAAGTGGAATGATGCAGTGCATCACTTGCATTATTGGCAGTTTTTATTGCCTACATTACTTTGATGATTATAGACATATATAAATTGCTTTCCTTCATCCAGACACATTTCTGCTTACTCAATACTATTGTGAAAGCACTGATCCAAGTGAGAAAAATGAAACAGATGCATAAAACTGTCAGAGATATACCACAGGTAAAAGAAAGTCGAAGAGTATTTTTTAATCAGTAGGTCTCCCATTGACATAGGTACACACAAAAGTCAACTAGATCTGCGCCAACCAGTCATCCAGGACTTCCAGGGATAGCAGTACAAAGCTTTGGCAATACTGGTTAGGATTAACTTCATTTGGAATAGACCAGTCAAATCAACACAATGCAGAAATTATTCTTTAGAGCATCACATTTTCCTCAAGGTGTCTGAAGGAAGGTGAGCGCAGCACTGTGGCCATATTTTATGGCAAAAGGTATGAGGTTACATGCTGACTGAAATGACAGCCTGAAAAGAGAAACCCCGAAGATAAAAACTTCGAGGTGACTGCACAGGGCACAGGAAGACAAAGACAGTGCACTTCTATCCACATCACACATCAGAAACAAGTGGCCTACTGGTGTGAAGGACCCTCAGAATCACACAGAGATTTTTGTTCTTGGGAAAACATTGTGGTTTGCTTCAGAAGACAGCTTGGGCACCCACTGCTGTGAGAGTTGGGACTGTTTAGCTTAGATAAAGCTCTAAAGAGACCTTACTGCAACCCTTCAAGATTTAAAGGGGGCTTATAAGAAAGATGGGGACAGATTGTTGGATAGAGCCTGCTGCAATTGGACAAGGGATAATGGATTCACACTGAAAGAGGGGAGATTCAAACGGACAGAAAGAAGAAATTTTTTATTACAAGGGTGATGAAACACTGGGCCAAGTTGCCCAGAGAGGCAGTAGATGCCTCATGCCCAGAAATATTTGAGGTCAAGTTGGACAGAGCCCTGAGTAATCTGATCTAGTTGAAACTGTACCTGCTCATTTCAGTGTAGGATGGGCTAGGCAATCCTTAATGGCCCCTTAGAACAAAAACTATTGTAAGATTCTATGACTGCTGTGTATGCTTTAAGGCTCACTAGGTATCCAGGACACAGAGTAAACCAAAAAGTCAAATTTCTTGACAAAACAAAGGAAAAAGAATGCATCCTTGGGATGGCTAGTACTTTCAAAGGCAGAGGTGTCTATCCACATACCTTTATCAATGCTGCTGGAGAAAAGTGGAATCTCATTATTACTGTGCTGTCTAGTCCAGCTACAACATATTAGATCATCAATGGTATTTTATGGGCAGCTACATTCAAAAGAGCAGCAGAAACAGAATAGCATTAGCAGTGGTATTTGGCTCCCAAGAGAGGGCCATGTGTTACGCTGAACCTCACACAAAATCTGTATTCAGCTGTTGGAGCCAAGAATCACCACTGAGCTTACCTAGCAATGGAGTCTGCTGCAGCATGTGTTGACTTTCCAAAACCTGTGTGCATTAAAGAGAAAGGGGAAGCTCAGAGATTTAGGTGTTGTTATTGTAGAAATTTTGGGGGGTTAAGTTTTTTTTGGTCAGTTGTTTTTGTGGGGATTTTTTCAATCCAGTGATAAAAAGATCTGCTTGGGTTTCTTTTTAAGCAGGGGCACAGATTTCTTTGGCATGAAGACATGGGATCCCATGGGATTCCACAGTAAATTAATATAGGAGTTGAAGCAGATGATAAACAGATTTTTCTATTTTTTCTTTTATAATCATACCTTAGCTGGAACCATAATCCCCTCTTTTACCATGGGATCATTCTGCCCTTGCACAGAGGTGTCCTTTTCCTAACTAAAAATCAGTATAAGTCACCACACAGTAGATTTTGATCCTAGAGGTAAACCATGCCTGAGAAAACTAAAAGAGCAGGTGATTTCTAAGTTTTGCATTCAGAGTGCCTTTGCACCCAGGACTAAGCTAACCTAAAGAACCTGCAACTCTAAACAAGCTAAAGTAATTGCAAACCATGGGGTGAACTGAGAGCACTGCTAACAGATGGATGTCTTTTGGAGACACTGGGGGTGCGTGGTCCTGCAGCTCTCTTCAAAGCCAGATCTGTACTGAAATGAGTATGATTCATACTTTTTCAAAGGCACAGCAGAGCTGAAAGCATAGAGATTTTTCAAAAGATTCATGCCTGCAGGAACTGTCATTCTTCCCCACTGCCCTCATCAGTGCTGTCCTAAAGGAAGCACTGTTTGGCATCAGGACTGTAAATATTTCCACAAGTTCACAATTTTATTTCATCCAATGCCCTATTCTCAGCACTGGATGAAATGCCTAAATAAAATAGCTTCAGTGAGCAACAAGCAACAGGCAGCCTCTCTTACTCTTTCTCCTCTAAACTGTTATGCTAAAGGCTATTTCTATATTTTTAACTCTGAAAATACACCTATTGTTCCATTCTGAGAATGCTCTGATTTAGGAGAAAAAGGGTTGGTCACATTGGAAAAATATTACTACATTTGTGTAGTACTTGTGTGATTTAAATATGTGATTAATAATTTTGGTAATCCTAAAGTAGTAACAAATAGGTTCTTTCATATCATTGTGTAAAAACATTGGGAAAATAATCTTCCAAGTGCAGTAGTACATTTTCCATTATCACTACCAAACCCCAGTTTTTATCACAAAAGTACTAATCCTTCCCCAGCAAGTTTCCAGTATCCCTGCTTCAAATACAATGGTATAGCTAACAAATGTTCAAAACCCAGATCCCCACATACTCAACTGCACTTTACTTGCACAAATACAAGTTCCATGATACCACTTGATTTCAGCTTGCAAGCAGTAATTAAAAATCTAGTCCCAGAAACCAGTTCAGTCCAAGTCACAACACATTATTACCCATTACAGTATAATATGTACCTAACCATAGTACATTTGAGAATATAAGATTTTTAAACTTTTGCAAATTATCTTAAAATAGTATCAGAAGCACTGCTCAAGACATAGATGGGTGGACAGAAATTATTTTCTATTAATTTTTTACTAAGAACACAGAAAAAACTCTGTGTATTTGTAATTCTCTATAATACTTTGCACCATGCTTCACCTGGGGAAGCCACTGACTGCGTATACCAGGCCAGCAGTGCATACAGTCCTAGTTCCTTTAATCAGCAGTTAATGAGGCAGATTGTCCTCTCAGCAGAGACTATTTTTAGTTTTGTTCACCCCATACTTTCTATTTGCAAGTGTCATACTGGGTTCACTGTTCCATGGCAGAGTCAAGTCATTGTACTTAAAACAATATAATTTATTTTGCATTTCAAATCCCACCTCTTTACACTTTCAATGCTTCCTGCAACTCAGGCTTGTTTGGGTTGAGGTTTTTTTCTTTCCTACTGTTTAATTTCACATGGAAATGAAAACTGTGAAGACGACAGTATAACATGTATGACAGATACTCTATGAACACAGGAGATGATCTGCAACTTCTAGGAGCAGAGACCGTCTAGACAAAAAAAGGTAGTAACTTTCTAAAATTCACAATGCAGACCAACAGAAGAAATTAACACTGAGTCTGTTTCCTACTCCAAAGTCACCTACAAAATGGAATTTTTTTTTTTTAGTTAAGGAAATGCCAAGCAAAATTCATTCTGGTACAACAGAAGAGAAAATTACTTCCTGCTTAGCAGCAGAATTACAGAGAAAGCAGATGATGTAGTTAACAGAGTAGTTAACAGAGGCAGGTAACAGGCTGAAAATGTCTAAACTAAGGTTAAGCTGCACAGGACACAGCTGGCTTTGAAAAAAATAATACATATCTCAAAGATTACATTCAACTCATGCCAATTCCATGACAATTTGCAGTCCAGGATCCCACAAACATACAACTTAAACACTGTATTTCCATGGGATGTAAAGGATGTATGAGAGAATAATATCTTATTATACTCCTTGTATGACACACATGAAAATATTTTATGGCAGAAGCATTACCAGGGGCTCAAACTTAGTATATCAATGCTTATCATGATTCTACTTTTGGTTAAGTAGTCAAATGCATTCCCAGAAGATCTCCTTGAACACTATTTCTTTTATAGAATAGCATCTTTAAAACCACATCTAAATATGATTTCAATTTCCTATACAATTAATTTTCAAACAAAATCTGCTCATCAAAATATAGACATAACTAATTTTGTAGAACTGACACCAGAACTCATATATTCAGTTGTCCAAGAACTCTAAAACACAAGTACATTCAGTAATGTACATGCTTTAATGAAGGGAGCTATTTGTTAAACATTGTAATGTTACACAGAAAGAAATACACAAAATAGCCCTAATTTTACAAAGACTACAGCTCAAAGGTTATGAGAAGTGGGCTGGCCTGTGCAACCTTAAAACAACCCAAATTTTCCTTGTGACCTAGGCTTGTGTGAGCTCGTATCTGGTGCCAAAAACCACTGCATTAAAGTTGCAAGGACTCACGTGCAAAGGCTTAAGATGGTCTCTATCCAGGAAATATGACAAAGTAACCTAAAATAAAGAGTTCAGCAGCAAAGCCAACCTAAGAATAACCTGATCCCTATGGTGAGACTCAAACAACAAACTCTGGCTCATACATACTGGATTCATTCTTCCAAGGCAGAGTTCTTCACTGAGACATTTCAGTGGACAAAATGACTGATAGAATTAATTCTGTAAGTGTCCAAAGACCACAGAAAAATTAATCTTTAATGGTACACACTACCCCTTCTTTGTAAAGATCAGTTGGTGGGAATAGATATTTTATTAAAAATGAAGGCAAGCATATTCTGGGTGAACATCCTTGCCTTTTCCCACACAAAAAAAACCTCTAAACAGCAAAAACAGTTTCTCTGTGTAGAATTCTAATGCATTAACCTCCCCTTTCTTGCTGAAGTGCCCTGCTTTAATTGCTTCATCCCTCTAAATATCATCAACCAAAGCACTCAAACAATGATTCCACTTTCCTTATTCATCTTCAAAACAGTCCATTGCACTCATGAATAAATTGGTTTTTCTGCTGAGAATGTAAGACTTCCCTCCACATTCCAAATTTTCTATAAAATTCAAGCCCTTTTTACAAGGTATGAAGGTACTAGAGTAACTAGTGGAAATGAGTCTTTAAAAGCTTTTCTTTAGTACAAGAAAAAGTAAGATTTTTCACAGCTACTGAAATTTCCTGAGTCATGTTTTCCTGAAGAAGTTCATTAGAGACTGACATTGGGTAGACAGCCAAGACAAATAGTTAAGTTTTTCAAACTAAAAAATCAACAGAAGACAGAAGAACTTACCATAGAAAGTATAAAGTAATACTGAATTCACATAGTGATTTCTACTTATAACAACAGAAATGCTTTTTAACACATTTTCTAGTTTTTCTTGGGATAGGGTCTGTTTCCTTCACAGCTTGTGTTTTAGATTTGTGCTGAAAACAGTGTTGCTGAAAACACAGGGAATGCTTTTGCTACTGCAGAGCAGCACTTATACACAGTCAAGGCCTGTTTTGCTCCACACACCACCAAGAAGTAGGCTGGGGGGGTGACAAGGGGAGGAGAGGGAGGGGACACAGTCAGGACAGGTGACCCCAAGGGGTATCCCAGGCCATATGGGGTCACACTTGGCAGATCAAGCTGGGGAAACAAGGAAGCAGCGAGGGGGGATGCTCCAAGTCATGATGTTTGTCTTCCCAAGCCACCAATACACATGATGGAGTGAATTAATTCCTTGTTTTGCTTTGCCTGTGTGTGGCTCAGCTCTGACTTTCCCTATTACACTGCGTCCTAGGGTGACATTATGATGTTTGTATCCCAATTCATGTGTGCTGTTTATGCTGGATATCATGTTCTGTGCCTTTAGGACTGTCTCTGAAGAGTGAATGTTTTGTTTGGGTTTACTATCAGCCATGGCTGGCGGGACACAGAGATGGGCAGTACTTGGTGCTGTTTTTGCTTTTTTGCTTTCGCTTTTCACTCTGGCTCTCGCTCTTGCTTCTGTGCTTGCTCTTGCTTCTGCTCATTAGCTAGTTTACCTAACAGTCCAAATTTCTTCCTGGACTGTTTCTCCTTTCCTTTTTGGACCTACTTGAACCTGCTCCGAACTGGGACCTGGGAATATCAAAAGTCTATATCCTGTGGCTGCAGCAGCTGCCCCAGAACCAGAGGGATTGATAACAGAGCAACCATCTCCAAGAGAGATTTTCTGAATTTGTCATCTTTTTCAGAGCAGTGAAAGAGTGGTGACAGCTGGTATTGTTTATTTTGTGTGTTGGGGGTTGCTGTGTCTGTTAAATAAACAGGTTCTTTCCACTTCTCTCCGAGGAATTCTTCCCAAACCAGTGGGAGGGAGGGGCCGTGTAGGTTTGCTTTCTGGAGGGGCCCCCTCTGGAGAATCTCTCCCAAATTCGCTCTAAACCAGGACACACTGTTATGTCATCCCACAGCTCTTCTCAGGTTTACCCTTCCAACTCTTCCCCATCCTGCTGCAGGCAGTGAGGGTGCACGGGCCTGGCTGCCAGCTGAGGTTAAACCACAGCAATATGGGAGTGCAATTCACAGTAACTATCAGCTTACCTGACCAGAAAGCGATGCAGCCCGACATCAAAACTTCTGTAAGAAAAAAAAGATCCACAGAATTTTAATTATTAAAAAGTACTACTCTGTTGAGTATTGTACACTGTGTTTCAAAACAATAATACCAAATATAAAGTTACTAGAATTGATAAAGCAAAGAGCAAAAGTGTAACAATTTCCTTTCTGTGACAACACACGAAATTTAAGATGATCATCATAGGAAAAGATTTAGGTGCATGTTATAAAGCTCACAAATCTCTTGTTGGAGTATTTATTCAATAAAATATTAACATTCAGAGTATTATAACACACATAAAGCATAAAATGTGTATATACTGTTACTGGAAATAATGTAAGCATCCTGTTCCCCAGCACATTTTCTGCCATATGCAAGTAGATCCTCTGTGCAAAACTGCTGTGGAATCTCTTTCCCCTTTCCTGCTCTGTACTGCACTAAAATGCAAGGGACTCCTGTGAATTCACTCCATCATAAAGAATCATCTAAAAAAACCCTTATGTCTCCTTCAAATATAGAATTTCCAAGAAGTAGATCTTGCAAGTGTGTTCCACTCACATCAGTAAGGAAATTGACTTTGAGGACTTCTGACAGTAAGTACAAGTTAGATCACATTAAATTACAAGAACCATGTCTGAAATCTTCAGCCCTAACATCATACATTGACAGCAGCTGTCAGCATTTCTTCCCCTTTCCTGGTTCCTCCATTCCTAAGATAACTCAGAACCAAGCTCATGAACAATGCACTAGCAAATCCTTGACACTACAGGAAGGTATCTGCTGATTTGAGACATTCACCTAATATCTGAAGTATATGCCTGCCTTATGGGACTACCCATATAATTCCAGATTAACTGTGTACATAATGGCATAGGTGGAAAATGCAAGTTTCTTATTCCCAGCAATGGACTTGCTCCAGAATGGGCTTATATTTCACATGCACAGAAAACATTTTGGCATATACTAAGCTCTTGAGCATCCTGTTCCATAAAACCTAATTGGTCATTGTGCATACAACCCAGTTTTATTTGAACAGTACTGGCTTGCTGTGTGCTGCCTTCTAACTGAAAGAGCAAGAAAAATCATCAGATGGTTAGTGGTATCCTGATAACAGAAGACATAATGAGCTGCAGAAATTCTAGGAGTTAACAGGGAAGGAAAGTCCACTGGTTCAGCAGGGTAGAGAGGAGAGCAACAAATTTTCCACTGAAAAGCTGCCTTGCAACAGAAAAACATCCTGCCAGAAACATGTACCTGGTCATCATTAAATCTGTATTTTTCACCCTTTCCTGAAATCATCCCACTTTTTATATTATTGTTATATTACTGTGCAATTCAACAGCATGAAGTGCACCCAGTTATCTTCTTGCTACCCTCCTGCCTGGATACACACTGTATTTTGGCTCCCTCTCTTCACTAAAAAGCATATATATTTATATAAAATATATCTAAAACACTTGCTATTAGAAAAGTTTTGTAAGTTTATTTCATAAGGGCTTTAGCTATTGGTTATTCTGTGGAAATATTTTTAGTAAGTATTAAAAATACACATGCATAGAACCAATTTATTTGAATAAATAACAAGAAGGAAAAATTATCAGAGCTTCACTAGCTATAATTCAGCATACATAGACACATTGTTCTTTAGTTTGATTTTGTAATGATATATTTCAACAGTCTACCCAAGATCTCGAATTCTAAACAATGTAAGCAGTCCTTTAAGATATAACTACACTATGACCAACAGAATTTTGATATTATACAGCATCCTCTGAGTGTGCATCTAGATCTTAAAGACATCTTGAGACAGTATCATTTACTAGTTCTAAAAGCAAGAATATCAAGGCTGAACAAGTTAAAATTGTAAATGGGAGAAATGGTTACATTACTTACGGCTGTGGATATTGTCTACATACTCTGGGATAATGAATAGAAATATTGTGCAAAGCACAGACACTGAAAAAAAGCTTTATGGGAGGCTGGTTTTGACAGAACACTACCACAGACTATTCTTGTTCACATTTAAATACATACTGCAGTTAAGTTGACAAGTAAAGTGAAAATACAGTGAAGCAGCAATGGAAACAGAACTAGCAGATGAAATTAATCCTTCCATTCTCAGATGGAAATGTTAAAAAAGAGTAAAAGATGGCTTATATAGCAGTGTTAAGGCTGCAACCTGGGGTGAAATAAGCAACTTCATTAAATGAAAAAAGGAATAAGTAATCACAATGTATTTGCATTAAAAATTTCACCACAATCCCTCCAACAGAGGACTCCACCCATGAGGCATGGCAGTGTCCCTACAATCAGCACACTGACAGGATTCTCTAGTGCCTATAAAATACCCCTATATTTACTTGATATTACAACAAACTTTATAACCAACTTCTCACAGCTTGTTAAATCCTGAAGTTCCCTGCAAAATACAGGATATAGTTGGTAATTCTTGCAATTTAGGGTGCCTCAATTACATAAGTTTCAGAAAAGTCTCAGTTATGTAAGTTTCAGAAATCCTATAATGAGCAAAATTTTTCAAAATAAACCTTTTCATTAAAGTCTAAAATAACAAAAGAAAGGATATCTTCAGCAATATGAGTAAAAAATTATTTGCCATTAAATTCTCTATATTGCTCAAATGTCAATAACAATATAGTATTTCAAATTTTGGAGAAATACGTAAAATCTAGTTTATCAAAATAGCAATGGTCTTAGAACAAAGCAAAATCTTAACTAGCCAAAGGAACAATAAAGGAGAGATCTATTTAGCTTCAATTTCATAACCATTATAGACAATATAGACAATTTGGTAGTTATTTTCTTTTAAAAGCATCCCTAATTCTTCCCCTCTGAAGGGCAGTTTTGAATGACAGTTCTTACACAACTTTCATGCTTTTCTTAAGCATGGAAGTTCTAGTTTGATACAATTCAAGAATACATTACACATACAATCCTTCATAATCAAACTTGTCTTTTCCCAGAACATCAACTACAGACTGGGGACCAACAAAATATATACACTAAACCAACAAAGACCTTTTCCAAAATACAATTTTTGAAAATGTACCTGCAGGAGAAAGATGTATGATTGCAGGCAGAGGTTTCAAAATTATTTCAGACAAGTGGTTTCTGCTCTGAAAGCTAAATGCATTATGCAACAACCTGTCTTCAAATTTTCATTCAGAACAAAGATGATGGAGGAAAAATTTAAAAACTGCAAGCACATAGCATCCAGTGAATTGTTTATAATTCCACTTCCCACAAAGCTGTTCCTTCCTTTAAGTGAAGCCTAAATGCTGGTTCCTCAAAACAGGAATTGTACTGTAGTACACAGCTTTTATATTCAATCAAGTAATGCCAGCCCATGGTATTTAAGGAATTGAACCCACAGACTGCCTAGATGAATACCGCTACTCATTAGCTGTGTTAGGGACTACAATTCATAATTCCAGTATGATGACTAAAAAATCCTGATCTCACAAGGTCTGATTGTGAGATCTCATTCCCAAGGATTTACAATGACATTAAAAAAATGTAAATATTGAGCACATGTCAAGATTACAAGAATCAATTTAAAGTTAAGCAAGTTACTAGAGCCATATTTTATTAAACCAATCACAATTATTTCAATTGCCCGACTCTGATTTTGTACATCCATATTTTTAAGCCATGTGCTGAAGAGAAACCAGTACAGCTTTATTTTCTGTCAGTTCCCCCTCAGGACTGCTAGGCTGCACACTATTCCTGAAAACAAAGTACAGAAAATCATGCAGTGTGCAGCATAATCTGGGAAGTATTTGGCTAACCATGGACTTTTAAAAGATGTTCACTGCAAGCAGTCAATACATCAGGACTCAAAATCAGGCAGTGTCCTGATTCTTACTTTGGGCCCTACCTTCAGGGTAGAGGACCTACACAGATAGACA